>OZ025185.1:0-412500 GCA_964019065.1 Catostylus mosaicus | reverse complement strand
TTCTTACAAAATGGAACCCAAATGGGTTGATTATTTGCTGGATATAACCAGTTGCAAATTTACTGTCACTACCTCACAAAAATTGTCATCATAAAACAGAAGGCTTAAACTCTAAGTAAGTAAGATTAACAGGAGGGCTGTTAACATTGGTTGGAATAAGGTTACGCTATGTGAGCACTTTTAAATATGAAGAGTCCCAAAGGTTTAACACTTTGATCGCAACGTATACGCAAACTAACTTTTATGCTGTTCATACGAAGAGGCATTAAGTTCAGTTATTGCTAAAATATTATCATGTTAAGACCGTAAGAGAGTTGTACCCTGGATCGGAGGTGTCCGGAACTCTAAGACCAGCTGGATTGCTACTCAGGGCCATATTGAAAATACTTGAAACATTTTAACATTAATTTTTCTAACTTTTAATAAAAATTTGAAAGGTAAAAAGTATTCATTTCATGGCCCACAATTCCATTCAAAGAAGCATTCTAATAGCAACATACATTGGACATCAAACACACAAACGGCGACGTAAAAGTCGGAAAATAAAATATTAGAATACTACATGAAATGAATGGGTGGCCAGAGAAGTGATTCATAGTTAGAGCATTTGGTAATTTCACCACTCTCCTTTACAAGTATAACATTTATAAGTCACAACAGACTGGGATTTGCTTGAAAATTAGAATAATTCAATGAAATGAAAGCAGGCTGAAACTCAACGAATCTTAAGAAATGAAATACCAAAAATGATTGAAATATAGTGAAATGGCTGAAACTCAACGAATCGTAAGAAATGAAATACCAAAAATGATTGAAATATAGCGACAATATAAAAGAAGACAATAAAAATATTGCATCAAAACAATTAATCTAATTGGATGTTTGTTGGTTTTGTTGGTTTGTTTGTTTGTTTGTTTTGGTTGTTTTTTTATTTTTTACCTAAGCTGGGGTTCTGCCAGCTGTCAAACTGGTGTGGGCCTGAGGCACTAAGGCCTTTGCTCTCAGGATTTCAACTAAGTACCAATTCTTCGACCTCGAAAAGGATGGACAGCTGGTTTGACTTAACTGCTTTGTTGGAAAAAAATCCGGCTGTGGTATCGAGCCCAAGTCTTTGGACTCATGGGTTCATAGACATGCGCCTTACCGACTCGTCCACGGCACCACCTGGGCATAAATGCTTGAACTTATTGACTCATTCCAACACCATCAATACCACTTTTCGAATGGACTATTTGCAATACAGTAATAAGAAACGAAATATGAAAATGGATGGCCAGTGTTCTTACAACAAAACGTGTATTTTGTAATCGAAAGGTTACACGAAACAACTGAATTCGGTTAAGATCTTGCTATATATAAAACTCCTTACCAACTGATTCGATGAAAATGAAATATCGGAAACTTTGCCCCATGCCAATGAATACGTGTCGTAGCAAACGGGTGGCTCCCATCCGTAAATCTAAAGTTGAAAGTAAATAAAGCTTAAAAAAAGATTTAAAATCAAATCCGCTGGTCTTGTGATTCTATTTTCTTGCTCTGAGATTTAAGAGCATCCTTGTTGACAGCAGGGCTTGCTATGCTGATAAAGTATACTTGTAAAAATATTCATATTATTTTCTTTATCATCATCAAAATATCTACAATCATCATACGCACCACAATTTAATATTTTGCAGAGAAAACAACCCATTGTCTGACTCGAGCACCTGATACAATGGATTAACTGTTTGACACAAATTATATTTATTGTTGTTATTATTTTAGATCATCTGTAACCCAGCCAAATACACGTTGCCTTCTTCTCAGATTTGTGATTGGAAGGTGTAATATCATGATAATATGAAATTTAGAAATCATCTGTGGAAGCCGCAAAGACCAGTAATCTTTTTGCTAGTTCATAATTTGGAGTTATAAAAACTCCATACATATGATGGAACTAAAATGTGGTAAACGGTGGGGAGTTATATTTGCGCGTGCGTGAGCGAAGCGAGTGCATTCTATTAGGAAGCAGCCGCGTTTCGCTCGTGGTCCACGCATATTTTATTGTTATTGATTGTTATTCCGCTGGTCAAAGGGCTCGCATTACAAATTTGCATAATAAAAGAAATTACATTGTGCTCATATGATTTGTTGCAATGCGATAGAATGACAACATAATGCACTACATTGAAAGTGAGAAAATGTACACTTCCTATTTTTCTTGTCATTTGCAACTAAAAATGCAACCTTTAAATCGGAGCAATGTATTGCAAAAAGATTTCGCGCACTAACGAACTGTTGGTTACTTCTATTTAACCTGTTAAATCATGTGACACCAAATCTATATTTGAACGCTAAAACAACGAAACTGCATCAAAATGAATTCAAAGTCACGTGACCTAAAGACACCATGCGCAGAAGTGATTGTTCATATATGCCTGAGGAAATGGGAAACGGTTTCATGATTAAACAATGGCGATGAATTGCTTGCTCCCTGGCTGTCTCTCTCTTAGAGCCAATATTGGAACAGTTTGAAGTGAACTGTAAATGTCATACATATCAAGAACTCGCTGACGGCAAGTCCTTTCCCACTAGGAGTGAAACATCGTTCATTTGCTTGCTGTTGTTTTCTTTCAATAATTCAATAAAATACAGAAAAAACAAAAAAAGATAAAACTACACACTCTTAAAGAATCCTGAGAACCACTGAACAGGCAATGTCCTTCTGGGTGGAATGCAATACACCTGTAATAAAAACATTGATTTTCACAGCAAAACAAGTACCAAGGGAATAGTACATTTGAACCTCTAGCTTCAAAAATTTGGATTCAAAAACAATAGGTTGCTCGATCCAGTCTTTTTGAGATCAGTGCTTAGAATGTATAAATTAGCATCTAAAAATTCTGAACGTAATTTATTTTCCGAAGGGAGAATTTAAGGGCATTGTTTCCAGTGGCGGACACTTGGGCAAATATTGGGGGGGGCAAGCCTATTGTTTTGGTAGGATGACATCACACATTTCCATTGTTTCAGAACAAAAGACTATTGTCTTCCAAAATATTGGGGGGGGGGGGGGCCGTCGCCTCCCCTCGCCCCCCCCCAAGTGTCCGCCACTGATTGTTTCCTTGAAGTAGACCAAAAAACCAGCCTACAGTCATCAAATATGATGTTTTATAGGAAAAAATCAGTTTGAAACGGTTAACCACAACTGCAATTAAAAGCTGAATGAAGCCCAAAGGACTTATTCAGTTCTTGAGCTTCCACATAGGACCCTCACCGGGCTTTATAGAGAGGGGGCCTCAATAGGGGGAGGCTTGATGGGGGGGCTTAATAAAGAGGGGGGCTTACTAGAGCTCTTTCAGTAAATACAGTCTTAATCTGAAGCCATGGTCTAAAAGCCTCTTCTGGAATATATGGAATTGCTTTGACGTCAAAAAAATTCTGAATCTTCAGCAAGCAATTACACGTCACAGAGAGACTGGGACGAAGCCATGCAAAATGACGTCACAGAGTAACTCGCATCGAGGCAAGCAATTTGATGTCACTATCAAAGGGTTTAAATTTGCTAGTTGGCTGAAAGAGCAGTTCAGTCTTTGGTAGGGAAACGAGAAGATGGACGGATATTTGCAACGTTGATTAAATTATATTGTTTTGCGCATCCATGGTAAGGAGGAGACACAGAAGAAGAGATTGCAATGCTGTTGTGAACTACAAAGCTGATCACGGATAAAGGGATGGGAATGATCGCATTTTGAGTAAAAGTTAAGCATATAAAGATATAACGAAGCAGCTAGGCCCATGGTTGGGTAGAAACAACACGTGTTTCAAAAGGTATGAGAAACAAAATTCTACTTTAATCGTTATTATGACTGTGACAGTTATTACTACCGCTGTAGAAAGCAAAGAACCTTTTGAGTTTAATAGTTTAATTGTGCAGTATCGTGCAATTTGTAATGATTCGAGTGCGTTGCAGTTAGAGAATAACAAACCTGACAGCTGATTGTTCTGCGTCTGATGATGAAACAAGATCAAACGTTTCCAGATCCCACAACTTGACGGTTCTGGTGAAATTAGAAATACAAAGCTCAAAATAGACTATGCAAACCAGCTCTAATGCCAATGGGAAGAGGGCTAAGTGCGGCTTAAAGCACCTCAGGTGGGGCTAAGAGGCATCTAAAGCATTCCAAAAAGTCAGATAATCCCTAAAGGCAAACGATTGGGTATCATTCCCCCATTGCAGCAGAATTTCTGAATCTTCCTAGCTCTTTAACTAGTTGAAACATGTTAAAACTCCTCCTTCTATACCGTTTCTATAGCACGTTAACAGGGAATATATAAAGACACATAGATCCAATGGATCCTTTCACTTCCATGCAAAATCTCTTTACACATATATTTTACTTTTAACTCCAGGCATATATCAAAAAAGATGTAATAAAGATTACTGTTAACCAGTCTGCTAAAAATAGTGCTCAATGCCGTAGAAGCAGAGCAATACTAAACTTAATGAGTGGACGCGACGGTTAAGGTTGTAATTTTAAGTTTCAAATGCGATCTTCAGAGTTGCTTGAAGATCGCATCAAGCGTGAAACTTGAAATTTAAACCGTCAGGTTCTGTCATTAAGTTTAAAAATGATACAAAATAATAATGATAAATAATACCCAAAGATATAACAAATATATGATAAATTCTAATGATTATAAATAATATAAAGAATGTATGGAAAAGAAAATTTACCGATCTGCACTACACGTGGCTAAAAGGAATTCTTTTGGGTGAAACTGAATCATGTTCACAGCTGCAGTATGTTGTTTGAAGTCATTTAAAATCTTGCCGGCTGTTAAATCCCAGAGCTATAACAACAACAAAACTATGGTTCAAAATAAATAATGTTCTGAGAGCGTAGATTTTGTTAGTAATAAAACCTTTCACATGGGATTGACGTAATTAGGCTTGGAAACTCAGCCATTGATTGATTGATTGATTAATTGATTGGTTGATTGTTTGACTGATTGATTGGTTGATTGATAGATTGATTGATTAGTTGGTTGAATGATTGATTGATTGATGATGGATTGATTGATTGATTGATTGATTCACTCCTTGATTCAATAATTACAATATCATCAACTCACAACAGTGTCAAAGAAAAAAGTTTACTAACCTTGGCTACCCCATCTTGTCCAGCAGAAATTATCCATCGGCCATCAGGACTGAACCGTAAGTGATTGACCGTATCTGAATGACCCTTTGGTGAAAATAGTGGAATATCATCATAGTATCATGCTATAGTCAACACATCGATTGATTGATTGATTGATTGTTTGATTGATTTATCGATTAATTGATTCTTTTATTCATTCATTAATTAATTCATTCATTTATTCATTCATTCATATCTTCATTAGTCTTCGCACCACTGGCATCTTGGTAAATTTGTGTAAAAAACCATTTTTATGTTACCTTGTAAGTAAAAATGCAACCTTTTCTTCTAACATCCCACAACTAGAAATGATTCGAAAGAAAACATAAATTCTAATGATTTAAACATTCTGAAGTTTTCATTCTTTCTTCTTACCTTTCAATTACCAATATAAATTTAAAATAAGTTAACTTCCAAAATGATCCATAGATTTATAGATGATCCTGGATTTGCCCGATGGGGGGCTAGGTTCCCGACAGGGGGCTATATAACCGAATAGGGGTTATCTTTCTGAACATAAGAACGCAATTTTTCGTTAAAAATTCCCCGACAGACATCAAAATTTTCCTGACGGGGGGTTTACACTCCCCGAAGGGGGGGCTATAGCACCCTGTCCTCCCTCTGGTGCCACCCCTGTAAAAATTAATAAAATAAGGAAATAATAATCACACCTTTAGATTTGTATCTGATGACCCTGATGCGACAAATTCTCCGTAAGGATGGAAATCCAAACATTTGATTGCTGATTTGTGTCCAGTTAATGTACGCACAACTGAAAGTAAGAGATACCATTCAAATATAATTTTAAATTATTCTTTGTGAAGGGTCGACGAACAATTATATATTTATCAGTATTTAGTGAATGATAGAGTTTGGTTGGTTTGATTGTTAATTTTCAATGGAAATAGCCACTTCAGTTCCTGAGAACTGCCTTTTATTTCATCTTATTCCAATTCATTTCCCCTCATTTCATTTCATTTCATCTTAATCTATTTCATTTCACCTCATTCCATTTCATCTCATTCGATTTCATTTACAAAAAGAAAAAATAAAGAGTAACTTAATTACAATATAAACAAAGCTAGTCAATATCATATAGAAAAACGGGGTAAAAATGCACATCAGATGGCCTTTTCCGTATAAATAAGATGAAAAATGCTGACTTGATCTTACCGAAGAAGGGTGCAAATGATAATATCTCAAAGATGTACAAACTTACTTTTTGCTGCTTCTAGATCCCAGATTTTCAATGTACCACTGTGAGAACCAGCAAGAACAAGCTCTTCACTGTTATTAAACTGGACACTTTCAACTGGCGTTGTATGTCCAGACAAACTCTGTTTAGAAATAGAGGTTCATTTTGACACACAAAAAAAGCAGAGCCTTTTTATAAGAAAAGCATTATAAACTATGAAAATACAATATTAATCTTAAAAACATAATAAATGTACATATAATAAGTCTTTGTCGTTAATGCTGAAGCGAGTAGAACCTTCGAGACCTATCTTCCCTTATCAACCACTGAATTCTTCTCATTTTTCTTAAGAGTTTATTGTCTTTGGCATCCAGCAGATTTTAACAGCGTCATACGCTTAATTCCTGGTTAAATTTGAATTGGTTTGATTGATTTATCAATTTGCTCATTCTTGTGCTCATTCAATATATCAACCATTCGTACGGTTTCGCCTTCGCTTGTATATCGTACTTCTTTTCTTACTTCTTACTGTTTTTTCTTTGTTTCTTTCGTTCGTTCTTTCTTTCTTTCTTTCTTTCTTTCTTTCTTTCTTTCTTTCTTTCTTTCTTTCTTTCTTTCTTTCTTTCTTTCTTTCTTTCTTTCTTTCTTTCTTTCTTTCTTTCTTTCTCTCTCTCTTTCTTTCTTTCTTTCTTTCTTTCTTTCTTTCTTTCTTTCTTTCTTTCTTTCTTTCTTTCTTTCTTTCTTTCTTTCTTTCTTTCTTACTTTCTCTCTTTCTCTCTTTCTTTCTTTCTTTCTTTCTTTCTTTCTTTCTTTCTTTCTTTCTTTCTTTCTTTCTTTCTTTCTTTCTTTCTTTCTTTCTTTCTTTCTTTCTTTCTTTCTTTCTTTCTTTCGTTCTTTCTTTCTTCTTTTTTCTTTCTTTTAATTTTGTCCATTTCTTCATCCATCATTTCTTTCAAAGTTCCTTACTTCTTCTCACCATCGAAACCTTCTAACTACAGACTCTCTTCTTTCAAAAACAAACACACCATTTTAAAACAAATTGCTTCAAGCTGAAGCTAAAAAATTATTTGCAATTTCAAAATGAACATTTTCTCAGTTGATCAACAACCTTGGAAGCTTCTTGTCTATGGTTCTTAGAGCAAAATAAGGTTGATAACAGATAACAGAAAATTGAACTAATTCTCTGTTAAGAAATAATGCTACACAACACACAATACACAATCGATAAAAAGAGTACAATTTTATTGAAAGTATTTGAATAATTTTCAATTTTTCATACCATTATCACATTCGGTTTTCCGACTGCCCACATATTTACTTTTCGATCTTCCCCGCCTGTCACCATCACTCTCCCAGATGATGGCCCCAGGGCCAGGCACGTGACAGGAGAACTGTGCGCCACATTCTCCTCTGTTAAAAAACAAAACATCGTTTAATGAAGATCGAAATATAAACAAATACATGAACAAGATACAGCGAAAAACATAGCGGTTTGTGATTGAAAACAGCAAATAAATGACAGAATATTGGACTTAGCACCAAAGGAGTGTTTTACAACGAAACTTTGTTTTTTTCTTGTTTCCTTTTCAATTTCTCATTGGAGGCTGAGGATGTTCTAAACTTATTCTTAATTTTTTGGGAAATCGGGCCTCAGTGTTCTTATAAAGTGTGTTCTTATAGAAGAAAAATAGTGTAGAACTTCAAGCTCTTAAAGGCATAATGTTCTCTTAAAGTGTCAGTTAATTAAACATTAATATCAATCGTTTTCTGAGTCAGTTTTGCATATGCAAGGACATGCTAAACAACCTGCAATTCAAATAATAATTTGTCGAATTCAGGCCTAAAAAATAAAAGGCTTTTGGGTCTAGAAGTCTCAATTCCAAAGGGCAGCAGATTTGGAATTGCTTACCAAGTAAACATAAATCAGCAGAAAGGTTCTTAAAACAATCTGAAAAGTTTCAAAGTTTTGATAAAAAATTGAGGTAGTCCAAACTGCAAATGTAATGCCTGGACTAGCCTGCCAACAGTTTCGCAATTTAGAAAATACTATTTTTCTTTCTTTACCTTGTATTTTATAAATATCTTTTTGTTACCTTGTATATTCGATTTTGATTAATTAACTTGTATATATTTAAATAATGTATTAAATTTTTAGCTATTTTACATAGGATCGAATCAAAGTAGAATTATAATAAGAACAAAACATGAAACTGCTTTAAGTAGGTACGTAAGTCATCAAGCTCAAATTTGCAAATGATATAAATAATGCATGAAAGTCAATAAATAGGGTTTTATCATATAAAATCATATATCATCATCAATATTTAAATCTATCCTTTTCTAAGTTCAACTTGCATAAGCAACTCCTTCAGGTCTGGGAATTCAGGAGCTTTTTATAATGCCTTGCATTTGCAACGTGATCATGAACAACACAAGCATATACCGAAAGAGCTCTATTAAGCCCCCTCTCCTTTAAGCAGGGGTGGTGCAAGAGGGGGTAGGGGAGGCTAAACCCCCCCCCTGTCGGGAAAAATTTTTACATGCCTTCTGACTGAAATGATAATCAAGAGCACAAGTGTGCACCAACAATAATAATAGCTTTTCTCTCCTCCCAGAACTTTTCATATTTTTATTTTTCCTTCCCTGGTTAGGATAAAAAGAGAGAATCCTTTTGAAAACATTATCTCTTACGATGCTGCCATTTAAAGCCTTTTGATACAATTTTTGAAAAACACATTGGCCAGGTCTTTCAATAAAACTTGTTTCTTTTTTACTTTAAATAAATGATCACAAATTCAATCATTCTTTAAACATATAAACCACCAAAATGTCTTTTAATGTCACTTTTTATCTTGGTAAATCCATTTTCTTGTTAGATAACAATTTGTGGTCTGAATTTTAACAATTAATTGAAAGAAAATTAACCAAAGCTCATAGTGATGTAATTCTGCACATATTTCCATTTGTCTTTCAGTCCATTGACTTTAGAATTTTAGAAAAAACCACATTCAAAGCAAGCAATTTTATTCTACATATCTAAAAAGATTTGAGCATGAAATATGACTTTTTTAAAAGAAATGTTGACAGCTGACTTTAGTTGGCTATATAAGCAATGGATAAATGATTCTGCCAATGATTCCGCCAATGATTTCGCCAATCTTATAAAATGGGCCTTCCCTTAAATTTATAGTTTATCATTTGTATATACAAAGGGTGTTTGTAGTGGAAGTGAAAAATGATAATGAACTGAACTGAACTGCAGTAATGTGTTTAAATCTGTAAGATAGGGTGTTTTTATTAAAATAAGGTTTGGCTCAAAAGGGCGCGGTCAGAAAAAAGGTAATGCAAACTTGTTACATTCCAGGACGAATTGACCTGATATTTCTGAAAATATAAGTAGTTTCTAAAACAAAACAACTTAAACAAAACAAAATCTTTTTGGATTTAAATCATAGGCTGAAGAACTTAGGGTTTAATAAGATGGAATGTTATCTGGTTTCTGGGCTGAAGCCACTCATCATGGACCCATAGGAAAATAAGTATACAGTTTTTATCGAAACAAAAAATCAATGCCTTAAGTAAAGCGAATAAAAGGATAACAATGATATTAATAACATTAATATTGATAATAATAATAATCAAAAGCAAACAAAAGGAAAAGAAGTACACTGAGATAAGAAAGTCATTGGAGCATTTGAGTCCTGGATACGCAGTAAATCAAATTAATATAATTTTAAAATAAAACTGAACTGAAAAATATCGTATTTGACTTTCTTGGCTGTTATTGCAAGGAATTAGAAAACCAAATTAAAAATCGATGTGAAAACTAGAAGAACACAAAACTAGTAACCAAACAATGTCAGAAATGTCAAAGGTCCTAAGCCAAAACTGTGAAATTGTAAAAATATTTTATGAGAGGAAATAAAAGGACGAAAAATCACACTTTACCTACAAATATGGCAAAGAATACTGCAGTCAGGAAGAGTAAATAAAAAAAATCACAAGTATCAAGAAACCTGCGTAGGCATTTGCCAGCAGTATAAAGGGTACTATAAACTTATAACAGAAACACTTTTGACAAAAAATAATAATAATAATAATAATAATAATAAAGGAGTGAAAGGGGCAAAAAGTCTGTAAATCCCTATTTTATTAACATCTTAACCAAAAGGATCAGTTGCATCTTTGTATACAGATTCTAGAATGAAATCAATATAACTGGTTCGGATGTCAAACATCAACTGTCCCACGTTTTGGCTGATGACAGGAAGGGTGCATGTCCCCTCTACCCCCTACTGGTAGCATTCACATTTGACCCAATGCAAAATATATATAACTGTATACAATTTTTAAAATGTCAATATTAAGATAAAGCACTATTGGTAAATAAAGGGTTATCTGCGAACAAAATTTTCTCCACGGACAATCGCGCTTCCCACAAAGTCTGGCAAACGTTTGCACGCGTATTAGACAACAGAGGCGTCTGGTGAAAGTCGAGATTTCATCTCAGCTTCTGGCGATCAAGAAAAGCGCCAAATATCTCCCCTATTATCATCTGCTTAAGCTTTAAATTGCTGGATCTTTAATTAACATATCGTTTAAATTAAAAATTGCCTAATATGTTTTACTACCAACCCTTGAAACTTTGAAGTGGGTTAAACACTTATCGACGGGACCAATATTAACAATGGGTTATGATGAATATACATACGCAGTTTCCAGACTCGTTTTCCCTGATTTGCCATTTTCCAACTCCCTATTCTTTCTGCTGATAACCTGCAAACATAATGAATTCAACTCTGTTTTTCTTCTCGATCTGCAACGTAAATTATCTATGACTTCTCGCTTGCAAATAAAGGCGGTTAGGCCAATACTCGTGGCAGAAGGCAGGTAAAAATCGACGCTAGAACGTCGCACGAATCTCTTTCAATAGTCACTCGAGCACAGTCCAATTAGCTAAATTTAGTTTCATTCACTTCAGGTGATATTCAGTGTGAGTTATGCGAAGAATTAACTAGTTTTCTTCACCAAATTCACCGCCAAAACTTTTACAATTTTCTTCGCAAGAAATTGGTCAAATAACGATGCTTCGCCTCGTCTCTAAAACGAGGCTCATTTTGTTGCTAAAACACGCCCAAGATTGTTTACCCCGAGATGGTTTACACCTAAAATTGTTTTCCCTCTAAATTGTTGACCCCTTTTTATTATCTACCCCTAGATTATTTATTTGAGATAGATTTCCCCTAAGTTTTTGAAGCCTTGACCGCTTACCTCAGTCTTGACATAACTTGAGCCTTAAAATATTCTTACTTAGTTCTTTATCGTCCAGATGCGGATCTTGAAATTTAGAGGGGGGTTCCAGATTTAGATATTCTGTAATAGTATGGCGAAGAGTTTAGGGAAAGACCGTAGTTTGTGGACTTGGAGTCTAAGGGTATCCTAAGGTCCTCAGAAGGTCTAGGGCTGGGTCCTGGTGGGGTCAAGGGGACAAAGCCCCTGGAAGCGTCGCAGATTTAGCATTTTCTGAGGACTGAAAATGGCTTAGGATCGTACAATTCTCTTTTCGTATTGCAATAAAACACAAGAAATACAATAATTTTTTTCGCTCTGATTCTTAAACTGCTATCCAAAATAATATTAAAATGACAAAGGGCAAGGGTGTTTTGGAAACCAGGAAACCCCCCTCAATCCGCCTCTATCTTTATCGTAACTTTATATAAATGTAAAGAAGTCAGGAGGTAACTGAAACAACGTGGATATTTTCTGTTCTTTTTCAACTGAAAACAAGCAAGCCCAGCATTAAAGGCGAGACTTAACAGCTTTCACACCCGTCCCCCACTAACCGATTCAGCCAAACATAGTTAAGTTCCCTCTATTAACTTTGAGCCAACCAAAAGGTCGCGAAAATCTTTACTCTTTCACTTCCGACGATAATAAAACATGTGTTTTACAGTAGCAAGTAATAGGTTTGGTCAGATTGCAAAACAGGATGTTCCTGGCCAGATAAACAAGATTTGAAAGTAGTTTAAACAATGAATTTAATCATAAGATTGTCATCATGGTATTAGGAATCCCTGGTCGCTTTGAAGGTGATATACTTTCAATACAATTATCCCTTAAAATCACCAAAATTCTAGCTAAAAAACCTCACAAAATGTTAATGTATATCTCAGCTTATGGACTATGCTAGAATAAATGCTTGCTAATTTTCATTGTAAAAGTGGCATTTTCCGTTTTGCTAAAGATAAAAAGGAAATAAAAAATTTGTTAGTTTTAGGGACAGTTTGTTAGGCACTGGCTAGATTTCCCAAGAATATGAAGCTATTTTCGAAGGGTAATGTGCCATCATCTGCATTCTGAAAGATGCACGCTTCTGGTCTCCAATAATGAATTTAATCTATCCAATAGGGTTGAAATAAAGGTTCAAGAACACAGGATTTATACATGAGAGAAAAATAAAATAACTGAAATTGTTTAATATTAATGTAAAATATACAAAGTTAAATTTTCAACCAAGCTCTTGTGGTTAGAATATTTTGAGAAGTCAATTTTGTAAGAATTTTGATTGCTAAACATCCAACTGATTTGCATTCCAAGGATGTTGAACTTTTCCTTGCGCCATGCTCGTCATTTTCTTCCAAGTTTTGTTGTTGGTTTTTAATGCCATCTGTAGAAAAATAAATAGTTAAAATTAAGGAACAAAGAAACCAAAAATGTATCATTAAACATGGAAGACGACAAAAAGGGTGATAATTGATGCATGAACAAATAAATGAATGAGTAAAGAAATGAATAAATTAAAAAGAGATTGGATGAATGAATGTATCACTGAATGAATAAATGAATTAATAAATCATTAAATGGATGTTAAAAAATATGGTAAAAAGAAACACATTAATGAATGATAAATTGAAAATTAAATGAATAGATAAATGAATAATTAAATGAATAAATAAATGAATAGATAAATGGATTATTAAACAAATGAATAATCGAACGATTGAATTAACGAAAAATTACTAAAATGTGTTAACAAATGAATAAATGGACGGATAAATGAATGATCGAATGAATGAATGAATATATAGACCAAATGAGAAAGAAATGCGTTCATGAATAAGTACGTGAAGGGAAAAAGAGCATTGTAATAATAAAAGTAATAAATTTCTTTACACAGGGTTACTCTTTCAACAATCAATGCCCTGTTTCCCGATTGAGAATTAGACGCAGCTACTTGTTATCAATGGATTGACCAACTAACAACTTACATCTGCAATCTCTACTTTTCTTTCCCAGCTGTTTACCTGCATTGAAAAATAAGAAATCAGCGAGGGAACAGTTCATTAAAAATAATGCGAATTGAAACACTTCTTATCTGTTAGATTTACATAATTGCATTAATCACTACTTCTGGAAAGGACAGCTGACCTTCAGGATGAAAACATTCACAGTTTAATATGCAAGTGCACCTGCCTACAAGTGTTTATGTCCCCAAAATTTTTATTACGCTTTTTTAGCAAACAGACATAGCTGATCACAATGGTGCTGTTTGTTTCTCAATTTTGAAACTAATTTCACTGCCAAATAGGGCATTTCTTCACCCACTCTATCCAGCGGCGGAGCCAGAACTAGAAAAGTAAGGAGTCAGGGACATTGCCAGGGGCGTGGCTAAGAAAAATTTTCAATGACCACGCCCTTTAAACTCTCGAAAAAGGCAGAAAACGCCCTTTTAGCTAAATTTAGAATAGATTTTCGTTTCAAACATTCATTAAATCGCTTAAAAACATGGTAAAAGCGCTAGATCTGGCGCACCCTTCCCGAGAGACCAATTTTTTTCCATTTTGGTGCGAATTTCAGGAACCAACTTTTGGAAAAGTGGGAGGTCCGGACCCCCCATTCCCTCCCATGGCTTCACCACTGCCTGCATCGATAAAAGTCATCAAAAGAAACGCGGCCAGACCGCTGCGATCCAGGCCTCTGTGACGTCAAGTGTTTGTGTGTTTCCATATTTTCTAATGGTAAACAGTACTTAAGGGACAGCAAAGATACCTGTTTCACCCCATATAACTACGATATAACTAAAAAGGCGATATATTTTGTTCACCAGTGTCTTGCAAGGCTTGTCAAGGCTTTAAAATAAAAACTGAACTGAACTGAACTGAACTGAACTAAGCTGAACTGAACTGAGGTGAACTGAACTGAACTGAACTGAACTGAAATGAACTGAACTGAACTGAACTGAGCTGAGCTGAACTGAGCTGAACTGAGCTGTACTGAACTGAGCTTGACTAGTTTAGCTAATAAAAATTTTGAGGACATAAACACTTTAAAGATAAAACCATAAGGGGTATGACATTGACTATTAGAACAGTACCTAAAAAATTAACTGCAGCCATCGCCCCTTCGTAACACCATTATCTAAGGTGTAATGTTGAAACGCAGAACGCCTGAAAGAATTCTCAGATTGCGAAATATGTTACTGTGAATCACGTTGTTATTGACGTTGAAGTGATAATTTGGCAAACTCATTAACCCCCGCCCCTACTTCTCCGGAAACTTTTTTCATAATGGATTGGGATAGAAGTAAAAAATAAACGCCAGATTGATTCGGGGGGTGGGGTGGTGTTCGATCATCTTGTCGTATTTAATTCGTATTCCTGCTGATTTGAGTTGTTCCTTTTCTCTGTCAAGAAAAACCACCCCGTTCGTGCTTTGCAAAATTCAAGTCATTGCAAATTAGATATAAGGACCACCAGTAATAAACGTGATTTCTAAAAACAAATAAACTTACTGATTTCCTGAGACTATACAAATTGGCCTTCTCTTTCACGTAATCCATGACCTAGAAACCACAACAAACGAATTTCGTTCATTTTGCATCAAATTTTATTCATTTATTTCGAAACTGATATTTTGGACATTTGATACGACCAAATAACACACAGAACGCCCAAGGCCCTCGTTATGGGGAGAGGGGGGATGGGACTGGGAGTGTCACATCCACCTAAAAATGGCTTTGTTGGCAAATCTTAGGCTGTAAGCTGTTGTTGTCGGTAAATTTTTCTGTTCTGTTATCCTTCTCATTTGATATTACTTAGGTTTGTCTAGGCCAATTCCAAGCAGAATTGCAATCTGTGAACAAAACTACGGTGGGTCTAGGGCCACGCCCTATTGAATATGCCCCGCCCACCTTGTCGGCAAAGTCCTCATCTTACACCCCTTCTAGAGATTTTGGGTTGCAACTGCTCTGAGAACACTGTTAGATGGATATATAGACGGAGAGAGAGGCAGAGGTCGATCAAGAATGAGCTGGTTTGACAACATCAAGAAATCAAGGTATAAGAGGCAGGCCCGTCGGAACTTAACTTCAGCTGAATACACTTAACTTTTAATCATTGGACAAAAGGGACTTTTGGTCCAAGCTCCTGAGCAATGGCAATTTTCGAAAAAATGCTGAAAGGCTTAATTTGTAAATTTACTCACATCTGGAACTTTGTAATCTGCAAGTTGCTGTCTTAATTTTCGGTTTAAGCTATCGGCATCTTTGCGATCCTAAAAATAGAGAAAGTCAATTAGGCTTAGCATTCAGCATTTAATAGAGGTGAATATAACATATAATCACACGGTGCTACCAATGAACTAGCCATTGTTATATTATACTGCTCTCTTGCTTAGCATTCAGCATTGAATTGTGATGAGTATGGCAGCTAAACAGACGGTGCTACCAATAGCCAATAGACTAGCCATTGTAATATTATACTGCTTTCTTGCTTAGCATTCAGCATTGAATTGTGATGAGTATGGCAGCTAAACAGACGGTGCTACCACTGGACTAGCCATTGTTATATTATACTGCTCTCTTGCTTAGCATTCAGCATTGAATTGTGATGAGTATGGTGCGACCAATAGCCAATAGACTAGCCATTGTAACATTATACTGCTCTCTTGCTTAGCATTCAGCATTGAATTGTGATGAGTATGGCAGCTAAACAGACGGTGCTACCAATAGCCAATAGACTAGTCATTGTAACATTACACTGCTCTCTTGCTTAGCATTCAGCATTAAATGGATATGAGTATGGCAGCTTAACAGACGGTGCTACCAATGAACTAGCCATTGTAACATTATACTGCTCTTTTACTTGGCATTCAGCATTAAATGAAGATTAGAATGGCATCCTAACACAATATCTTAAAGGAAAAGAACAAAATATATTGTTCACCTTTTCAACCACGATAGTTTCGGCGTCAATTCTGCTAAGCATTTCATTTCTCTGTGATATTTCATTTCTTAGACGGTCAGACTCAATTGTTAGAACATGTAACTTTTTCTAAAAGGAGAGTGATGCGATATTTATCTTCTGGTAAATGTCATTTACTGTAGTGGACGATAAGAATTGGTATGCCAGGTTTTCCCACCAGGGGACCCGATGGAGGTCTTAACTGAGAAAGGTTGATAAAAGCATATGACCCAATCTCACCCATTTTGCACAGTTAAAGAAAGCAATGAGAAGAAAATGAAGAAAAATAGGAAAGTAATGAGAATAGAAGTAATTGAAAGAGGAAAAAAAGATGCAAAGATAAGACATGATAAGATTTTAGGAAATATAAGAAAAGATAAGTAATGAAAAATATAATTGAAAGAACACAATTTAAGTAAAAAGAAAAAGGATGTTTAAAAGAAGAAATTAAGTAAACAAAACGGTTTTTAGGCTGAAATTTTAAATAACATTTTTTGTTTTAAAATCATTGCTGAAATACCTTATATGTGTTAAGAACTTGCAGCACATTTCCAGCCATCAATTTCAGTTGAAGCAAATTCTGATTCCTTTCATCGATTTTCTCAAGATATTGGCTATTCTCGATTTTCAGTTGATTGAAATCCACCTCGTGAAGCACTTCGCCCATTTCCTCTTTCTAAAAAAACCAAGAAGTATAGTTATAAACTGGTGCTATTGTTCTCTTTTGTATGATCAGAACTTATAAAACCTTGATAAGAAGAAGAATAAAATACCATACTCCTAAAAAGCCTGAATACCGGATTAAATAACTGGTCATATAATTTATAAACATTGAATATCGGCAGCTAGTCTTTGAAACAAGGGAAAATCGTTTTGGGTATAAAGTTGTAGTTGTACCATTAGTCCTAGGATGTTTTGGCGGAGGAATTGGGAAATTGTGGAAGAATGTCCAAAAAGAGATTGAAACTGCAACCGGAATGAAAATTTGGAAATCAAACTGTATATGTAGTGTGCACTGTAAAAACGATAGGCTAACAAATTTTGGTACTCTTAATTAGTGGTTCTTGATTCCGATTCTCAAACTAAGATTTAGCGTTCTTTAAAATTAAATAGGTGGTTATACCTGTTTCAATTGCAATTGAAGTTTCTTCTTCTGAACTTTCAAAGTCGAATTTTTCAGCCTCAACTTCTCGATTAAAGTATCCTAAAAAATATGATGTCATGATGAAAGTTTATTTCTAAGTGTACAAAACTGTATAATTCTTATAAACATAACCGGTGGCCCCACAATATTTTGGAAGACAGAAGTCTTTTGTTCTAAAACAATAGAAATGTGAAATGTCATTCTACCAAAAAATAGGCCTGCTCCCCCCCCCCCAATATTGGCCAAGTGTCTGCCACTGGACATGGAAAAGATAAAATGGGACATTAAGAAGGGAACACGAAAAGAGGGATAGGGACACGAAAAAGAGAGATCGGGACAGGAAAAAAAGAAAGCGGAGAAGAGAGGAGCATTATGCAAAGCATTGTAAAAATTGAATGTGGGGTTGAAGGAAAGAAAATGAATTCGAAATTCTTACTCGAGAGCGAAGTTTGTCTTCAAGGTATCGCATCAGTTTCTCCGCAACTACTTTGTTAGTTCGCTGTAAAATGAAAATAAACAAATACAAGAACCAGTTTGCAGAGTATGGCCGATCTTCACAAGATCTTTGGTGCACCAACAGTCCCGTCCCTAAGGTGCGGATGCGCAAAACCCGTATAAAAATCGTAAGGTGCGCCACTACACTATGGGTACCACAGCGAAAACATAAAAACCTCAAAATCCGAGGCGGCGCCTAAGTGCGCTTTCTTAGGCATTTAACAATTATCTTGGGTGTACCATTGCCAAACTCTGCACTCTGGTACAGGAATTTCGCAAAACGGCCTAAAGCAAGATTATGATGTGAGAATGTTTAGAATGTGATTCAAAATAGCAGATAGATATTTGAATATAGATAAAGTAAATTTCATATGTAACTTACAGTGTTGACAGCACCACTGACGATATCCCGGTTGAATTCATACTGTGCTTTCTTAACCTCTGAAAAGCGAATATCAGCCTCTTCCATTTCAGCCTGAAATAAAAGGTTATTTTCAATCTGGGGTTATGAAACTGTTATGGAAGGGCAAAAACATTGGCTTACACGGTTTTTCTTTTATAAGGAAGGAACCTAACTGAAGGCCTAGTTCCAAAAGTTGCTCATTCGTTGACCTAAAATAATCAAATTGTAGTATCAAAAGTTCCTTAATAGTTCCTCAATTTTCACTGAACATCAAGTGCCATAAAAAAGTACAGAAAATGAGCGTGGAAATCTCACTTTCGTTATCTTGACTTCAATAAGCATTATGTACGAAAACTGCTTAATTAAACACTTGACACACGAATAGCAAACAATCTATGCAAGTATTGGCTGCAAATGAATGGAACCGGATTTTTAGTTCTTGATGCTGGCAGTTAGAGAATTTTTCAAGTCGATAAGATCCTTAGGGATTTCGTTTTCAGTAGCATAAGTTCTCTGAATATTTCGGCCTTCTACGTGTAGGTTTCTTCTAAATTGGTTCCTTATAAAGAAGCGTGTAGTGATTGTTCTTAGCGAATTCAAGTAATGCAAAAAGTTGGCTGAGCATTTCAACTGGAGAATGCCAAATAAGTTGGGTTTGCAATGGATGATGTAAAAATTGCTTGCAGGGGGGGAGGATACGATTTCTAATCTAGAGCTCGAAGAGATTGGCCATTCTACATTGTATCAAACCAAGCGGCGCCAGGACAAAAACCTGAGTCAAAGATTCTAAAAGATCCATGAATTCTAAGGGCATCTTTATCTACATAACTTCTTGTCGTGTTGCAGGTCAACTTGTAGATATCTATGAAAGGAGCTTCATCAATGTTTTCTATATGCCATCATAGTACTATGATGCCATTGAATGCTTGATATAGTTGTGATATGAATGTAGTTTTATTTAAATTAAACTAAAATCTTGACTGATAGTAAGCTTTTTTTTTTGGTATTTATAATCTAGATGAATAATGAAAAGTATGTAGAAATATTAAAAGATGCTGCATTTATATTTAACTTTTTTTAGTGCTACTTTACCCTGCAAATTTCCTTAATCCTTTTTCTTTCTTACATTATCTAAACAGCAGGCTAATTCAAAAAGGAAAATTTCTTGTTGAGATTTTAAGGTTAGGGAAATTTGGGAACATACCTTGTAGTTGTCAAGTATCTTATCTGATTCCTCCTTCATTCTTTCGATTTCTTCCCTGAGCTCTTCAAGTTCCCTTGTTGCAATGTCACATTTTTGCTCAGCGTTCAATTTCAAATGTCTAGAAGATTATGATACAAGTTTCATATTCATTTTCTCTCTTACCAATCAATTAATGAAGGGCACATTTCTGCCTGGATGAATGATATTTTATTATATTACATTATATTATATTATATTATATTATATTATATTATATTATATTATATTATATTATATCATATTATATCATATTATATTATATTATATTGCATTATATTATATTATATTATAGTATATTATTATATATTATATTATATTATATTATATTATATCATATCATATTTTATTATATAACATTATATCATATTATATTACATTATATTCTATTATATTATATTATATCATATTATATTACATTATATTATATTATATTACATTATATTTTATTATATTATATTTTATCATACATTATCGGAGGGCAAAAGTCATTAGAAATCAAATGAAGTTAGACTCATTATTGATTTTTATAGCGACAGTTTGTCTCTTTGGTTTTTTACAAATTATATTCTTAATGTTCTTATGTAATATATGTACTTATATACAGTACTTATAAACTTATATTACAAAAAAAGGTTTTGGAAGGCAAAACTGATTTCACTCTCCATGCCAGAAAATTTATGAAGCCCTTGCTAGCCTGACATATGATATTTCCATTAAAGTTTTTCTTACATTTAAAAAAAGTTCGATAATGGGAAAATCTCTTTGCAGCTGGAATCAGATTTATTTGTTATAACAAAGTGTCAGTGGATTGCAATATACTGTATAATTACTGGAAGTTTTATTTGTCAAAAAGTTGAAAAACACCAGAGGATATATTTGCTTTCCCTTGAAAAAGTCAATAAAACCATTGATATTCAGCTTCAGTTGTATTTAGGGAATTATGACACAAAGCTTGTGTAAATCTTTCTTTAGGCTTCCACGCAGGCAATTGGGAGCAAAATGCCAAGGCTCTCAGGGTAATTCTATACCATGTTCATCAATAATACAGCAAGTAATAACATTCTAGATAATGACAATTATCAACGAATAAAGAATGAAAAGATGGACAGGCAAAAGATTGCAAAGGAAGACTAAAACAAGTTTTGTATTTGGCAGGAACTTCTCAAGGATATTAAAATGAGACATTTCTTTACTCACTTGTCCAAAGAATGACCTCTTGATCTTGATCGCTTTCTGAATGTTCTTGGTGTGTTTTCCTGGCTTTGCGAGGTTTGCGCTACAAAAGATGGTTGACATGCTATCATCATCATCTTCTGTGTCTTTATGGTTTCTCATAAACGCATTACGGTTCCCTTTACGTCCCTCCCTACCGGGACCCCCTCTCCTCCCTTACAATCCTTTATAAACCCTTACGGTCCACAGTTCCCTCCTTTACGGTCCAAGGTTCCCTCCTTTACGGTTAGAACCCGCCTCTGTGCTGGCCCTTCCCTTGGCCTAGTCCTGTCTCCCTACGTCATCTTCCCTCCTCATCCTCCCTACGTCATTCTCCCTACCGCGCAGTTACCCATTGTTTTACCCTCTTTATTCCCTTACAATACCCTTTGTCTTCTACCCTCAAATCAACATCATTTCCCATTGCTTTGCCCATTTCCGCCAAAACGCCAATCAAACCGGATTATGTGTCATCAGCGAACCAATTGCGAACTACTGGGTCCGATCTATATTACTACTATGCATCATCACCATATCATCATCATCATCATCAATCATTGAAATCATCAACCTAACCATCATCATTTATCATCAATCATCATCTTCAAAAGAAATCCTTTAAAATCACCACAATATGAAGCATTTACCTGTTGCAGTTGTCTGCAATGTAATATCTTTTGGATCAACTCTTTTTAGGTATTTTTCAAACATCAGAGTTTCAATTCGAAGAACTTCATTGGCACGTCTACAAATAAGAAGATTAGAAGCATAGGAGAAAACAAAATAAATAAAATTATTTTTTTAACTTAACCTTGATCTGAAAATTTCCTTGCCTTTAAGGGCTAATGGCAATATTTCTTCAAATGTAGTTTATAGCATGCACGTTATGATTTGCTTTTTAAAGGGCACCAAAATAAATCAATTCTGCAAGCATGAAATAAGAAGATTAGAAAACAAATCTTTTCAACGTTTCTGCGAGGTTTATATCTCCACATTCAATATTGTGCTCAATAATTTTCTCTGGCCAAATTTATGACACTTTTCAGCAAGGGATATAAGCAAGACTCTCCTAACCACGGTTTTTTCATGAGCTCATTTGCAGAGCTCCTGAACAGGAGATAAAACAACAAAATGTTGATCGAAATATTGCACAATTGGCATTTAAAGTTTTTGGGGCATTTTCTTTTTGTGGCAAATTTTTTTGTAACCCCTGCCCCTTATTCTGTACATGGATGGTGGATGCATTTTTAGGGTCTCAGTTAATTCAAACTGGTTTTAGCAAGCTCATAACTACAATTATAGAACTTTGACACAAACTACAAGAACAGTTAGTGTTCACAGAGCAACTTCAAGACAGAATAGGTTTTCTAGTTTAGTTCTCCCTATAATCTTAACATTCAACCCTTAATACCTTGGGACTTCCAATAGTGCACCATAATTCATTTTCAAGTAAACCCCGTTTTCTTTTGCGTAGATTCTATTTAAATAGTTAAGACTGCCCCTGGGGCCAGCTTCGACCTTAAAAAGCTGATTTTAATCAAATCTCTCCCGATCGGGAGACATTTTACAGACCCAAATCGAGTTCTTTGTCTCCCGTTCGAGAGACAAATCTCTCGTTAGGGAGAATTTTGTTTTTGGGGCCCCTAACTGCTTTTTCCTTTAAATATATCACATCTTTTAATTGTAACTAAATTTAATGCCTCACGTGTTCTCTTCTACAAGCATGTGAAGTTCTTCATCTGTTAATTCTCCTAATGGCTCTTCATCTTGATCTAAAGAGCTGCTAATTTCAACATCTGATGAGTAGGACGCCATCTTTGTTACTGAGCTCCTACTAGGCCGGTATTTAAATACGTTGTTATGGTAATGCGCCTTCGCGTTGCCACTTAGTTGCAACGCAGCCGTAAAAAGGGGGTTTGTATGGGGTTGTTCAATAAAATAATGGGGGCTGGGAAACTTTTGATAATGGAGAGGGTATACCAATATTACCCCTTAGTACCTATATCAACAGGTGTACATTTAATAGTTTTTTCTTATGTTTAAATAAAACTTTTTATATCAGGTTTCGAATAAGCGTCGTTCCCCATCGCAATTTCTTCTAATTTCTAATTTCAGTAATACATTTCAATATTTTCACATTTCTATTCTTATCATTTCGTTGCTAAAATTAATTCATGTCATGGCCATTGATTTAAGTGATGTAATTTTAAATCTTTACCCTTTCATTCAAATGCAATTCTTAAATTTTCTTCTTCCATATTCAACAATATAGGCAAGCTCTTTTTTTATATTGCCCCCCCCCCTCTCACTCAAACTGTTCAGAGCCTGAGATTTTCACGTAAAATTCGTAAAATCTAAAATATTGTTTCTCTAAGTTGAGTTTATTATAATCCTTATAATCGCAATCAAGTTCGTCTTTCTCAATGTAATTCTGTTCTTTGTCGATCTAACGCCTGAACACAACATATTAAGAGCTTTTATATTTATTTTCTCGTCTATTTGTTGACCATATATAACTTCAATCACACGAATCTGATTCATCCTGTCCTCTACAACATGTTTCATTCCCTCACCCCACTTTGTTTCCTCCACTTTCAGCTGCTGTCAATGGTTTCATTTCATGTCCCCAATTAGCCTGTAAGCTGAATATTTTTGACACATAAATAAAGTTTCGATCGATTTATTGATTGATCGAGTGATTGATTGATTTATTGATTGATCGAGTGATTCATTAATTGATTTAATGATTGATTTAGTGATTGATTGATTGATTCATTCATTCATTCATTGATTTAGTGATTCATTGATTGATTGATGGATCCCCTCTGCGTTTACTTTCCTGTTCATACTACACATACATGGAAGCCAATCACACAATCACAAAATTGATTACAGATAAAGTGAAATTTGCATTTAAATCATACATATCATTTACAATCAGGTACTTGAGATCTATAAAACCATAAACCACACACTATATACTTAGGGCCGCCGATAGGTTTTCGAGGCCCAGGGGCAAAACTGCAAGCAGAAGGGACAGAAAGCAAGGGAATCTGGGGGAACTGAATCTGGTGGCACTCTTAGAACTTTGTAGGCTGCTGCTATTGAGAGGGCCCTTGAATACATTTAAAGAGGCTAAAAAAGTTGTCGAAATTGCCTGCGTAGTAGGGGGGCACTGTTGATTCGAACTCGTCGTTCTTCCTGAGTTTCTGCGATTCATCTTGGTTTATAAAAAGTGCATTTAAATTAACTGTTAATAGGGAAGGGTCAATATAAACATAAGTGCAACCGATATGCATTTTAGGATAATGTGGCCAAGATGGTTTGCAATTTATCCTTACAATAATAATAAGCTATGAAATAAAGATCTCAATATTTTGAATTTGGTCAGAATTTTACTCACAGAATAACTAATCGCCTGAATTTCATAAAATTAATTTTACAATATGAGAAATAATAATAAATAATCTAAAAATTATTCTCACAACGAATTTACGCAGAAATCTAATGCAAAAAGGTTGCAAGGATCTAATGCAAAAGGGTGCAGAGGGGGGAAGAAATGGAAGGATCCCATTCTAACGCTGAAACAATCTATGTAAAATAACGCATTACAGATATATTACAGTCCTGCAACCAAATCCTTGCAAACAGCCTTTTTCAATGACTCTCATATTGGCCTTATTTGCTTCCAAATTCGCACATTTGTCCATTTCATAGCGGTGCGGAAAGCTCCTCCAGTGGGTCAACTCCCATTGTCAATTGTAAGCACTCGTATCTTTAAAATCTCCGAGAAAGGGGTTTAATTTCATCCCAAGCCAAGGACATAGAAATTGGAAAAAGGGGTGTATTTTTTGAAAAAAGCAGACAAATTTATGAACAGGGTTTTTTTAGGACCAATTCATCGTATTAAAAACAACGTGTTCTTTGGTTTCAGAGAAAAAGGGGGGTAAAAATTTGAGTTAAGGTAGTTCACTACCCTAAAAACTTAAATTTTTGTCAAATTTTCAAATTTTGGTTTTTGCTTAAATTTGTTACCTTAAACCATATATTAATGTATTAAACTAAGTTTTTGATCATTGCCCTCGCTATTTTCATAATATTTGCAGTTCTAGTAGACATGGTTGTGGGATTTTGGGAGGATTCTCTGTCGGTTTTTCTCAAATTCATCAAAACCTTTCCCAAAATTTTCAGAGTTAGTCCGCCATTTACCTTGCAAACCTTATATCGTTTGAAAGCCCTGTGTCTCATCTTCTTATTGCTGACGTAATCTTTTATGTTTGATCTACCTGTAACTAGCAACCTTGCCCTTTTTCACCACGCCCGAACAACCGTTAACGTTGTTGTGGTTGTTATAGTTCCGCTGATTGGTTAATTTGATTAAATCATGCCACTGATTGGTTGCTTAGCTGTCATGTGACAACAACATGGCGTCTTGTTCTCAGCTGTTTGTAGTGAACGAGATTTTTATTTTTATTGCATAGTGAGTGTTCCAAGATAATAGATTATAAAACCGATAAATATTTTCGAAAATGGGTAGAACAAAGTTTAGGACAAGAAATACGTTCGTTGGAGGTAAAAGAAAAGCTAGCAAAAGGCGTGGAAGCAGAGATGTGGCAAGAGAAGAAGATGCGTTGCCAAATCAAAACAATGAGAGTCGGGGCAAGATGGAGTCAGCCAGCGCAAAGAAATTGAGCGCATTTGGAATTGATATTGAAAATATCACTAAAGTTCAGCCAGAAATTGAAGATGACGGTAGAACTGACTGTTACTTTATCGTACAAAAATCAGTTCTTGAAAGTCTGTTCATGAAATTTCTCTGCCCGAATTGCAAGGAGCCTGGCCTATGTTTGGAGTTATCAAGTGAAGACAGTTACGGTTTTGCTACGAAAGGAAAGAGTTATTGTAGTCGTTGCCTCGCCTTCACAGATAATCGTTTCTTTTGTAAACCAGTTGGAGGATCTGGTCATCCAGGGTCACCTTTTGATATAAACATTCGCTCGGTTTTGGCTTTTCGTGGTATTGGATCTGGTTTCTCTAACATAAAGCAGTGGTGTGGTATAATGAACATGCCTCACTGCTTGAGCCAGCGAGGGTACACAAAAAACTTAGAAAAAATCGAGAATTCAAGCCTTGACGTATTTGAAACCATTGTATCAAAGTCAAGGGATGCAATAGTTAAGGCCTACAATGAAATTGGGGTTGTGCCAGACAAGGATGGGGTTTTGGACATATCAGTTTCCTTTGATGGCTCATGGCAGAAGAGGGGCCATAGCTCACATAATGGTGTAGCATCTGTCATAGACTTGCTAACAGGGTTTCCTCTTGACTTTGAGGTGCTATCAAACTATTGCAACAAATGCAAGATCGCAGAAGGAATGCCGGATGATGCTGAGTGGAAAGAAAAGCACAAAGCCAACTGCCCTAAGAACTTCGAGGGCACCTCCAATGCAATGGAGGTTGAATGTGCTGAACGTCTCTGGAAAAGGTCTGTAGATAAGAATAATTACAGATACACAACTATGCTATCAGACGGAGACAGTAAAGCATATGATGCAGTCACCACTTTGAAGCCATATGGGGATGATGTTTTGATCACCAAGGAGGACTGCATCAATCATGTTGCCAAAAGAATGGGCACTGCATTGCGTACCCTTGTTGCCACAGCAAAAGCTCAAAAGGAGTCAATTTCAGGGAAGGGCAAGCTTACAGACATGAAAATAAAAAAAATTCAAAATTATTATGGAAGGGCCATAAAAGATTACTCATCTGATACTGATGTCTTGAAAAATCGTATTATGGCTATATTATTGCACCTTTCCTCCACTGATCAAGCTCCAAAGCATGCACATTGCCCTCCTGGGGAAACTTCATGGTGCTTCTGGCAGAGATCAGTTTCAAAAAAAATGATTCCAGGTCCCCATAAGGACCATGAAACACTACCTGTAGAAATTGGAAAAAAGCTGGTTCCAATTTTTAAACGCCTTTCTGACCCTGAACTTTTGAAAAGATGTGCTGGTAGTAGGACTCAGAACCCAAATGAGTCATTCCACAACCTAATTTGGAAGCTCTGTCCAAAGACCATATTTGTAGGCAAGAGAACAATCAAAACAGCTGTAACATTAGCTGCTTGCCAGTTTTCAATGGGGACATCTTTCAAGGAAGTTTTGTGCCAGATGTTAAACATGACACCAGGGGAGTATCTCAAAAGATATGTCCACAGTGACAATATTAAAAGGTTAAAGAGAGCTGAGAAAGCATCTACAGCCATTGCAAAGAGAAGGAGAAGAGCCTTGAAGTTTAAAAAACTTGCAAAGACCAATGAAAAAGCAAGCCAGGAAGGTGCATCTTATGCAGCCGGAAAATTTGACTATTGAGAACAACAGTAATGCATGTTTAGGGACAATAAATGATGCCAATTGCCTTTAAATTCATATCAAATATCATATACAAGGCATATCTTTCATTGAAAAAGCTTGAATCATCTGGAAATGAAGTTTATTTTTGATGAATCTATCTCCTCAGTATGTAATTTGGAAGCAAAATCTTTAATAGCAATTTTCTCAGAATCGTATTGTACGCAAACCATGCAGACTAAGTGCGTGCAAAAAATTTGCATCTTTCTATTGATATAAGGTTACTATATATGAAAAGAGTGCTGAAAGTGTGTAGAGTGCAAAGATGCTCTTCATTTTCTTACCTGAGACATCATTTTGGAGCATTAGCTTTATAAAACATGAAAAACATCCTCCAAAATGCAACTCTGAGTCAAAATCAGGAAAAAAATAATTTTTCTACATTTTTCAAAAAAATAAATAGCATACTTGCACTCTTTAACATACATAGAACATATTTCTACAAGAATTAGCTATTAAAATTGCAGTATGAAGAAAATTTGCATGCACCAAGTAAGACACTTTTCGTCCATTGTTCTCTTGTTTCCATGGAAACGGATTAAAATTTTGCAATTTTGACTAAAAATATGAAATCTGTGGATAAAGCTTCTTATTATTGCCAAGTCTCATGTGTCTATGTTGCAAAACAAAGAAGTTAGTGTGACTGGGTAGTGAACTACCTTAAATAATCAGTGAAAAAGGTAAATTTTCTAGAGCCTCAGATGTGGGTGCTTACACTTGACACTGAGAGTTGACCCACCGGGAAAGTTCTCTTTTTTACGAATATCAAAGACGGGGGCATATATTATATTCTGATTAATCAAGTTACAAAAATAGAACAATAGTATAATGCACATACATCTGGTAAAATATTACAGATATAGATTAATAGACTGGGGTTGTTAAGGGGGTCAATAACTGATATTAGTTCCTTTAAACTACTCCATTTCTGGTCGGTTGTTCAACTTTCTGTCTTCAATTCAGAGGATTAAATTAACTGTTAAATAGAAGTTTCCCTTTCTAGAAGCCTGCATTTTCTACCCCCTTTCCCCTGGGGTGTCTTCATCACGGGGGGAGGCGGTGACTGCGCATTTTGCCCCTTCAAAAAAGAGCCAAATTCTACATAATGCAGTTGTTTTGGCCCCAGTTTTCAGGCCTTTTCCACTTCCCCCAGTGACCAAAAGGTTGCTGATATTACAAGGGGTCTGTTCCCACAACCCTTTTGCAGTCCCTGGTAGAAGCCTTATATACTCGAAAGACTCGAAAGGTCTTTTTTTATTTGCAGTATTCACACCTATCATGTGTCATTAACAGATACGAGGTTACAAAGTCTCTCCAATATCATACTCCCTAAATATGCCAAAACTCTGTCTCGAGTGCCTATACAGTTCCGCTCCTTCACCGCCCCGCGGGTGCTCCCGCAGGCGCTCTCGCTCTCGCCCTGTAATTGCCATTTATGTGTAGTAACGCGAATACAGAAGGAATATAGCCGCTGATATATTGATTACCTCTTAAAGTTATTCTTTGGGTTCCAAAATGACTCTGTTTCATCAATTTCTGGAAATTCTGGTGGTTCTAAATCTTCAACTGGCAATCCATCAGACTTCGCTATTTGGCTACATATGTCCGAAATCGTCCAGTTGAACCGTTCCGGCTGGTCCGAATAAATGTGGTGTCCGGCTCCGGGAATGATCTGGACATCAACAAATGATTTCGGCCTGAGGTATTTTATGTTGAAACCGGTGGCGGAATCAATCCAGGAACGGGAGCCGTACAAGATTGTCATGGGAACCTGATCATCGATATCTTTGACGCGATGGATCATGGGATACTTCGCATAGCCGTATGGGATAGTCATTGATTTAAAGGCAGCTTCTCCGCTGAAAGAAAGTGTGGTACAAATGAGTAAATGAATGGTTTAGTGTGTAAGCGAATGACTTATAAACCAGATTAAAGAATGAATTAACGAATGGATGAATGTATGCAAGAATTAATGAATAGGTGAAGGAATAAATTAATAAACAGTCAATGCAATGATGAATAAATTTATGATTTGAAAACAAAGCAGGAATGGATGAAAGAAGTAATAAATGATAGAATGAATAAATCAATGGATGAATGAAACAAAAAATAAGTTGAGCAATGAATGAATGAATGAATTAGTGAATAAAGAATTGAATGAATGAATGAATGAGGGAGTGAATAAATGAACAAATGAATGAGTGAATGAATGAATGAATGAATGAATGAGTGAACGAGGGAATGAATTAATGAATGAGTGAACGAATGAATGAGTAAATGAATGGGAAGAATAACAAACCACTGACAAAATAAATAAACTAACAAAAACAGAAAAACAATACAAAGCTGAATAATTTTTTTAATAGAAGAAGTGAGTAGGCTGTGAAAAGTGAGGCATATAATAAGATGAGTAAATCAATTAATGCAAAAGGTAAATTTAAGTCACTAAAACAGAAAATATGGATAGATGAATATGAAAATGGATACCTTGGGTATTGAGCATTGCAATGATAAACATAATTTGAAACAGTATCATCGCCTTCTTCAGTAAACATCCTTTTAAACTTTCTCTGAAGATCAGGCCTAAATCTTTGAACCAGGCGTGGACCTGCGAAGAAGAAGAGACATGGGTGTGTAGCGACTCTATTCTTGGTCACTTTCAACTCTAGAAAAGACCTCGCTTGTTAAAAATTTAAACATTTCATTTTATATTCAAATACTACAACACAAACCTAACTATTTAGGTCGTTTGGACTGGCATGCCAAGTTAAGATGAATAAAAATAAGTGGAGATGCTTTTGTTCAAACTGTGGGAAACTTTACATTGATATTCAGACTAAAAAAATTGCAAATTCACTATTACATGGTAACTTTTTAATTTAGATATATATAAGATATTTACCATATGGTCCAGCAGCTCGAATGGCAGATAACGGATTAAAGGGGCTGAGCATCGCTGCTACAATCTTCGCCCATCTAGGAATTTGAAATGGCTCCTCTCCAGGTGGTGGTTTCTCGTTCATTCCCCAAGGATCAGCCAGTATTAAATGCCTCACACGTTCTGGATATTTGAGAGTATATGAACAAGCAAGAAAACCTCCTAAGCTATGGCCTAAAAGAATGAATTTTGAAATGCCAATTTCCTTGCGCCATTGCTCGATCGACTCCACAAAATCCCCCTCAGCATCTGCAGCATCACTTGGAAAGTCTGGTCTAGAGCTTCGCCCAAAGCCCAGGACATCAATAGCATAGACAGACTGTTTTTTGGAAAGGTCATCAAGATTTAGTGCCCATAAACCAACCCCTGATCCGAACCCATGGACTAGTACAAGCGGGGTTCTGACCTCCTCCTCTGGATTGACATGTAGGGTCCAAAGTTTTCGACTGCTGTCGATCGGAACAGAACGGCCATTGACTTTTGTCTTTATATCTGCAAAGCAAGAAATGTTTTAATCATAAAGATGCCAAGACTGTGATTACAGGGGGGAGGGGCAGGAGGATTTGTGCCAATGGTCTATCAACAATAAATCACAATCATCAGTCACAATCTCAACAGACATGAAAGTCAAAAACTTTCGCATGAGCCCCCCCCCCCCTAGATACACAATTTCATAATAATAGCTCTATTAAGCCCCTCCATATGGGGCTAAAAGTAGACTTTAAAAAGAGGGAGGCTTATGATACAGAGAGAAGGGTGTATTTATAGAGGGGGGGTTAAAATTTCAGGATATACATTATTAGAATGATCTTTGAGTGGCTTTCCAGCATTGAAAAACAAAAGGTAATACTAGCAGATAGGCCCCCTTGCAAAGTGAGCAGTCAATCAATCAATCAATTAATCAATCAATCAGTCAATCAATCAATCAATCAATCAATCAATCAATCAATCAATCAATCAATCGATCAATAAATCAATCGTCTATACATATAATCAGGGGCGTACCTTGACCTTTTTGAGTGGGGGGTGTAGATGAGAATTTACCAACGAAAAGGTCTTATCGACTACAGCATATAGTATTTGCCAGGTAACTTATTCCTTATCCTGGACTGTTTTTAGTGCAACTTAAAACAAATATCGAGAAAAGCACAGCTTTCACATTATTCGCCAGCCACTCTTGTAACAATATAATATTTGGAGGTTTTCTAAACTATGTTTGAATTTAAATCCAGTTTTGATAATTATACCGATCCAAGCAAGCTAGACAAAACAAGAAACTCGTATAAATGCTTTTTTTCTGGATTGGCAAGTTTTTGAGCTATTTGTGGGGGTTTTGCGAAATCTTCGCTAATCTCCTGGGTATGACAAATTTTGTATCATACACTTCAGCCCTTTGAATGGAGATCACACAGCACCGAAAAACATATATTCAATGTATGAGATGCATAATATAGCATAGATATGATATGATAAATGAGAAATTAATCCTCAAAACCAATCATTTGGCCGTTTTATACTTGTGTAATTCTATTTTTTAGGTAGTTGAAATTTGTTATTAGACGAGCATCCCTCTCAAAGAAATGTTTGTGTGCCCCGACTCAAGGTTTCTCGTATGAGTTTCTCGTTTGGTATGTGAATAGGACTGCCATATCTCTGCAAAACATGAATATGGCACTGATAAAAAAGCCCGGCCTAAATTATATCTTTGCTTTCCTTGTTTTTAATTTGGACCAGGAATCAGCTATATTGCCTAGGTTTAGAAAGTCAAGAATATCATTGGAACAAGCTGCCCATGAGACTGCTAATTACTACATTATTACTGACCAGCTAATTTTTGAAAAAAATGATAATACATATATCCATTTGACCGACAAAAGTATGTTACAGACCAAAGAATTTTGTGTTGCTGAAACAGCTATCAGAATTGTTGCCAAATCCATTTTAATGACCAACGAAACTTTGTAGAAGCTGATAATAATTATTCCCATTTTACCGACCAAGAATCTTTTTCAAAAATGGTAATAATTATTCCCATTTTACCGACCAAAATTTCACCTGCGACAAAAGGATTTTTTCTAGGAACTGATAAAATTATTTTCAATTATTTCCCTTTGACCAACCGACCAAGAACCTTTTTCAAAACTGGTAATAATTGTTTCAATTTTACCGACCAAAGTATTTTTGCTAAAACTGATAATGATAACTGTAATTTTACTGACCAAAGAAACTTGTTGAATCCAATGATAATTATTTCCCTCTTACTGACCAAAGTGTTTTTGTTAAAAATGATAAATATTATTTCATGCCTACCCAAGTTTCTTTTTCGGAACTGTTGATAATTTCTGTAATTTTACCGACCATCCTCATTTTTACAGATGGCTTACCAATAAAGTAAAACACTCCCCATAAGGTACGCCCCTGCATATACTAGAATTTGACTTATTGCAATAACATTCTACTACTATACTTTTTAATTACTTAACGAAAGAAACAGAAAAGAATACTACTACCCTGGGCCTTAAACAGTTACAAATCCAGAGAAAGGGTAAAGGGGTCAAATAGTTTAAGCAGGTCCTTTATGTCAAAACATATATATAGTTAATTTTAGTTAAATACGGTTTAAAATGAACAACTAACTTACAGCGTAAAATTTGATGCTCTGCTGCAGCAAGAAGTCTTTCGGAAGTTGGTCGCCATGAAAACCAGCTACACTGCTCCCTTGGGGCTTCAGCCACTTCATTTCTTTGGTTGCTACAAAAAATAGTCAGAGATTAACAAGTGCAACCTTTTTTATCCTTATTTACCATTTTTATCTTTCATACAACCAACAAACAATTGATAGAAGAAACCATGCATTGTTAATTTTCAAGGGATTATTGGTGGGGTTAGATTTTAACTTGTCATTAAGGTGAAGGTCTGTGAAACCATGAGTCAAGGAGTTTCACAGTTCCAGAACACAGTTGGAACCTTTCTACACATACAGTTCAGCCAACCTAGGAGTCCATCTTCCTGAGGTTGGTAGCACAGGCCATGGCACCCCAGGACCACATCAGCTAACACAAAGCTACTTTTAGTATGGATTTTAACTGGATCTACTTTGAAAGAGATCCAGAAGTAGGTTGGATCTGCCATAAATGCAAGGCATATTCGTACCAAATGTAGGTTGGATCTAGTTTAGATCCATCTGATCCACTTTTGCTTGTGCAAATGTAGCCTAACCTAATGAAAATGAAAATTACCTGCTTGCTGTAATGATGTGGAGCTAATTATAATTATCTAAGCTAATAAGAAGTATATAATTTTATTGCATCATATATGATACATGCAAAAATATGTTTTTTAATGGAACGTGGTGCAAAGTTTGTTTGATAAGAACTGTTCTCAACTATTTCAATGATTACTAGGTAGCCATTTTGCAAGTCTACATACATAAATACACACATACATGCATACACACATAACTAGGTATAAAATATCTAAGCTAGAAAGAAGTATATCCTTTTTTGCATCATATATGGTACACGAATAATTGTTTTTTAAAAGGACGTGGTGCAAAGTTCGTTTGATAAGAACTGGTCATATGACTGCTTAATAGCTTTGCATTGATAATTGTGAAAAACAACGGGGGTTGTACAAAAGGTACTCGCTGAATGAGCGCATCAATTTTTAAAAGCAAGGGAATCGAAAATGATTAATTCTTCGCAACTAGAAAAATGTGTTCAGTGATGAGTTTCTTTGCTAATCAAGGAAAACAATACATGCGCAAATTGCATTTCGCAAAGTCAATAAAAAGCGGGATGATGATTGAGTAAAGTGGCCTAAAAATTCATAAGACTAATTCTGACAGGGCCGGGCCGGGGAGAAAAAAATTCTTCCTTTCCTTTGTAAACACAACACCGTGCGCTAACATAACTAACTAACAAAATAACAACTCAACAATCCGATTTACTTACATAGGTTCCTCTACAGCCGCCATGATGTAGTTCTGTGCTATGTTACAGCTTTCTTAACCCGTAATTCTTGTTTGATTTATGAAGTACTGTTATTTTCAAAATGCACCGTCATCATCACCCAAGTACACTAATTTTAATCACAACAAATCATGGCCTCGTATCCATGAAACATGCTCCTCCGCAATGAGACACTGCTTTTCAGAATTTTCCAGAAAGTTACCCTCCAGGCATCGCGAGTGTATCCCCCCTCCCCAAATTTTTTCAAAAGTTGGAAATATTTTTCAAAGATATGAAATATGTTCGTCTTTGATCAATATTGCACTTGTCGCTAAAGATAACAGGCACCTAATTTTTGGAAGATTTGTTACATTAGAACAGCCAAAAACTGGAAGCAAGCTTCTTTTTTTTTGAAATTTATACTTCTTTCTTCAACATTTCTTTAAACAAACATGTGGTCTTCTTTGTTACTTAAACTTGGAATTTTTAAATACTAATATAGGATGAAAATGAGGGTATTGCTTTCAAAATAACCATTTCCCTGCTTCTAGATGGGACATGACATTGAAATTTTGCATGGGGCAAGCTCCAAGACCCCCAATTCTTTTTCCTTTCACCCGATTTTAGCCCCCTTCAGATCGCTCTGCGTTCCCTGCATGCATGCACCCATTTCCCAAACTTTAAAGTGCTTCTAACGACACTGGTAGCCAATTCAACTTAACTTGAAGAATCAGACGTTACCTGAAGCATGTGGTATGTTATTGATCTACAATCTTCAGGCCAAAGTATGGAGCAAAATCCATTAATACCATGAAGTAATACATCCATGTAGATTGTCTTTAAAACTCAATCTTAAACTATGCACTCAAAACTCTATGTAAATCTGAATTTTCAGAACTAGATAATGCTGAATTTTTCTGTTATAAAAGCACCAAATTGTTAGACTACAAGGAACGCTCTCCTGAACTTAATTGATATGATATGCAACATAAATTATCGGCGTCATACTATTATTCATGCTGTCAGTAAAAAAACTTATACTGTACATACAGTGGCGGCGCCAGCCTCCGCAATGTGGGAGGGTAATATGAAGATAGAGTCCCAGCCACGCCGTTGAAATTTTGGGAAACGCTCTTTTGAACGCGATTCTACTGTTTTAGATAAGTTTAACAAGGACCAATCTTTTTTGCGATCAATTTGGAATACAGTTTGTGACTAAGAAACGAAACTTGGTAAGGGCCTTCCTTCCATGGGGTGGAATTTTTCATGAAAATTTAAATATAAAATGTTGGAAACATTTTTTACAAGTAAGGATGTGTCAGCCCAACCCCTCCCCCATCTCTAAAAATGCTGTATATTTTCGTCATACAGGGATCATCACATTTCCCTGTACCATCACCTTAACTTTTTAATTCAAACTTTTAGAAGAGAAAGATATCTTTTTGCATGGCAAGAAGGTTCTATTTTTCAAACACCCCTGCGATGCCAGGTTCCCAAGTAGCTGCGCGTTGTGCCTCGAGCTGGTGTTCCATGCATGTTTCCGTTGGCAACATACAATTGCTTCCAAGAAATGATCGAAACCATTAATTATTCCAAAAAATAACATCAAATCAATAATCATTTCATTAAAAGGTTAGTTGGCGTTAATAAATCATACTTTAAAAGATGGCTGTTTACAACTTCAGATCTTTAAATCAAGAAGTTATTTTAATGTGAATTTTTTCAACAAGTGAGTCAGAACCAATTGATCTTTTTACCAATTCAACAAGGTTATCAATAATGTTTAGAATCTGTTTCAATTTGGGAAAGGAATTTTCCGTTTTTTCAAGCAAGATCTAAACTATTTCGCAAATAAAGTATCATTACAAGATAACAGGAAGATTTCAATATTTCCCAGTCCTTTTGTTTCCAATTAATCTTTGACTTTTGTAGCATCACATATAATGCTCAAATTTAGATCCATATTTTATGACCCTGTCTTTTTTTTGGAAGTCTTAGAGAGCAAGCATGGCATGCAGGGCAAGATGCTGGTAGCGAGAGGTGAAGGTGCGAATACTAGTTCAAAAGATGAGGAATCAAATGGTTTGAATGCAGTGGAACAGCCAATGTTAGAAAGGCCAGCATCAGTTGATCCATTGCAACCAAACATAACATACAGAGAACCTGATGTTGGTGGATATCATTCAAGGTGTAGTTCAGCTAGGGATTATATATTTGGGACAAATGAACCAGCGCAGGTATGATATCAGTCAGTGGCGGACACTTGGGGAGGGCAAGGAGGGGGGTGGTGACCCCCAATATTTTGGGAGACAATAGTCTTTTGTTCTAAAACAATAGAAATGTGTGATGTCATCTTTTCAAAACAATAGGCTTACCCCCCCCCCCCAATATTTGGCCAAGTGTCTGCCACTGATATCAATTGGTGAAATAATTTTATTGTGATTAAAAATGTTATTGTCATGATAATCATTATGTCATCATCATTATCATCCAGGCCTGATGAGAGAAAGCTTTGGCTCTTGGGCTATGATGGTACAGGCCCCTTGGCAGGTCCTCAAAGGCAAGAGGGGCCAATCTAAAATATTACTCAGCTCCATGGTCTGTACCAATCAACCACTGTGTAATGGGGCTAAATAGATTAGCATCATTTTTTTGTGTCATCATAAAAGATTGTCATCATTTTCAACATTGTCATTGTCATCATCATTATTAATGTCATCATCATTATCATCGTCCTTGTCATCAACCTCTATTCAAATCTCTCCAACAAATCACAAATTTGAAAAAAAGCTGCTCTGAATATTATAAGGGTAAATTTTTGATCACTTTCTACATTTACATTCTGAAAGGTAAAAATTCCAAGAAGTGTGACACCAAGGAAGTAAGTGATGTAATGATTTTTAATAAATGTATTTTGATCAATTCATATTTCTATTTTTGTTGCCATGAAAATTTCTTACATGTCAGGACAAGATATCACATTATAATGTTAATCAATTGTCCCAATCAATTTTCTAATTGTTTTTTGGATTTTTCTTGAAGAGGGGCTCAATTGCTTTATTCACTGAGGAGATGTATTGTTGCTTATATCCCATCCATTTATTTGCATTTCTTTTGCTGTTTTCATACAGAAGATTGTGTCTGTCTGGCCCCAAGAGCTCTAAAATGTGTTTTCTTACTCAAACCACTGCTTACTTCCTAATTTAAGTTATTTGATTCATAGGCTACATTCAACAAAGATGATACAATCTGCAAGAAGAGAAAGAAGAACAAATAAAATTGCTTTGGATCAAATGACTCACTTTTCTGCAAAACAGAGCAGGGGAACTCAAGTAATGAATGACTGAATGAATGGTTTAATTATATAATTTATAAGTGAAGGAATGAGTGAATGAATGAATAAATAAATGAATGAATGAATGAATGAATGAATGAGTGAATAAAGGAGTGAATGAATGAATGAATGAATGAATGAATGAATGAATGAGTGAATGAATGAAGGAATGAATGAGTGAATGAAGGAATGAGTGAGTGAATGAATGAATGAATGGTTTAATTAATTAATTGAAGAGTGAAGAAGGAATGAATCAATAAATTAATCAATGAATGAATCAATGAATCAATGAATAAATGGGTGACAGAATGATTGATGATTGGATGATTGAGTGATTAAATGGCTGATTTAAGGAAAGATTCAACTACTCAATGATTGAATAAATGAATGAATGAATGATTGATTGATTGATTGATTGAATGAATGAGTCAATTGATCAATCAATCAATTGATCAATCAACCAATCAATCAATCAATCGATCAATCAATCAATAAATCAATGAACAAACAAGTTAGTGACATAAGTGTTTGTCATTATCAAACAATGAAACACTTGCCATTATCAAACATGCTTATTACATTCTAGGCCACGCAGTTAAACATCCCCCCGAAAACATATCAAGAGTAAGTAATTATCCTATAAATTTGATTTTACTCACCTTCAGGATATTAAATATATGGTAGAATCGCCACCTTAACTCGCACCCTCAGGGGGACAGCAAATTCGGACTGACCTAGCGAATGTCCTTGATTTCCGAAGTCTAGATTAGGGTCGTCAAATCCGAGGGGGGCAAGAAATCATATGACTAAACGAAGTAGAATGGAATTCTACTGTACTTAAATATCACTAAAATTAATTATCAGCTTCTCTCTCATTCTCTCTAAATGCCGTGACCAGCCAGTGCGCAGTTGACCATTTTTGTTTTTGCAACATAAGGTAAATATTATTTGTAGGAAAAACTTTACAACTACAAAAAGCAAACTCAGTTATCAAATAAGAGCTCAAACATTTCAAAAAGCACCCTAGGTTAAAAATGGCAGGGATAGCATGAAAATGTCATTCCGACCTTGTTTCCATAGTTGTCCCCCCAGTGGTGTCATTAAAAGAAAAGTTTTAATGAGAGAGAAGAGAAGTGTTATAACTATCATTGTTTTCCATAGCTTCCTATCCCCTAGTTCTTTTTAGCAATACGTTGGAGCCGTACGTAAGTTGTTGCTTTGAATTTTTTTCAAGTTTGGAGCGACCAGTTTCACAGAGAAACAGAATGGAACAAGAATGTAATGCCATGGATGAAACAAAAGCTTTGAAACGAAGGGCCCAGGTATTTATGTTAACAATATCAAATCTTGATCTCCCAGTGGGTCAACTCCCATTGTCAAGTGTAAGCACCCATGTCTTTAGAATCTCTGAGAAAGGGGCTCAATTTCATCCCAAACCAAGGACATAGAATTTGGAAAAAAGGAGTGTTTTTTGAAAAAAACCAAAAAGGAATTTTAGAAAAGGAGTTTTTAAGGTCCGACTCATCGTATTAATAAAACATTATGTTCCTTGGTTTCAGAGAAAAAAAGGGGGGGGGGGGTAGAATTTGAATCAAAAATCAAAGAAAAGGGTCAATTTTCTAGAGTCTCAGACGGGGGTGCTTACCCTTGACAATGAGAGTTGGCCCACCGGGCTTGATCTAAACTCATGGTTTTGTTGTGCTTCTCCTGGTATATTTGACACGCAGTTTTTCATGTGTTTAATTTCTTATTTCAGATTGTTCCGCATAGAATCGATCTACCTTTTTACATGTCTGGTCTCAGTGCACCACTTGGTGAACGGTAGCTTAAATTATAATTTGTTACCTTATAATTTGATATATAATTCCTCCCCTACTTGATTACTTAGATCTTAATTCTAAACAACCTAATTCTCAGTCACATCGATCCCTTATTGATGGATTGATTAGATGATTGATTCACGGGATGTTTGGTCGATTGCTTGATTGATTGATTGATTGATTGATTGACTGATTTACAGAATTGATTGGCTGATTGATTGGTTGATTGATTGATTGATTTCTACATGCCTTTTCTTAATTGAATACTCAAGTGCTGTTTAGTTCTTTGATTAACATTTCATCCGTAATGCTTTCTAATTCTATGACATTTTTAGCATTTTTTCACATTTTGACCTATTTTTATTCTTTTTCTGTCCTTTTTTTATTGTTATAAGCTTTTTGTAAGATGAAGAAAGAGTTTATATAGTTTTTTGCCTTTTTTGACAGATATCAATTGATAGATAAAGACATCGAAAAACTTCGATTAATGGCGTCGGGTGATGGTGAAAAAAGAAACATTTCTGCAAATAAAAGGTATCATGTTTTAATATCTTATTGTCCTTTTCATAGCGATAAATGGCGGTTTTTAAAGTGACTTAGTTAAGCCAGTTTTACAGCCTATTTTAAGATCAAGTAACCAATGCGAACGTGCTGTAGACTTGTTCATGTGATCACTTCCCATCAATCTGATTCCCTCTCCTAACAATAGGCTGGAAGTTTCCCGTTATCATTTTCTATCAATCTGGTTCCTTCTCTTAACGATAGGCTGCAAGTTTCACGTGATCACTTCCCATCAATCTGATTTCTTCTCTTATCGATAGGCTGGCAGTTTCACGTGATCACTTCCCATCAATCTGATTCCCTCTCTTAACGATAGGCTGACAGTTTCACGTAAGAATCTATCCAATGTCGTGATTTGAAACACCTTTCCTTTTTGCTTAAAGATGTCTCATTGAAACCTCGCTCCATTTTTTTGACTTGAATCTCCTCCACAGCCAACCAGGTATTGATCCTGTTTCCGATTGATTTGATTTCTTATATCAAATCGTGTTTTTCAACGATGTAATAACATTTCGTTACAATTTGAACTTTCTCTCTTTGTTGGTGATGTAGTTTTTACTAAAGGGGCCTTCTTTTAATTCCCCCAGGAATGACAGCACACGTCTGAGGACAAACAGCCCCGTGGGAGTGGTAAGTATTTTTTTACAAATTACAATTTCAAATGTAATGCAATTAAAGCATCAATATTTTAAGTGCTTTTTGTGATGCATATATCGTGTTGTTTTTGCATACTGCAGAGGTGCCGGAGCATATTTCCGGGTGAGGGGCTATTGAAGACTGGGCGTGGCCATTTTTGGGCGTGATAATTCAAGTTCATGTTGATGCTCCCTGAGAGTCAATAGAAAAGACAAGACATGCTCAAGTTTTGTGTGGCGATAATTGCCAATGGTCTGTTATGAAGATGGTATGTGATGAAGATGGTCCGTTCCGAAGATGGTCTGTGATGAAGATGGTCTGCACTGAAGATGGTCTGTGCTGAAGGTGGTTTGTGTCGGAGATCTTTGTCACAAGATGGAGGTGCATCACACCCCATATTGTCTGCTCCAACTGATCTCTATTACAACATTATATAAACAATCGCTCTAATGTTTTTGTATTGTTCTTTGAGGTTTAATATCCAGTACAGAGTTTATACACAAAGTCGAAAATGTGTGTTTTATTGATCTATATGTTATTTCAGAAACCAAGCGGGGGAAGACGGAGAGAAAATTCAAAAGATGAAAGCAGAAAATGGAATTCGAAATTCGTTGCAGATGGCTTAAGGTAATGATGTCATAAGTACCTGATATATATTTTTTATAAATTGGATTGGCCCCCATGTAAAAGCCCCTTCCCCTTGAAGATGCCCAAACTAAATCATTGAAACCCCTACCTTTTAATACGCCCCCCCCATCTTAGCAGTTTAGAAAAATCATTTAGTTCATGATAGATCAACATATTGTAACGAAAATGTGCAACAAGAACAAATAAGGTATTTGTATTATTTAGAAAAGGTATTAAAGCGCATAGCCAAACAAACTAGATAAATTAATTTGCTGTGGAAACGAGCTAAATGTATGATGATTTCAAATAGTATATGTGAGTGGCAAGTAAAACATAGAGCAAAATAGCAGGCTTTAGTCTGAATTTTCGAGGGTCACTACGAAGGCGTAGGCACATTATGAATGCTCGTTATATATTTTTATTGAAGATGCCCAACCCTTGAGCTATAAATCACTTGAGCCCCATCTTTAAATACACCCCTATCTTTGCGGGGTATTTTGGTATCTCAATAGGCCTTACCGGGGGTTAATGAGTTGACGAACTATGCAGATATTGGGCTTTGAAAACGAGCTATTTGTATGATGATATTCAGATCGTGGCTACAAGTAAAAAGTAAAACAGAGAATAAAATAGCAGGCTGCCCACCAGATACTCGAGGGTCACTGCGAAGGTGCATGTACATTTTGAGTATAAGGAACGACACAAAACGACAAGAATGCAATAAGATATATAAAATCCTTCAATTTACCTTTCACAATTTGACAACAGCCAGTCATGCTGGTGACTATTTCGAGGATTTACGATGATAAAATCACCATTGATAGATTTAAATATTAAGATTTGGATTAAGAGTGGTTTAACCCGTAAACCCCCGGGGATAACACAACTGTATCGTAACATCAAAGGTGTCTGCTCAGATTGGAAGGGGGCAATTGCATCAAAATATTGAAGTGATTAGTCTCCCGCTTACAAGAACTAACAAGTTCTCGGTGAATTCATTGGGCAAAATGGTCCCTCCGTGTATGGAATGGTTAAATGTGTTTTAACCCTTTCGCACCCGGATTTATTTTCATCAAACCTTTAAAACCCATATAAATCTACGCTTTCCAGGGGGAACCATAGTCAAATAACTTTAGTGAGAGCGTCAACTATTTAATAATATGGAATGTTTAACAGGTCACAAGGGATTGAGTCAAAGAAGGAAACTGCTAAGGCGGTAACAAATGAACATGAAGGAAAAATAGACTTAAAAACGGAAAAAGAGAAAGAAAGAAAAGAAAAAGAAGAATATTTGATGCAGTATAAAGGTGGAAAGTACGTATTATGTCATATGTTATAAAAGAGAAAAGATAACATGTTAAATAGTACATTTGATAAGGTCAAGATATTATGATAAAAATGTTAAATATAAAACTTTATAAAGATATGGAGGATAAAGTAGGTAAGAACATGAACTTTCGGATGATTCAGCATGCAAACAATTTTACAGAAAGATAAAAGGATAAGGTGTTTCAAAATGTCTGGATATTTAAATGAAAATACCCTAAATAACAAAGCCAGCACTGAAAAGAATTTAGGTTTATTTTAGAATGTATGTTAATATAGACTTGGGTCCTAGCGAGAACTGAGTAGAACAGCAAGCAAGAAAGGAAGCAAGCAAGTAAGCAAGCAAGTAAGCAATTAAACAAGCAAGTAAGCAAGCAAACAAGCGAGAAAGCAAGTAAGCAAGCAAGTAAGCAATTAAACAAGCAAGTAAGCAAGTAAGCAAACAAGCAAGCAAACAAGTAAGCAAACAAGTAATTATGTAAGCAAGCAATTTAGCAAGCAAACAAGCGAGCAAGCAATTTAGCAAGCAAACAAGCGAGCAAGCAATTGAGCAAGCAAGTTAGCAAACACGAGTTCGAGATGGTGAGCCTCGTTTTAGCAACCTATATCTATATCGAGTATTTATCTTTTATTGATAATTTATTTCTATGCAATTCAGGAGAATCACTGTTGGAGGCTTTGCGTCACCGGCTGCTGCGAAGGAGTAAGTGAATCACTCTTTGTCCAATAGCTTGTAAATTGTGTATCCTTGTCTACAGTGAGCGAAATCTGTAAACTGTAACTTCGGTCTGAAAATTTTCTACAGTTACCAGCGAGAAAGATTCTCATGTGTTAATGGTCTTAGACGTGAACCGGAGGGGGCATACCCTTAAGCGAAATATCAAAAAAGGGGAAGATGTAACCCTATCACCCCCGGACGGGCCATATGGCCCAATGACGAACACTGTATAAGGTAATTTTTCAGGGGGTTAAGTAAACAATATTGGAAATGTTCTGATAGCAGTTTCTACAACAGTTGACGCTTTCGCCTCCTTAAAAAGACGCGAATAATTTCGAAAGCAAATCAACTCATCTTCGTCTTCCTTTTTTACCATTGCAGCCCATTTCAACTTGATTTACTGGAGCGAGAACTCTCTGGTGGAAATACTGATGCTTTGCACATTTTGAGCAAAAAACAAAAACGAGCTTTTGAAGCAATTTTCAACGATATTGATTTCGACTCAAACGGAAAAGTTTCCTTTGATGAGCTAGTTCATCGCTTATTCTCAAATGTTTCAAAAAGAGATGCAAGGCTTTTAATGCAGGTATGTGCCTGCCTCTGGTAAAACTTTCTAAAGCTAGAAAATAAAAAATGAGAATAACACTTCAAATCAGCCTACTCTTATAGCTCACTATATATCCTCTAGAACATCTTATTTCTCATGTTATCTGGGCAGTGCCTTTTTAAGAGATTAATACTTGGGGGGGGGGACAATAGGTTTATTGTTTTAAATGAAATACCGATAGGGCTAAGAAAGTTGCTGGGGGGGGGGAGGCAACTGCCCACTCAGTTAGTATTTTTTAAAAGAGATCCCAGATTGGGTGATTCTCATTTATCTTACTGCTTAGCCACTTTGATTACCACTTCTTTCCGACAGCTTAAATATGATAAAGCTATCTTTGTATATTTTAGATTTTTGATGTTGACCGAAATAAATTCATTGATCGTCGAGAATTTATTACAATTTGTGCTTTGAATGATCGACTTTGTGGCTTCTGGTAAGTATAGTAGATTTTGCAAAAATGAATTCATGATCTTTTCATACAAAAATTGATACTTCATCTTACATTTCTTCCTTCTCATCCCTTTCCTTCTCCTCTTCTTCTCATCTTTCTTCCTCGTTATCTCCTATTTTTTCTTTATGTACATCTACTGCTGCTCTCTCCACCTTTTATCCCCCTCTTTTTTTGTTCTTTTTCTTTGTCTTATTGATCCTCTCCTTTCCTTCTTCTTCTTCTTCTTCTTCTTTTACTTCTTCTACTTCTTCTACTTCTTCTACTTCTACTACTTCTACTTCTTCTTCTTCTTTTACTTCTTCTTCTTCTTCTACTTCTTATACTTCTTCTTCTTCTTTTACTTCTTCTTCTTCTACTTCTTCTTCTTCTTCTTCTTCTTCTTCTTCTTCTTCTTCTTCTTCTTCTTCTTCTACTTCTTCTTCTTCTTCTTCTTCTTCTACTTCTTCTTCTTCTTCTACTTCTTCTTCTTCTTCTTCTTATACTTCTTCTTCTTCTCTTACTGCCTCTTCTTCTTCTACTTCTTCTTCTTCTTCTTCTTCTTCTACTTCTTCTTCCTCTTCTACTTCTTCTTCCTCTTCTACTTCTTCTTCTTCTTCTACTTCTTCTTCTTCTACTTCTTCTTCCTCTTCTACTTCTTCTTCCTCTTCTACTTCTTCTTCTTCTTCTACTTCTTCTTCTTCTTCTTCTACTTCCTCTTCTTCTTCTTCTTCTACTTCTTCTACTCTTTCTTCTTCTTTTAATTCTTCTTCTTCTTCTTCTACTACTGTGCCTTCTTCTTCTTCTTCTGTGCCTTCTTCTTTTTCTTCCTACATTTATTTCCTAGTCTCTTCTTATTTCCTTCTTGCCTAGTTTCTCCACTTCCTCTTTTTCCTGCTTATTATTATTCTTGTTCTTCCCCATTATCTTCTCGATTTTCTCCTTCTTCTTCTTCATTATCTTATCCGTTTTCTTCCTATTTTTATTTTCTTCTTTATCTTTTTCTTTTTCTTCTTTTTGTAAACATTCTTCATTTTATTGTAAATCGTTTTCTCTACAATTGCCTTCTCTTTCTTTGAATCTTCTGCATCTTCCCCTCTTCTCTTTTCTTTCCTCTCCTTCTTCACCTTTATTTTACTTCCAACGTTTATCCAAACCTCTTCTTCTAATTTCTTCCATTCTCATTTCCCTTTCATTGTAATCTGTTGTTTTTTTCTCTTTCTTTATCTCTTCTAACTTCTTTTTCTATTTTCACCCCAAGCGATATCCATAATACAAATCTCGGCCCTTTTCTACCTGGTTTTTCCTTGCCTTCTAAGTGAGAAGGTTGCTGGAAACGATAAAAAACCACACTGCCATTGAACTCTCATTGCACCCCTGCGCTTTAAGCTGTAACACATTTATATTATTTGTTAGAGCGATGAATGATGTTAGAGTTTAGTCTACTAGTTTGATGCCACCATTTAACTTTTTTCGTTTTACGCACAGGACAGAATCAAAATATGATTGTTTGCGCTTGGATCTTGAGAATTTATCAAAACATTTATCGATGTACAGAGTAAGTTTGTATTACATGTATTTTATTCTATTTTTTTTTACTACTTTGTATTGTTTTATATTGGCTTGGTTTGCATTGTATTGCATTCTGCTGCATTTATTTGATTTGTATTGCTATTGCATTGTATTGTATTGTATCGTATTGTATCGTATTGTTTTGAATTGTATCATATTGTTTTGTATTGTATTGTATTGTATTGTATTGTATTGTATTGTATTGTATTGTATTTTATTGTATTGTATTGTATTGCATTGCATTGCACTGTATTGTATCGTATCCTATCGTATCATACCGTATTGTATAGTATCGTTTGGTGTTGTGTCCTGTTGTGTTGCATTGTGCCGTGCTGTTTGTAGTGCCTGACAATCTTTCCATGATTTTTGTCAGTGATTTTTGTCTATTTTTTCGCTGGTTCCCTCAAGACTTATTTTCCTAAATTACATTAAATGATCTGGATTTATTTATTTAATTTATTTTAAGAATTTGTTTGACATGTTGGACCATGATGGAGATGAGAAGATTCACGTTGATGAGGTAATGCTTATCATGTCAACTGGAATGGGAAAAGAAATTGGAATGAATGAAAATGTGGTACAATCTGTTATGGACAACATTGATCGAGATAAAAATGGTGAGTTAGTCATTTTACTTCATCCCTTTGAAATTATTTACTTATTGATCAGATAAATTCTTCATTTATTTTCACACCATCTCTTTGTTTACCCTTTCATTGACTAATTCATTCAGTTAATTTAATTATTTATTCTTCCATTTTCCTATCTTTATTGTATCTTAATATTTATTTGGCTATTCTATCATTCTTTAAATATTCATCCAATCTTAACCTTATTTATTAATTGTTTATTTTACAACTGGCTGCCATAAATATCTATTTACATATTCTTTCATGCATCTTTTAATTGATTGATTAATCAACCTACTTTGTTAATTAATACATATTTAGCACATATTTAATTGATTAATTGATTAATTGATTAATTGATTCACTAATTCATAAATTCATTGATATATTCATTTATATGCTAATTTATTAATCTGTCTATGGTTCACAAATTCATTTATTCATTAATTCATTCACTTATTAATTAATTGATTAATTCATTCGATCATTCTTTTATCATTCATTCATTCACTCAATCATTAATTAATTAATTAATTAATTAATTAATTAATTAATTCATTCATTCATTCATTCATTTATTCATTTATTAGTTCATTTAGGAGAAGAAGAAGCAATTTGAAAATTCCTATTTTCACTCCAAAATTCACTTGGCAGCTTCGCGAATATTGATGATTATTTTCATTTTATCTCGTCTTCTCAATTTGTTTCTTCTTAATTAGGATACATTGACTTTATTGGTTTCGTCATGTATATACCATTTTTCTTGAGACTTCATAACTCAATGATGAACTCAAAAGACTTAAAACTTCGAGAAATACAAGAAACTAAAGATGATATACATGAACAGCTTCGGTCAAGAATTAATTCGCCATCGGTGTAAGATTAATTGTTTAAAACTTAAATGCTTCTGTGTAAATTTTTGTTTGAAACTTAAATGCTTAGAAAAAGCGTGTTTTTTTCTGATGTGAATATCATAGGTTACTCTCTTTCCCTGTGTGGCGCAGTGGATTGGTCGTGCGACTCCGAATGTGGTGAGCGCGGGTTCGACCCCAGGTCGAGACCTAAAATTTACAAATGGGTAGCACCCTCATGGTGGGACTTTGGTTAAAACGTTCTTTGTTTTGTGTTTTCTACATAGTAGTCAAATACTTGATGTTTTGGTTAGATTAAATTAGATAAACTTTATTTACAGAGGATATACTTGGTTAGCCTAGCAACTAATCTTCCCTAGGCTACTCTCTACTGTCTACCCAATAAAAAATATAATGCAAATGTCCAGTGTTTTGATGAAGTCTACAAGAGATTTCAATTTATGACAAAATGAAAAGTGCAATACGATAAGCGATCTTAAGTGCAAATCATGAACAATAAACAATATATCATATAATAAGCTGGTAATAGAAATGATGTAAAAGCCAAATGATACATTTCTTGAGAAAGACAGAAACGTTTTTCATGAAATTTCAAAAAAATTGTTGTACAAAGTATGAGCTATTGTGGCACAAATACAGTTAACCTAAGTACTGATCTATTAGGTGGTAGACCCAATTCAGGTAAGTTCACTATTTTTGCATACACAACGTAATGCTCAGGGCCGAATTCAGGCATCTCCGAGCAGGGGGGCATGAAAGTCAAATCTTCTGACAATTACCTCGAAAACAAAAGACCCATTGTTCACAAAACAATAGCATATTAATGAATCTATTATTTAAATCAGGAGGATTTCCCGACGAAATGGCAGGCCAGTCTGCAGAGCATGGCAGAACTCGACGAGATCTCGTGCGTGCAAGGTAAAAGTGGATGGTGCACAGCACGCACATCTGATTCTCTCGGGTGCACCAAGCCGCTTTAGGTAGTATGAAACTCCAGTTGATCCTTTATTGAGCCAATACGCATACAATGCGCGCATATAAGGCCTAATTTTTGTGGTGCACGTCGATCTGCTGCAATTTATCTTGATGCAGTTGCTACGCTCTGCAGACTGGTTTGCAGGTCCTTGAGGGGGCGCTGGTACCCCTCCAAAAGTTCTTCCACCTTTGTACCAAGCTTAAAAAATGACAGCTCCCTTAGATAATAGATCGAGGTAAGAGCCCCCTTGTAACGTGGTTACAGCCCCCTGCCCCCTCTTGCACCATCCCTAAAGCCAGGAAGAAAATTGAAATAACCATTTTCATAAGAGCTGTTCCTGAAAGATGGACTTTGCCCCAATGCAGAGTTAAGTTGTTGTTGTTGTGGTTTGCATATGCTATGATGACGATTGAGGAAAGACGCCAATTTCAGTGAAAATATTTTTAAAAATTTCAAACCATTTGCCACATGTTAATAACTCTTGCCAGGGTTATAACCTGAAATGAAGAGGAAGATTGGACCAAACATGGCTGAATCTTCATATAACTCTCCAGGCAAGACATTTATGTTAACTTTCGTTTTAGGCCTATCGCTCGGTGTCTTGTTTGCTACCGTTTATACAGAATTCTACGGAATGAATTTCCTTTTACGGTGCAATGCAAGGTCGGCATTTGTCCATGGAGCTTACAAATTGGCAAATACTGTTGCAAAAAATGTGCCGTTTGATTTTGAAGATGCAGAAGATGAGCATCATAAAGGTGGCGATGTTGTTGCAAGGAGATTAGCGAAGAAAATTAAAGTTTTATGCTGGGTTTTTACTAGTCAAGACCGGCTATCGACTTTTGGGAGAGCAATCAAAGATACTTGGGGCAAGCGCTGCACTGTTCTCGTCTTTATGAGCAATCAAGATGACAGTGAATTTGGTGCTGTAAATCTCGGAGCCCATGGCGCTGTTATGAATAACGTTTGGTCAAAGACTCGAGCAGCATGGCGGTACATCCATAAACATCATCTGAATGATGCAGATTGGTTCTTCGCAGCTAACGATGATTCTTATGTGATCATAGAAAATCTAAGGCTGCTACTCTCAGCATACGATGCCAGTGATCCAGAATACTTTGGAAGATGGTTCAAAACATCAGGGGGTTACAACTCAGAGATAACAGGCTATGCTTTTAGCAAAGAAACTTTGAGGACATTTGCACGAGCTATGAACAACCCAATTAAATGTAAACAAGAATCAAACTTAGATGACAGCAATGTAGGAAAATGTCTTGCTGCCTTCGGCATCCACCCTTCAGATTCAAGAGACAGCCAAGGTAGAGAGAGATTTCATCCATTTGCACCAGAAAATCATATTGTCCCAAATGCAATCAAATTGCACCATTGGCTTCATGGCTCCAATAAACATCCTGTTTTTAGTGGCCTAAGATGCTGTTCTGAGAATTCAATATCATTCCGTGAACTAAATTTTAACAGCATGTACATTCTAGATTATTTGATTTATCATTTAAAGCCATATGGATTCAAACAGATTCAAAAACATTTCAAAATAAAGCAGAAATCTAAAACCTAACGTCTTTATATGTTAATAATAACGTAGAGATTTCTTTTGAAGATGGTCCTCCCATAAAATAGCATTCTTTGGAGATGGTCCTTCCACTATCATGCATTTGCTAAGTTGCAGCAAGAAAAATGTCCATCACCTCTGCATTTATGGCAATGTTTTGAGGGGGGGACATTTTCAGTTTTTTTTACAATTTTGTGGAGCTTACAAATGAAAAATTAACTTTTCATTTATTCCCATTCTTATTTAGTTTTTATTCTTAGACCTTTTTCATCTCCCTGTTTCTCTGAACCTAAGGGCAATGTTAATCCAATAATTTCAGCCCTCGATAATTAACTCTTATTGGCTAATTGGTTGCTTACCCATTTCATGTTCCCCTCACATATTACTCAGTTGTTCTTTTGCAATTGTATATCGCTTGTATCCAGGGGCAGAGCTAGGGTTAGAGGATTGGGGGGCAAACAGTTCTGAGAGAGAAATTTGGTCCACCAGCTGACCAAATTTTGATTGACTAACCAAAAATCTTGGTGGCCGCCCCTTCTTGACCCCCCACTGGCGCCACCCCTGCTTGTTTATAGGATGGGTCTATTTCAATGGGCTTTTATTTCATTTTATGGCGTAGCTCTTTAAAACTCATATATACAATTCTAACAATTTTTAGGATGGCTGTTACAACTAATTCTAACATTATTCATAAGTCATCACCTTTGCTAAATGATTGGACATTAGTTTATAGATATCATTGTGCAAGGTTAATGCAAAGTCAATAATTGTTATATAGTTGCATTTTCATGTGAGATTAATAATTAATTACTGACTGACCATCTTCTGTCTAATACCTTCTGGTTTAGTATGGGAGAGGAGAAGGAAGAGACTCTCAATGATACATTTATTATCTTGCCACTTGTCATTTGTATCATTACTTTATTTTATTTAATCTTGCCATTTGTTTGTATATTCATCTATCTTCTCAATCATTCACTCATTTATATATATTCATCCATTTATTAATTCATCTAATCATTGATTTATTGATTTATTCATTCATGCACTTTTCCATCAAAAAGTGTGAGACTCAAAAATCTCCACAAGTTGGTAAAAAGTTTAAAATAATTTCAAGAGAGATAAAAGACATTTATCTGCTGACATAATAAATAATTTTTCTAAACAAAACATATTTAATATTTGCTAGATACTAGGGTCAACAAATTCAAAAAGTTTATGATGAGGACCACTTCTAAAAGCAATCTCAAAAGCAGTTTCATTTGCACCATTTTTTAGCAACGGATTCAGTTCTTTGTTTAGCAGAAGCATTTCAAGTGTACTTGCATGGTCTGGTGTTGTTGATGCCAAATGCAGAGGTGTCTGGCCTCCATTTGTCTGACAATTTATATCAGCACCAGACTTTAAAAGCAATACTGCAGCATCTACATGGTCTGGAAGGGAGAGTATCTGTCAGTTAAGCATAACATGCAACAAATGCAAAGATGAGAGGCATGAGTAGGAGGGGAACAATTATATTTCAAATATACATCTATTACCTGCTGCATGTTAACTAATTTGAATATGTTTATATTTACTCTTCATCATTTATTGAATATGATTTGTAGACAAGATCATGATTATTATAAGTAATACGGGTTGTTAAAGCTTTGTGACACATCCTTGTCAGTTCAAAAGTACTACATCTTCAAAAAGGGTTTTTATGGCACATGATTTAAGTCTAGACGCCTTCTGCCAGAGCTGAATGAATCTTAGCTTGAAGTTAGATTTCCATTGGTTTTTGTGAATATAGATATGTAATAGATATGTCAAAAATAGATAAGTAAAAGATATAATTGATTGAAGCTGTGGCATGGCATTGCTCGTAATGCCTGTACCAATTAAGTATGCCTGTAGCAGGAGGCAGCAGGGGTAATTGACTTCTGTCCCCTGGCATAAGTATTGTATCCTTCGACTATTAATTATATCATGTAGCGACATAAAAGCTGGTCATACTCCATCTGCATGCACAATGCAAAGGCTGCCATCCATCATCTGTACGTGCAACCACACTGGCACCCGAGCTAATAAGCTGGGATATAACATCAAGATGACCATTATATGATGCTCTATGCAAAGCAGTGTATCCATCAGAGTCTTTAACGTTTATCAAATCGGTTTTGAATTCTAATAACTTTTTCACATTCTCGAGGCTACCTGACTCACAGCAAGTCAGAAAAAATTCATCGATTTCTTTAGAGTCATTTGAGTTCAAAATTGATTCTAGGGAAGCAATAGGCTCCATTAAACCATCCGATTTAATTAAATCCTCATCGATTAGATCATAGCAATGTTTATTTTCAGGCATAAAATATATAGGGTCCATAATTGTTTGCAGCTCGAAGGCAAGAAATCATGAAAACAGATGATACCAGTTGTAATTGGACTCCTTGTGGCGTTGACCATTTTTAATTTGACTCATTTCAGTGAAACTGTCTCGTTCTCATGTTTTCCCGCGTTTTTGCAGAATGTGGCAAAGAAGCAAGGGTTTGTGAGAGAATTTGAGAAGTGAAGAATTTAGTGAAAGTAATCTAAAATGTCTGCACCAACCACACCAACAGGAGCTCGTAAGCGATCAAGAACTAATACTCCATGTAAGTAAGCGAGAAGTCTGGGATTTTTTCGAGTTATGCAATTGCTGTGTAATAAGGTTTTGGAGCTAGCTGAGGGGAGCATTTTGTTGTGTCATGTGGTTTGGGGGCATTCGAAGGAGTTGAAGTCCAAGCAGATCTTTGAGCGTAATTAACACAGTTTTGCAGAAATGGAAAAAACACGCTTTACGAGAAATATGATGACATGCAATTAAGATTTTAAGCCGTTTGGGGCATGTTTTAGAGGGGGGGGGGGGGGTGCCAAAAGCATACATCAAAGCATCTAAAGAAAAAACTGTAAAAGAAGAAACTGTCAACACATTCAAATAAAAAATAGAACCATTAATGAGTAACAGAAGGGGGCTAACTTCAGGTCCAAAGATTCTTCCTGCCCAAGGTTTGTGCCAGCAACTGTATAGCCAATGAGGAATCCCTTGCTGTACATCAGATAAAACAGTTGAATATCAAAGCTAAGCAGTAGCCATAGTGATAAACAGGCATCCTCTAATTCTTTGATTTCAATTTGCAGCATCATCTGAGAGACAAGTCTCAGAGGACGAGGGACCAATGAACCCAAATGATGTCATGTCTCCACCGTCCCAAAGAAGAAAGATCCAAGACAGCTCATCACCTTTGCCATTTGCACCATCGTCACCAATGAACACATCACAACAAGATGCTGAAAGGACATCATTACATGGTTTTAATACAAGTGAAGTTGACCTCAGTTCACCATTGAATTATGGGACACCATCGTCAAGAGTTACTGGAACCCCGAGGGATGGAGTGTAAGTTATTTGCTTTTATATCAAACACCAGGGGATAAGGGCTGCAGGCAAGGGGAAAGGCATCAACCAGGAAGTTTCCTTTTTTATTGTAGGGACTATCCCAACTGCAGAGTATGGCAATGGCACATCCTGGAAATTCTTAAATGCCTAAGAAAGCGAACCTGGGTGCCCCTTGAATTTTATAGTTTTTATGTTTGTGCAGTGGTACCCATTGTGTAGTGGCGCACCTTAAGATTTTTGTAGGGTTTTTGTGCACCCGCAACTGAGGTGCAGGACTGTTGGCGCACCCAAGATCTTGTCAAGATCAGCCATACTCTGCAAACTTGGGGACTGTTTAGATGAGCCCAGGCTAGCCTGGGTACCCGCTTGGCTGGACTCTCCCCTATATGGAACATTCCACAATGTTGCTTTCAATTGAAACTTCATGGTTGATGCGATGGCTGGGCTGGCTCAGTTAGCTGAGATTTCAGCTTTGCTGAATAACAGCACCAGGAAACCCAGCCAGCCGAGACAATGTTTATTCAATTTTGCTCATTTACCTCATAAACTTTGCAGTTAGTTGCATTGAACATTGTGACAGAGCAAAAAGCTGGTAAATTCTGTTGGTAAAAAGATAACCTGGGTGAAATAGGGAATTGTTTGAAAAATTTCTTGGGCTCTGAATGTTTGCCATGTTACCTTAGTTTCTTATATATTTATGTCCTGAATGTTGGCTAGAAATGAATATTTTGTGTCTATTTTTAGTCATGCAACTCCAATAAGAGCAAGAAGTGATGTTAGAAGTGACAGGAGAATGCGACAAGTTAACGTTGGAGGTGACCTTCCAGTGAGTATTTAAGATTAAAAAGATGCCATGCATATGTAATCAATGGAAGCATCATTCTCTTTCTATCACCCTCCCCCTAGCTGTCTTTGGCCTCCCTAGCTCTCTATCACCTTCTTGTTCCTCTCTGTCGCTCCCTTCCTTTTCTTTTGCCCCCCAGTTCTCTATTGTTGTTCCTTAATCTCTGTCACTCCCCCCTTTTTATCTATTTCTCCCCATTCCTATCTATTGCTCCCCCTGCTCTCTATTGGTCCCCCTAGCTCTCTACTGCTCCCTGCCTTTCTATCACTCCACAAGCTCCCTATTGCTAAACCTAACTCTCTTTTCCTCCTAACTCTTTATTGCTCTCCTAACTATCTTTTAGTCCCTAGGGTCTCTTTTAAACCTTAGCACAATATCATTATTTTATTTTTAAGCCAACTGACACAACTGATGCTGCACCTACAAGTGAAGCTGCTGAGCCAAAACTTGTAATCTGGGGAACTGATGTTGTTGTAAGTGAAACGAAAGAAAAGTTCAAGAAATTCCTAATGGAATTTACGATTGATGAATTGGATGAAATGAACGATGATTTTGATCCACAACAACCACTTTACATGCAGAAATTACAAGAGGTATGATTATTAACAATCTGTTTGGGCACAACAAGGTGAAACCATGTCCCTTAATGCCTCAGTGGTTTTGGAGCATTAAGTACTAATAAGGCTCTCATTTGGGGGGGGGGGCATATTTCAAATATTAAGCCCTTCAGAGCCTGGGACATTTTGAAACCTTTGGAACATTGGGAGTGTAAACTGTGGAGAGAACTAGTTCTTGATTGATAACAGCAAATCGATGCTGAGCAAGCTTAACTTGTATAAATATGATATTATCATTATTATTATTAACTAATAAGAGCACAGGGACTAGAGTGGCAAGGGCATCTGATGCGACTGCATCCTGTCAAAATAACAAGAAAAACCCTTTCAAAATATTGTAGAAAAATGAAAAGGGTAGAGGAAGACCAGAGATTACTTGAATGCAATATTAGGACAAGATTTATCAGCATTGGAATTAATCTTAATGTATCTAGATTATACCTTTTTTAAGCAACCAAACATTGAATAGATTATCGGTACTTAAAACATTATAGAATCATTATATCATATGGGGACTTTAGCAGCTAGGCCCAACTGTTGCAGGGTCTCAGTAAAATTTGTGTTTACTTTTACTTGATTGATTTGTTTAGTGATTTTGTGATTGCTTGATTTAGTCAATGATTAATTGATTGATTTCTGATTGATTTTGGTTTCACTGGTAAGGCAAATGATTGGTTCATGGATTTGTTTATTGATTGAGTGATTTGATTATTGATTGATCAGTTGATGATTTGCCATGCTTGACTAACCAATTATCTTGCATTGATTAGCTGATTGATTGATTGGCTGATTGAGTGATTGATTGATTGATTAACTGATTGATTAATTGATTGACTGACTTGCTGATAAATACGGATTATTTTGCATTTATCTGTGTTAAATCTTCTTTTTACCATATTTTTAGATTTCAATAACAGAGCAGCCATTTTTGAACATTGATTGTACTCATTTAAAATCACACTCAAAAGATTTGTACAGGCAACTCATCTCATATCCACAAGAAGTAATACCAACATTTGACATGGCAGTCAATGAACAATTTTTTAAAGAATATCCTGATGTCACACTAACACATCAAATACAGGTAGATGCAAATTTTCTTTTACCGTCTTTTTCTTCCTTTCTTCTTTCTCCATCTCTCTCTCTACCTCCCTCCCTCCCTCCCGCTTTCCCTCACTTGCTCTCTCTCTCCTTCCTCCCTCTCTCTCTCTCTCTCTCTCTCTCTCTCTCTCTCTCTCTTTTCCTTTTTCTTGTTCCTGATCTTCTTTCTCTTCTCTTTTCTCTTTTCCTTTCTTTTCTCCTTTTCTTCTTTTTCTTTGTCTTTCTCTTTTTATCTCTATTTCATTTTTCATTCTCTTCTTCTTTCCACTCTTATTTCTCCTCTTCACACCAAAAAAATAGTTAAAGCTTAAGATGATATTCAAATTTTAAGATGATATTCAAATTTTATCATTTCATCACTCCAGAAAACTAACTCTTCCCTGTGAATCTATATTCATAGATCCGCACATTCAACGCTGACAAAACGAAGAACATGCGTGCCCTTAATCCTGAAGGTAAACAACTTGAAAGATTATTTACTGCTTCTGTTGATCTTTAAACCAACCCCCCCCTCATAAAAGTTTGCCCCCCAGTAATCCTCTCACCCTAGAACTAATAATTATCATAAACCCCCACTATTGAAAAACCCCCCATCAAACATGCCCCCACCTTCATTTGAGATACATTGAGTTATATTGAAATACATGAAAATATATGTGAAGTCCCTGTTAAGTGCCTTAATCTGATACATTAATTCCTTCGTTTTCAACTTTCATTCCAACTCATATTGCATATAATTGTAAAACATATTGCATCCTCTAATGGTCTCTCTTGACAAAAATATCAAATTGTCCGCCATTGGTTTTTATAGTTGATTTTTCTGCTTGACCTTATGATAATGAAAAACCTTGTGATTGATGTGATTGCCTGTGATTGCCTTGAATGTAGATATTGATCAACTGATTACAATCAGTGGAATGGTGATTAGAACATCAAGTCTTATACCAGAGATGAGAGCCGGTGAGTGATTTGCTGTTGATGGATTGATTGATTGATTGATTGATTGATTGATTGATTGATTGATTAATTGACTGATTGATTGATTGATTGATAGATTGACTGATTGATTGATTGACTGATTGATTGATTAATTAAATGGTTGATTTAAAGATAGAGTGATGGCGTCTTTAGTGATTTATTTATGATTAAAATCTCGATTATTTGTCTCAATGTTTGAGTAGTTGATTGATCGACCAATGGACTGATTGAATGGTTGACTCTTGTTTGATGGTGATAACAAGGACAATGACAATTGTGACAATGATGACGATGATGACAATGATGACAATGATGACAATGATGACGATGATGACGATGATGACAATGATGACGATGCTGTTGTTTAATATGTTGATCAGATGAATATTTTTGTCTCTACAGCATTTTTCAAATGTTATGTTTGCCATGCAACTGCAACTGTTGAAATAGATCGAGGAAGAATTGCCGAGCCTTCAATTTGTCGTAATTGCAACACTAATCATAGCATGCATCTTGTGCACAATCGATGCCAGTTTTCTGATAAACAAATGGTGAAACTCCAAGAATCACCAGGTATTATGTTTGATTCGTTGATTGATTGATTGATTGATTGATTGTTTGATTGATTAATTGATTTCGGGATTGATTGATTGATTGATTGATTGATTGATTGATTGATTTATTGATTGATTTATTAATTGATACTACAATTCACTGATTCACTTATCAATCTTCAATTGATACTTTCAGATGATATGCCGGCTGGACAGACTCCCCACACTGTCATACTTTTTGCTCATAATGATCTTGTCGATGCTGTCCAACCAGGAGACAGGTAAATTCTTGCATTACTCTTCTTCATGGTACGAACCAATCAGCACTCGTTAATTTTATTCTTTCCATTGAATGATCTGTCCAACGATTTTATTTCTAATCTTATTCTTTGTCTTCTTTGTGTTAGACCTTGGGCAGCGCCACAAATCGGGTACAGTAAAATCCAGTTAACTTGGACCCTCGGGGGGGGGGGCCACAAATTTGTCTGACTTAGGAAATGTCCAAGATATCCGAAGTCTTGATTAGGGTTGTCGAATCCAGAAGGACAAGTAATCCGTACGACTAGGCGAATGTCCGTGATACCGGTAATAATTACGAAAGGGAAAGAGCTTAGTTTAGGCAACATGCAACCAAAAACTGAAAATTTAATTCAGTTTGGCAGACCTTGTAGAACTGAAAAGATCCGTCGAACATTTGTTTCGAAAAGTTTTTCTCCAGAGGTGTAATTGGCAGAAATTTATCCCATCAAATATTGAGGGAGGGTGTAACCAAATAAACACAATCGGGAAATTTGTGCTTCATCGCTGCTTCTCGCTCCGTCAGTTTGAAATACTCTATGATATATTTTTTTTGGACATAGAATATTTGCAATCCTGTGCACTATTTTCAAATATCAACATTTTTTTCTCATCGTTTGTAGAGTGACGGTGACCGGAATCTACCGAGCAGTGCCCATGCGAGTCAACCCCCGTCAAAACAACGTGAATTCAGTTTATAAAACTCATATTGATGTGATCCACTTTCGAAAGACAGACAAGAAAAGGTTACACGAAAGAGATACTGATAGGTTGGTGGTTATTTCAAATATTGATCCTCAGGGGGCTGTAGAGGGCTTTAAGGGGGCTTTAAGTGGCTGTAGGGAGGGACCATCTGATCGTGACAGAACAAAATGAATTTAGATGTTAAAAAGAGTCATATTGATGTTATCCACTTCCGAAAGGCAGTCAAGAAGAGGTTACACGAAAAAATTCTGATAGTTTGGCAATAGTATACCTATTCCCCCCTAGGGGGCTGTAGGGAGGCTGTGGGTAGAAATATCTGATCATAACATATCCCTTTTTCTTCAACTATATATATTTTTAAACTTTCTAGCCAAGCTTCATTTACAAAAGAGAGAATTGAAGAATTGAAAGGCCTATCCCAGCTGCCTGATATTTACAAAAGACTTGCAAAAGCATTGGGTAAGTTTTGGATTTGTTTGTTTGATTTACAATGAACGTGACAAAAGCAATCGTTGAAACTATTTCAAAGAAACAATGCACAGTCAGAAGTAAAAAATTTTTGACTTTATAACATGTAATTTTCTTATACTTACCTACATCTACTTTCTTGGAATAACATTTATTTATAATATCTAACTATGTAAAAACATAACGATCCTTTGCAACGTTATATCGTTTTTTATAAATTGATCGAAAGCCTACTTCATCATTAGTAACATTTCCTTAACCTTTCTTAAAATGTTGCGGTGGCTTTCCTAAGAATGAACCAATAACTCCTCTTTTTGAATCTTGTTTGCAGCTCCAAGTATTTATGAGAATGACGACATTAAGAAAGGAATTTTATTACAATTATTTGGTGGAACTCAAAAAGATTTGTCCGCTTGTGGAAGAGGAAGATTCAGGTAATTTTTTTTTCACCTTTCAATTTTTATATTTATTTCATTGTGATGAAGACGAAAGTCGAAACGTTTAAAAGTTGAAATTTTTTTTTTTGAATATCTTTTTATTTGTTTATTTATTTATATGTTAATTAATTAATTTATTTATTCATTTATTTATTTATATAGGCAGTTTTATTCACTGTTTAACATAAAAGCTTTATTCAGATTTGAAAGTGTTTTGAAAGAGAGAGTGGATTGATAAAAGGGAGCTAATAAAGTTTTTGTATTTAATGGCGCAATTACCGATTTCGTTTTTGTATTTTGATAATTATTTTTATATTGAAGTTTAAACTCACAATTTGTTTCTTTGTTTATTTTTACTGCTAAATTAACTCTTTGACATTAGCTAGCTGTTTTATTCATCGTTACATTGTACAATCTTTATTATAATAGAATATAGTTTTCAAGGCATTTCCCTGGTATCTTTTTAATTAAAGTTTGGCGCAAACCAGAGGCGTTCTGGCTCCAAGAATAGGGCCGGGAATTTATCTGACAGGGGGGTCCATACATCTTGGGTCACTGTTTTAATCGACAAGTAAAGCAGGAAGTCAGGAGAGACGAAGCTAAGTAAAGTAATAAACATGTACAACAACAACAACACATTCAATCCTAAAGAACTTTATTACTTGTTATTATTTTCAGATGCATTTTTACTATTTTCATATTGAATTGAATCGTAGGTCTGATATAAACATTCTGCTGTGCGGAGATCCGGGCACTAGTAAATCACAGCTGCTTCAGGTAAGATGATGATAATGATGATAAAACAAATATTTCAACAGGTTAAAAGCTTCGACAAGATATTGCTGTTTTTAACTCTATCAATGGGATTTGCACGGAATCGCTAAAAAACATCTTCACAAAATTCGATCATGGCAAAAACCCGCGGGGAAATGGATCTCTGCTTGTACTCCCGAAAGTGAGATGTGATTCAGGAAGAAAGACTTTTGCTTTTCAAGTAGCATTAATATACAATAGCCTGCCAAGTTATGTCAGAAATGAAAAGTACTTTGTCAATTTTAAATGGAAAATAAACACTCTTTCTTTTAAATTAGGAACCTGGTTGTTATTAAGTGTTTATAGATTTTTACAGTCTTTTATAGTTTTTGTAAGTTTGATTATTTTAATTTAAAAAATTTTAGTTTCAACAGGACCCTTGTTGATAATAGTAAAATTTTTTACTGAAAAGGTCGTATTATTATTATTATGATTATTATTTTTAACACCTGTCCTGCAAACGATTTGGTTTACTTGGTTGTATTTGCCTTTGCAGCTTTCATGTTTTAGATCTTTGAATCATGTTCTGTTTTGTTATCTGCAAGATTGTTCGGAAGGAAATCAAAGACATAATGCTATCTTGTCTATTTTACAGTATGTCCATAATCTGGTGCCAAGAGGTCAATACACATCAGGAAAGGGATCTTCAGCTGTTGGTCTTACTGCTTACGTCACCAAAGATCCGGAAACGAGGCAGCTCGTCCTGCAAACGTATGCTATCTTTGTTGTTTTTATTTTTGTCTTTATTTTTTGTTGTTGGTTGCCTTCGTTTCATTATGAAGTCGAGAATCAAAGCATTATTTCCATGAAATTTTGATGTATTCTTGAGAGTTATTTTTGAGCTTTCCAACCTCTGTTATTAAGTTTAGTATAGCTCTGCTTCTACGGCATCGAGCACTATTTTTAGCAGACCGGTTAACAGTAATCTTCAATAGTATTATTTCATAACATTTTTGATATTTCATTTTATGACGCACAAATGATAAATTTAATAACTGTTTCGAGCATTTTTTGAGCAATGTTTAAACATGCTTCAAACATGAATTACTTATAGATTCTTCATATTTTGATTAGATTTATTAAAATATTAAGAATTTATTAACAATTATTAACTACTATGAACTATCCTTTTTTCTTTGCAGTGGTGCGTTGGTCCTGAGTGACAATGGAGTCTGTTGCATCGATGAATTTGACAAAATGAATGACAGCACAAGAGCCGTTCTACATGAAGTAATGGTAAGTTTATAAAATCTTGGAGACATAAATCGTTTTTAAATAAAGATTTATATCATACCATTTATTTATTCTTCATTTTCATACATTCAACTCTGAGTTTATATTACTGTTGCAAAGCTTTTTAGTACCTATTTCCTGTAAATTTTATTTACAGTGTTGTTTTAGCAGCCCAGGTAAGTTCTTTATGCAGCTGCAGGTTGTTTCTTATCTCCTCTATGTATTTACATCGTCGCAAGGATTCAACCAGAATCTAGTAGGCAGCCTGATATTTTGCCCCTATACTTTAATTGTTTTATGATCGATGTATGTATGTAAATAACAAATTATAAATCATAATCTTGTCGTTTTTGCATCGTATTCCTGCAGCTTTGCGTTGTTCCTTAAATCTATCATTTACATCCATCGTCGCAAGCATTTCTCGAGTATCCAGTAGGCAGCCTGCTATTTTGTTCTCTACTTCACTTGTAACATGAAGCATTGTTTATTTGAATGGGGCACTTGTTATGTCTTATAATCATATAATGCATTGTATTCCTACGACTTAGTGTTGTTCCTTATATCTATCATTTACTTACATCGTTGCAAGCATTCCTCGAGAATCCAATAGGCAGCCTACTATTTTATTCACTACTTTACTTGTTATACGGTGAATATCTCTGGAACCGAGTGACATCATAAGCATTCTTGTGTTGTGTTCTTTTCAGTAAACTCAGTTGTTTCTTAAGCATGGTTTATTTCTCTGCAACAGGAACAACAAACTCTGTCAATTGCAAAAGCCGGTATCATTTGCCAGTTAAATGCAAGAACATCCATCCTTGCCGCTGCGAATCCTCAAAAATCGCAGTGGGACCCGAATTTGACAACCGTTGAGAACATCCAATTGCCACACACTCTTATGTCAAGGTTAGTTATATTTCTTATATATAATTTATAACAAATGAAAAATACTGTTTACCAGTCTGCTTATAATCGTGCTCGATGCCGAAGAAGCAGAGCTATACTAAACTTAATGGCAAAAAAACGACGGTTTAAGTTGTAACTTAAAGTTTCACGCTTCATGCGATCTTCAGACAGCTCTGACATTATCATTTATCACTACATCATTTCTCGTTGTAATTCATTTATTTGATTAGAGTGTAACGTGCAGAGTGGTCGGAAGATTGCGAAAAGCGTGAGACATAAAATTACAACTCAAATATATGTAGTACAATATTCTATAGAATTAACGATTAAAAGCAATTACAAAATATCAAAAACGAAATTAAATTAATCAACCTCCAATACTAAGATAACAAGGTTTTAAAATTATCATTATTGTTAGCAGCAAGAATTTCAGCGGAAGACTGTTCCAAAGACTACAGCCCTGCTAAATATCGTTCGAACTCTTGTAAAAAGTCATGGTTTACTTATTGCTTTGCTTGTTTACGTTGGTATTGCCCCTTCCTTCAATAAAACATTTTCAGTTTCGCAGAGCAATACCTTAAATTTTGTTTACAATTGATCTCGGTCAGAGGGTGTCCATGAAACGTAGTTTAACACTTTCGCACCCGGATTTTTTTTTCATTTAACTGTCGGAACCCATATAAATCTACACTTTTCAGGGGTAGCATAGTCAAACAAATCAGGTGAAAACGTAAACTATTATGGAAAACTGCCATCAGAACAATTACAATATTTTGTACTTTACCCTCTGAAAAATTATTTTTTACGATGTCTGTCAGTGGGCCATATGGCCCGTCCGAGAGTGGAAGGGTTAAGTGTTTTGAGGATGAGAGAGGAAAACTGCTGATAGATGTCAAAATTGTTTTTAGAGTTTCAAGTTTTTTAGCCTTGTCTGTCTACCGTGCTATCAAAAGAGTAACAAACACTAAATTAATTTCTTTCAGATTTGATTTGATATTTTTGATGTTGGATCCACAAGATGAATTATACGATCGACGACTCGCTTCTCATTTGGTTTCATTGTATCATTTGTCAGAAAGAGAAGCTGAAGAAGAATTTCTGGTAACTAGTTCCCTTCTAGTCCTAATTGGCCCTTCCTGTTTCCCTTGGGCATGGATTTTTCTTTTGTCCCACCTCTGATTCTAGTGTCTGTTCCATAAAAAGTATCATAATTTCAATGATTTTGTACCATTGTTGTTTGTGCTTGGTTCGCTTATAAATGCCAAGAATACTCGTTTGAATTACATATAAGATGGTGTTTTGGATGTAGACAGTGGCAGTGACGGGGAAGCAGTTTAAGAAATGGAAGTAACAGAACTGAAGATGGTGATGCGGGCGAAGGGTGTGACAAAGAAGGTGATGATAAGGAACAGAGTCATCAGAGGTAGAGCGACGATTGTGAAGCAAGGGAACAAGCTGAGAAATGGGAGATTGAGATGGTATAGGCACGTCAAGAGAAGTGAGGAGGGGGGATATGTTGGAAGAAGAGTGATGGAGATGGCAGTACATAGGAGAAGGATGCCAGGGCGACCGAAGAGGAGATGTTTGGACGCTGTGAGGGAGAGCATGTGGGAGGACGGAGTAGAGAATAAGAAGACTTATAAGAACCATCTAAAAGAGAAGCAAAAAATGGTTTTATTCAGAGTATATAAGGTCTCTGCGCCTTTCAGTCCCAACTAAGATTACCTTTTATTTTATTCAAGGACATGAGCATTCTCCGAGATTACATTGCCTATGCGAAGAACAATATTCAACCTCGTCTTAGTGAAGAGGCTGCCCAGTCTCTCATCCACGCTTATGTTGGTAAGTATCACGTGCTCATCACGTGTCACAATTTTCGAAGGGTTTGTTGTTATTGTCACGTGTCCAATTTTAAGGTGAGACTGTTGAAAGAAGTAGGATACAGTCTGCTTTTTGCTTTGAAATAAGAAAAGCATGTCGTAATTTTCTCCCTGAATATCCACAATGCAATATAAATAAATTTATGAATATTGGAATGCCAATAAGGCAAAATTAGACCTCGCAACTGATAAGAAAATTACCATCTTCTATTTTAGAAATTATAAAAACAGATATATTTTAGTCATTCATTTCAGGGCCATCGGCGTGTTCTCACGCGATTAAAACAATTACTTTACCATGTGCAAATAATGCTGTCAATTAATTCCAACAAGACATTGGAGGGGCAATGCCCCCCCCCCCGTCGTCGTCGGTCCTGTATTTAACATATATCTTTGCCTAGAGTAGAAAACAATCGAAAGCTGAAAGCAATCTAAATCTGCTAGATCTAAATCTAAATCTGCATTCGCCGTTGCAAAACTTATTTTTGATTTCTGTAATTTCATCATCTCGAATAGAGCCTCCTGCCTGCTTTTATAAATCCATTCTATTAACCTTTCATTGGCTTGCTAAAATAAATAAATTGTTTAGAACTACAGGCGCTCAGTAAAAGTTTTTCTGCACATGTTCAATCCATTCTAAATGGGTCAATCTTTTATACCTTAGATATGCGAAAAGCTGGAAGCAGCCGCGGGGCAGTAACAGCGTATCCAAGGCAACTTGAATCTCTTTTACGACTTGCCGAAGCTCATGCCAAAATCAGGTAACGGAAACTGTTTATCAAAGATTTTATTTCTGTCATTTCAGACCCCATTAACGTTGTGAGTTCCTGAAGCTAGATGTGACAAGACACCTGCATCAATCCAGCTTTAGTATCTGCTCGTTGAACATCAATGTTTAGATTTTCCATCAATTTGCATCCAATGATATTTCATAGTGCTGCATTTTTTACATTGAGACATAATTTGTTCATTTTCTTTTAATAGATTTTCAGATTCTGTTGACACTGTGGATGTAGAGGAGGCTAAGCGGTAAGCCTTTCACTTAATGCTCCCAAAATATTCATTTCAACCATTCATTAATTGATTTATTTATTTATTAATCCATTGATTCATTCATTTACTGTTTCATCCCATTTCATTGTTATTCGCACTTTCATTTTTTCTATCGTACATTTGTTCTTTTTTGAATCATTTATTTATTCCCTGCTTACCAATTCTTTTTTCCTTTCATTTTTCCTTTATTTTTCTTCTATTTCTTTTCACTTGTCATTGATTCATCTATTTATTCATTTATTAATTCATTTATTCATTCATTTATTCGTTCATTCATTAATTTATTCATTGATTCTTTGATTTGTCTATTTATTCATCTATTAATTCATCTATTAATTCATTAATTTATTCATCTATTTATTCATTTATTAATTCATTCATTCATTACTGTTTGTGCTCTACAGATTACATCGTGAAGCTTTGAAGCAGTCTGCAATGGATCCAAAAACCGGAATGATCGATGTTAATATACTGACCACCGGACTGAGTTTGAGCGACCGCAAGAGACACGAAGAAGTGGCAAATGGACTCATTGCTTTTATCAAGAAGAAAGGCAAAGCTCCGAGTCTGCCAGTTATGAAGACATTTGAAGAATTTAGAGAGCATTCTGATGAGGTATGATTTTACAATCTTTTTCTCATCATTTTCCCCCACGCCATGATATATTAATTCATGTTTAAGTTATCAGTTTCAAGAAAAAGATTCTCCTTTGCCCCACAACGTTTTATCTACAAAATACTTAATCCTAATTTGATTTAAAAGCAGTAAAAGTTGGAAATTCTCTCTAAAGTCTCTCAGAACTCGCATCTGACATTCGCCTTGCATAATCTTGCACAGCAGGTTTTTTTAAAGTGCAGTAAAGCAAGTAGGGTAAAAAGACAGTTTAATGGTCGCATGAGGCTACATATAGTGGCAAATTGCAGGGCGCAGGCACAGACGGCTCTCATGACTGCAGACCACCCTTTCGCACCCGGATTTATATTCATTCAACTATTTAAACCAATATGAATGTACGCTTTTCAGGGGGCAGCATAGTCAAATAAATTAGGTGAAAGCGTAAACTATTTTAGAAAACTGCCATCAGGACATTTACACTATTTTGTACTTAACCCCCTGAGAAATAATCTTTTCCGGTGTTTGTCATTTGGCCATATGGCTCGACCAGGGGTGAAAGGGTTAATAACCAGGATTTGATAAGAATAACCAATGGTGAATAGGAATACCATTGTTTAGTTTGCATGAAAGTTGGCTACTGGTGTTCAGATGAAAGGAAATTTAATTTTTGCTTTGATAATATCGAGAAGAGGACTCATTGGAAGGCATCCTTGGCCCACCCTTTATTTTTCTGGGAATGAGGAAAAAGAAGTCCTTGAAAGGAATTGGATGCCAAATGTTAAATATTTGACACATATGACATTTTTTGATGGAAGAAAAACTGTCAAAGATTGTTACTAGAGAAGGAGAAATTTGGTTAAAAACCTTAATGACAGAAGACGGCTGTTTGTGTTGTTACTTTAAAATTCACGCTTGATGCGATCTTTAGACAACTCCAGTCTTCAGTATGTTGATGACACCTTCACCTGCGGTGCTTTGAAACTCTTCGTGCATGATACTATCAACATGTTTCTTTTGTTGGTGGAAATAAGGTCATAAAGTCCTCACACTGAAAATTCTGATGAGAAATGATCCTTTTGCATTTTGTTATTAAATTCATGCTACTCTCTATAGTTTAGCAATGCATTTTGCAAGGCATATCTGGCTCAAAAGCCTTCACATTCTTTCAAATCACTTATACCATCTCTCTTCAATTTATCTACCTTTTTTCGGTCTACTTCTCTTCGCCTTGTTGCAGTTTAAACCAAGATGGTCCAGTTAATGTGATGTTTAGATACTATATATATTGAATTTATCATTATTTAGCATTTAAACTTTTGTTTATTATTTTATTCAAATCAAATAATAACATTATAAGGTAAAAGGGAATCATTATTCCCTAGTATGATTTGTAATTATGTGTTACCTAGAGAGTAGCACTAATCTATAGGAAGCTAGTCAAAAATTGTCTAAAATGCAACAAGGCAAGCATCTATTGAGATTTCACGTCTACTGTTGCACAACCGTTGTTTAGAATATCTAGCAATCATATCTTTACTTTCAAGAATTTCAACTAATTTGTCAAATTGCGGAAGGAATCTTTTCATGTGCACCAGGCACCAGGCATTGAATTTCCATTCTTATCTGATACATCACATCATACATTACAGACATTTAATTCTTTTTCGCATCTTCCTTTCAATAAATTGTTGTCTTTACCTCCATCTTTAACCCATTCCCACCTTATTTCCTTTTTCAGCACATCACCAAAGACCTCTTCATGACTGCATTGAAAATTCTTCGGGACCGCGATGATCTGACATTTAACGAGAAAACAATTCGACCCTTGTAAAGTGGAACTTTGAAATTTATATTTATTTTTCATAAGTCAAGTATACCGTGATTGCGATGTTGTGACCAGGTGCATATAAATAACTTGTCGATAGATGGTATTATAGAAAGATTTTTGAATTTTGTTTACTTTTACTCCTTACGGTTCTACTTCTTACGGACGATCAGGCGCGGAGCCAGTAGGGGTTATGGGAGGGGGGCGAACCCCAATCGCTTTTGAGTCCGCCAAGTTTTTCAGTTATTTGGCCAAATTTTGGTTGGCTGGTCGGCCAAATTCCTCTTCTTGAACTGTTTACCCCCCCCCAATCCTCTGACCCTAGCTCCTCCCCTGCGCACTATAAGTGTTTGACTCACAAGGAGACAAGACCGAGATATACTCAAAAAATTGAACATATACTTTCATACTGAACATATTGAATACAATTTCATTATCAAAACATCTTTAAGCAAACTCATTTCTTGTAACCCTTTCATCATCCTTGCCAATTCCATTTTTTTAATTTTACTTCTTGCGCCAAACATTGCTCTACGGTCAAGAGTAAAGCCTTCAATATCTGGATTAAACTGCTTCTTGACATTTGTTACGATTCTTCGCTCAAACGTAATCAATGTACCCCCTGGCAATAAGAGCAGACGCCTTTGATGTTACTGCACAGATGTAGAATCACGGGGGAAGAAAGGGCTCATCTTGCCGTCTCTTTCCCTTCAGATTCAATATTCGAATTGCAAACAAATCACCCTTTTCATATTTTATAAATTCACTTTGTGTCGAAATTGCCATTGCCATTAAATCTGTCATATATATGTAAAACTGCGAAGAATATCATAATTTATTCAGTTTTAAAGCAATAATGAAGCAATTATTTCTGCATTAATTATCATAAAATATTCATACTTAATCGCAGATAATTGTGAATATATATTTTCTAAATTTCTGCATACCCCATTTTAAATAAAAGTTAATTTTGTGTATTTACATATTAACATAGTTTGAAGAACAAAATATTCAAGAAAGTTAAATGCTTGAAGTTAAAATTTTTAAAATCGTCGTTCGATCTTTATTTGTTCGAAGACTTGCGAAATTCTTCATTTTCTTCTGTTACTGATTGCCAAAGAACATCAATTTCATTCTCAAATTGCCTGAAAAGTTTTTAAAAATTTGGTACTTTTAAAAACTGCATGAGAAGCTGGAAACATAGATAAATGGATAAAATGCATCGATCGATTGAATATGATTTAAGAATAATTTTAGAATCAAAATCCAGAGAGTTTTCAAAGTTTGGAAAAGTTGCTAACCTTTCTCAGGACGAAAACACACGTGAAGGCAAACCTTCCTCACAAGAAAATAGAAAATAGGCATGGCTTGGGTGTGCCATAGGAGTTTCTATTGTTTTTCGTGGACCCTCCTCCAGTTAGTGACCGTGTGACCGTAATGTTTTCCTAACTCGGAGACTACTGTGGGTCAACAAAGATTTTGTATCCTGATAAAACAAGAGTTAAAATACGATCGAAGGAGAAATATGTTGATTTAGGAAGGATAATAAAATTACAATTCATACTTTTTGTCCGTTTGAAACAGATCCACCATCATCTGCCTATCTCTTATCGTTTCTTTCAAATTTGAAATTTCTTCATTAAATTGGTTCTTTATATTCGCAATTTCTTCATCTTTCTCGTTTACTCTGTAAAAACAATAATTGCTCAAAAGTTCCTTGAAATTAAAACTTTGATTAATTTGAACTTTCTGGGGTAAAGTGAAACGTTGGAATTGTGGTTTGTTATTTTTTTCATAGAGTTTTGTTCGACTTAGTGAAAGTTCGAATTACGAAGGTTTGAGTTATTAATGAAAGATAAGTTTTGTTGGTTGTTAACTTCGTTCCTTGCTATAAAAACTCTGTCCAGTTCAAACTCCCTTGAATACAGTGAAAATGTTCGAAGTATTTCAGCAGAGAGCTTTGTTCCCATTATGAAAGTTTAAATCACATGTATTTTTTTAGGCCATCGAAAATTTGCTTAGGAGGGAAGGTTAAGAAAAATTGATTCTGATTGAACGAGTAAATTGGAAGAAGAGGAGTAGAGGAAGACGACGGTTGATTTATTTTAAAAGCTGGAGTAAATAGGTGACATAACTAGTCAATGAGACATAAAAATCGCAAAAGGGAAAGCTTTAAAATCCTGAGAATAACAAAGGGCAGAGAGTTGTGTAAGACAATGATTGCCAACGTTCTTAGAGAATTTGTAGTATTTTCTAATGGGGACGAGTATTTAGAATTAAAAAATTTCTAATAATGTTATAAATGAATATATACAAAAATACAATTAGCATCCTTAGGATACGAAGCAAAAAAGGGAATAGAAAGGAAAAGATTAGAATTATATTTTTTACCTTTTCAAGACTTCAGCAGCATTCTTTTTCGCTAACTTTTTGTATTTCTATAAAATGAAACAGAAATTCCCAAGATTTATCAAACATAATTAAAAAACTCTGAAAATTTATCAGTCAGAAAGTTATCTTAAAATTATTAAAGATTAATCTTTGCATCGAAGTTCTACTCAGTGCCCTAACAGTACAACATGGCGATGCTACAAACAAACTTTGATATATAAATATTAAATATTGTGATATATATGACAGGGTTGGACAAAAACGAACAAATGCGAACGAAAGACAAAACTTGGACAAGTATGAATGAGCTCGCGACCTCCTAAATTACATGTTGGTCATAGTTTTTTCTCTCCAACAAGGTGTTTAATCCTGCAATATATATTTTAAGACTATTTATCTAAAAATTATATATCTTGCGAAATCCTTTAATAAAATGAACTATTAAGACAGAGTAATAATTTCAAAATCGCAGCATTCGTTCCATAGTTAAATACAAATCATACTTCATATGGAAAATACACATCAATGATAAAGGAAGAAAGGTATTACGGAGCAAAACGGAGGAACAAAAAATAGAGGTTTTCCTTACCTCAAGCTCTTTTCTCAACATTTCAGTTTTCTTTTCCTCTTCTATAATTTGCCTATAACTCATAATGGTCTCGTTATTATGGTTTTCAACCTGAAAGAATATTTCAAATGAGATATTTAGGCCTAGAAATAAAAGACGTTTTCAAAATTAGAAAGATTTCAGGTCTACAAGAAGACAAAAGGGTACTTATTGCCTATTACGGTGGGAAGGAGGTGAATTGGAAATGAACAACCAAACTTCAAGGAAGAGAAAGCTCTGGTAAAAAACAAACAAACTTGAATAATATACATAGTCGTTTTACCATTCTCGCGAATTCATCGCGTTCATTTGAATTCTTTTCGGCCTAAAAATAATAAGATTGGATTTACAATTACGTTAGGAAGAATATAAGGACATGAAAATAAATGAGCAACTGAGCAACACAATTAAGCAATCAGGCAAGCAATTAAGCAATCAAGCAATCAGGCAAGCAATTAAGCAAACAAGTAAGCAGGCAAGCAATTAAGCAAGCAAATGAGTTTACAATCAAGCAAGCCAACAAGATAAGCAAGCAAGCAATCAGGCAAGCAATTAAGCAAACAAGTGAGTTTACAATCAAGCAAGCCAACAAGATAAGCAAGCAATTAAGCAAGCAAGCAATCAGGCAAGCAATTAAGCAAGCAATCAATTAAGCAAACAAGTGAGTTTGCAATCAAGCAAGCCAACAAGATAAGCAAGCGATTAAGAAAGCAAGCAATCAGGCAAGCAATTAAGCAAGCAAGCAATTAAGCAAATAAGTGAGTTTATAATCAAGCAAGCCAACTAGATAAGCAAGCAATTAAGCAAACAAGTAAGCAGACAAGGACATCAAGAAAATCATGACTCCACAAAACTAATAAAGCACACATAGATGCAGACAATCAATAAATCATTGAACTGACCAATCAACGCATCAGTCAATCAAGGAATCATACAACCAGTTAATCAATTTACGAATCACTCAACCAGTCATTCAATCAGTTGATTTCTGAATCTATTAATCACTCAGGCAATCATACAAGATTGCGACGAAAATTAATGATGATTCGATTGATGTTAAACTAATAATTGCCGACACACAGTTATAGAAATTATGGTAACTTTCGATGAAAATAACAAAATGAATGCGACCAATTTCATATAAAATGACAACACACAACCATTGAGTCACAGAAGCAGTTTCCTGGAAATTGTTAAACTCATTATGGTCTCAGGTGGTAGGTACGATTCCTGAGTTTTGATCTCGAAAACATTATTCCGAATAAACTCATGAACACATTGAAAATAAATCAAAATAAATTTACCACAGATAAAACTTGTGCAAGGGTTTCCGTTGCCACAAATTCTTTTTCTTTTGCTGCTTCACACTGGTTCTGCAGGACGAGATATTTCTTCTCCAATTTTCTAGAATGATGAGTTTGCAAACGTTTAATTTGCTTTATATTCTGACAAAATCTTCCTTCCCTTCTTTCCATAACATTTTTAATAAAAGGAAGCATTTAGGAATTTGGAAAATTTACCAACCTGAGCGATTTTGTCACAAATTCAAGTTCAAGTTTAAGCTGCGACGAAATTGCATTTGCATCTGAAAATAAAAAAAGACAGCGTTGATGACTGGAAGAAAAGCAGATGACAGAGTCCATGTTAGGCTACGTTCACACTGCACAATCTTTTACTAGCGTGTGCACGCGCATGTTAAAATCCGCAGTAGTTAGCTCTTGGCGCGTTCACCCCTTAATCAGTGAAGTTGAGAGTAGGCAAGCTATTTGGGATCCTAGACACCCAAAGCACTGCAATAGGGATTATCTGAACAAAGTTTGGTTAGAAACTGCAACTTTTTGGTATGACAAGGTTTGGATTTAGTAATAAACCAGAATTATTACTTTTATCGAACGAAAATCAGTATTTTCCAATGATACGGCAATTCATTTATCGCATAATATTTACGAAATGACGTTTCTTTGCTAAGCCAGTTCTCCTTCAGGGCTTATAAAGTTATTCATGAACGAATTTCTAATATTTAAACTTAAATTCGTTCCCCGATTTTTCGCTACGTCATTCAGTGTCTCATTAATTTGAAATGTCCATTGAGCTCATCAATATTAGTCCTGTATTGGATGCACACAAAATTTTCGGCTGTTTTCGAAATGAATTCAACGATTTATTAAATCATATAATATATTAAAACAGTTAGGCATTGGCTGACATGGAGTATAAATACTAACCATAAGGGTGCTACCCAATTGTAAATCATTAAGTCTCGACCGTGGGGTTCGAACCCACGCTCAATATATATATATATATATATATATGTGAGCATATATATAAGAAACATAGGGGGCATAGGGGGTCTGAAACTGAACGAAAGAAAAGGGCTTGGAGTGAACCAATTCATCATGAACGAAAGAAAGTCAAGCTTTGATTCATTACCTGTGAATTTGACAGCCAATTCTTGTTTTTCTTTGAGAACAGCCTGCATAAGAGCATAATAGCAAATAAGGCTAAGAGGGTATTCTAAAGGAACTTAGTTATGATTGCAAGGCATCTTCAGTCCGAGTTGGTCAGCGGAGATATTGTTAAATATATTGAACATCACGTGAGAATGAGAAGAGTGTCTGATTGGCTAATTGTTAAGATCAGTCGGTGTTCAATCACGTCTCACTCGACTGAAGAGTCCAAGAAAAAATCGAACATTTTGTTCTCAACAAATTTGATAGTTTAGAATTACCTGAAATCTTGTGTCAAAATGATCTTTATCCTTTTCAAAACTTTCTATCTTTTCAGTCAACGGTCTAAAAAAATACATCATTAAATAATTTGAGTATATAATAATTCAACATTTAAATCATTTAATAATGATAAAACATGTAAAAACAAGCAAGAAAAATTTATCTCTTAGACTAAAGAATATTTGGTACTTCAATGGTTACGACTTAGACTTATCATTACTGCTTCCTTAAATAACTGAGTTTCAAGGCTGTCACAGGAGTAAGAGTTTTATATTTGATATTTCTTTACAGATTAAATTTGTTTTGCTAAGAATAAATTATTCCATATCTAACGCCATTACATTTCTTTTTCTTGAACACGTACTCTCGTCCTTCCCAAACCAAAGATGTCTTCAATCTGAGCATCGAACATTTCTTTATTTCACTCATTCAAGTCATTAAACATAAACAAAATCGATATATGATCGTTTACAATGCTTCACAATCATATCATACCTTCTTATTTCTTCTATTCTTCTCTTCACATCTTCTTCCTTGATCTTCATCGAAGATTCTATCTCCACTTCTTTGCATCGTTTCTTCAACACCTCGTGGTCAATTTGTAAACTTGAAACATTCATTTGCACGTTACGTCTCTCGTTTTCGACAAGTCGCAGTTTTTTCGTCAGTTTTTCGACTGTTGACGAAGAGGAGAATACGATTTGAAATGAGAAAATGAGCCAGAAATGGAATGGTGCTGAAATGGGTCGTAACAGTCAAGCACGACCCCCTAGGAATAGCAGCTTCTTACTTCATCAGTTTTTGTGTTTGATGATAGGGCATCATGCCTAAACATGTATATTAACATTTGTGCCTGTGTGGCGCAGTGGATTGGTCGTGTGACTCCGAATGTGGTGAGCGCGGGCTCGATCCCCATGGACGAGACTAAATATTTACAATTGGGTAGCACCCTCGTGGTTAGTATTTGTACTCCATGTCAGCCATTGTCTAATTGATGCAATACATTTTACATTATATATTCTTTCACCACTGGAGTGCTGGAGCAGAATTGGTTACTTCAAAGCAGGAGTGCAAATGCTTGATATCAAAACTCTACTTTTTAAAAAACTCCTGAACATTTACTTTCAACTTCAAACTCTTCTTGCATCTCATCAATTCTTCTATCTTTTAAATCGATTTCCTGCATCAAAATGGTGTTTTCTTCCACGACCAACTTTGCGTGTGCCTGCAGAAGATTCCTACAAAACATGAAACACATTGAATAATACAAAACATGACAGAGTAAGCCTTGTGTGAAAGAATATATGGGGAGGGGTGTCGATGCAAAATTGATCTGTGGTGGTTTCTCACAATAATTAGACTATTTATTGCATCAAAATGCGCCCCTTTTATTTTCTCAGCACGCCCCTCCCCCCAGTACAAAAATTATGCTCATGAATTTGATTGGTCGATTGAATCGTAACCATAGAGATTCAACCAGATGTTCTTTGATTGGTTTATTTTTAGGGGTGTTCAAAAAAACCCCCACTCTGCTTCGTTACGCGACTGTCTCTTATATCCACATCATTTCTTGAAATGTATCTATTTTTCCTCCAATAATTTGATTCACTACTAACTTATTGTTCCGCTGAGTATTGGTATTGATGGATTCAACAGGTTACAAAAATAAATAATAAAAAAGAAAAATAGGCAACAAAATACCATTCATGAAAATCAACATCATGATTGTCAGATCTTTCGCTGTTTATCTGAACGAAAAGAAAATAGTTATGTTTCATATAGAAAAAAGCCTTGAATATAGAAGTATTGGTTTTCATCTTATTTTCCTGAATATTTTACAAGCTAGTTATGTTATCTCATTACTCTCATCAATCGCTGCAAACTGAGTTTCTTAATTTTTCATCATGCATTCTGTAACATCAATGAAACTCACTTACATTGCACATATAAACTTTCTTTCTATTTAGGCCATATTTCAAACGGTATTCGACATGCATTTAAACTAGGTCAGAAAAAGCCCCAACAAATTTAAAGAAAGACGCATCTCTTTTTAGTTGAATAACCTTGAATTTGGGTAAACAATGAGATGCTAAATTATGATATGAACTAGTTTATTTCGCGTAGTGCATAAGATATTGCGCTTAAGTTGGGATGTATTAGAAAGTTTAATGAATGAAAATATAAACATGACCTAAAGTAAAGAACAAAATAGCAGGCTGCCTTTCGGATTCTCGAGGAATGCTTTTGACGATGCATGTAAATGATAAAGACATAACAAGTGCCCCATTCAAATAAACAATGCTTAATGGTACAAGTGAAGAAGAGAACAAAATAGCAGGCTGTCTATCGGATTCTCGAGGAATGCTTGCAACGATGTATGTAAATGATAGATATAAGGAACAACGCCAAGTGGCAGGAATACAAAACAAAACTACAAAATTATGCTTTGTAAATAATATTATGTATCGTGACTTTAGTTAATATAGAAATAAAAAAGAACGAACAAATGAAATAATGCTACTTTAACTAACCATATGTAGTTTTTGATTTTCACGAACAATTTCGAGCATTCTTGATTTGATAGAAGCCAGGTTAGTCTAAAATATGATGATAAATATTTGAGTAGAAGGTCATTATTATAAATAGGACACTCTGAATTAAAGTAACAAACTAATAAATCATCGAGAGACCTAGTCACATGAAAAAGCCAATCTTACTTTTGCCATGCTAAAAAACTTTTGTTGTGTGATCAAGAGAAATAGATGTTGAGGAAGCTTGATAGGTTTATTCAGAAACTGGTCACATGAAACACCCAGCCAAATTGTTGCCAGGCTTAAAGCCTTGACTGATGATCACGTGAAAAGACTTTTGAGTACGCTTTATTGGTTATTTGGAAAATTTTCACATAAAAGAGCCAGTAACACTGTGACTAGGTGATCACATGAAAGAGGTAGCCTCACAATAGTTAGGTTAAAAACCTTGACTTGATGATCACGTGCAAAGTGCCTTAAAAATTCTTAAGATACTGACCTCGTATGCGTGGATAACCTCGTTTTTATCTCGTAGTCGATCATCATAAGCCATGACCAATGGAGACAAATACTTCATGTTGACCTGAAATAGAAGTGCTCGATTACGGGGGACTTCTCTCTACCAAGTGGTTACAAAATTAATGATTTTAAATAAAAAAACACAAAATTTATCAAAATTAAGAAGCAAAACTTACGAGCCATTCGGGAGCTGGTCCTTCTTCAGGCAAAGTAAGTCCTTCTATTTCCTGAAAAAGTATCAATGAATTATAAAAGAAGTAGATAGTATGAAATAAAATATGTATTGTTTATACAATAGAGCCCGGTTAACTCAGACCCTTGATAGCTCGGTCATTCCCTTAGTCGGACCAATTTCTCGTCCCCCTTGGATTTTAAACCCTAATCAAGACTTCGGATATCTTGGACATTTTCTATGTGGGACAAATTTGCTGTGCCCCTGTGGGTCCAAGTTAAGGTGACGCTTCTACCGTTTATCAGCAGAAATATCAAAACAAATTGTCAAAATTGTTAATTACGTTGTATTCATGATACTAAAGTTGCCATGAAAACCGATCTGGTGGTCAAAAGTCGGAGTTAAATGTCCTAAAATGTAATTTTTTGACCAAATTGGAAGAGCTTATCTCTCTGTTGATCAGAACATTCGGCATCCCGATTTTTCCTCCAGCAGCATACGCAATTGTCCTTCATTTTTCCTTGGCCTGTTGTTTTGACCTCATTCATTTTCAGTCCTAGCCTATGTATTATCGATTTTGCCAGTCTGACTTTCTGGTTTTCCTGGGCTTATGGGAAGATTTCTGTCACGAATTTCTTGCGTGTTTATGCGTTTCTTTTTTGAGTGAGGAACTGTTTTGTGTTCCTTTACTTGACTCAATGTTTTGCAAATTCCTTTGCTTAAAAAGGATTGAAAATTAATCGAACGTGGATTCAAGAATTGAAATCTTTAAATAAACTAAACAACATACTTCTTTTCGAGGTGGTCTGTACTTTGCTTGATATCGACTTAGTTCAATATTCAAACGATGCACTACAAGAAAAAACATCCATCTCATATACCACTTAAGATACAATTAAAAAGTGACTTTATTTTTCATACCCGCACATTTTAGCAAATTTGTTTTATTCTCTAGAAGCGATTGAACTTCTAATGATGAAAGAATTGATGTTTGATGTGTAATATTATTAAACGAAAAGGCCTTTGAAATATCGATAACGTTCTTTACTATCATTCTGCAAAATATCAAAGAAAAAAACGAGTTAAATCCAGGATATTTCGAAGGAAAACAATCATTAGATTACGCACACTGATATTATTTTTTTGCTAGATTTCTTCAATTGTCAGATCCAAACCCTGACTTATTAGAATATATTTTCCAACGTGGCTTTAAATTTGTTAAAAGTTGCAAATATCGATGACAAAATCCCACATTGCATTTAGGTTTCCACAAAATGAACCGAGTATTATTTAATGCAATGAGAACTAGATGCATTGAAGAACTAGATTTTTGTTTTACTTTTATATTAAGCATTTTTAGATAGCATAGCTTTGATTTCTGACTATTAAGTATATCGTTATTAAGACTTTTATTTCTATATATTAAGAGAAACAATTATTACCAAGAGATTTGAGGTTTTTATTGCTGTCTATCAATTCAGCATTTTGCTTCTTGAATACAATTCCTGAAGGGTCTAAAAAGAGAAAAAAAAACAAAATTTGAATATCATTTTAAGACTTCAACGAAGACTACTTACAAATGAAAACAATAGTGTTGTTCTCTATTTCATTTCAATTGCTCCATTGAGCTATCAAGTTGCTTAATGCTTAAGTGATTCAAGCCCTAGTTGCTTATTTGCTTATCAATGTCTTACTTACATCAGCTTCATTGAGCCTTCAATTTTTTCAGTGTTTAAGTGACTTAAGCCCTAATTGATTATTTACCGATTGCTTTTTGAAAATGTTGTTCAAAGGTGCTTAGCTTCAATACTGCTTAACGTTTTAGAAAATCCTGTCCTTGAACAAGCACTTCGCCTTTTTAAAGATGTCTATTAAAAAATTAGAATCACATAGTTTCCGGCCAAAATCTTTATGCTTTTTCTTTAAGCTACTATAAGACTAAAAGTATTTGATTGACATTAGGTGTTAAGAGAGCCAACATCCAGCAAACAATTTGTGGCCTTTAAATTGTCCGCGACATTCTCCAATCTTTTTGCACTGCCCTTTGGAAATCTCCACGCTTTTTACACCCCCCTCCCCATACTACATCATCCAGTTTGACAAATACCTCCATTCTCTTGATTAAATGCCAATTTTTTCAGTGTGTTATTCTCATCCTGCAGTGATGAATTCAAATCAAGCAACGCGAGTCTCTCAGCCTCCACGCTTTTCAAGCGATTCTCCAGAATTCTAAATTGATCAGCTTTCTCATCCAAATAGGCCGATTTAGGCCGGTGTTTTTCACTCTGTTGACGGTTTGAAGCGGGAGCTGAAGAGAATCTGAAATTTGGTCGACTTCGAGGTGACTGCCTAGCTTTGATTATTTTTTCTTGTTGTTCTTCCAAAATCTGCAAAAAACCAGGCGTCGTAACCGTTTGGATTCATATTTATTTGTAGAAACACTTGAAATTTGGAACTAATCATAACAGGGGTTTACACAACTCAGGGTTTACACAAAAGAAAGGATCACGCTTACAGTGAAAGCTCTATTAAGTATTACATTAATATTACATGACGTATTACATTAATAAAAGACAGATATAGTATAAAGATTAATATTCAAGATGAAAGTGGAAATCAGCGTCGCTTAAAGGCAACCCTCCTTAAATTTATTAAATCAAATCGAATCAAATCAAATCAATCAGAATAAAGACAAAAGACTCAGGAAAACGCTTTATGCTGAGTTTTGGTTTATATACTGAGAAATAATTGTGGCTCTTTACAAAGGAAATTCCAGATGTATACTTCCCTGTAATCAAAGCTCGTGTGCCTAGAAGAAGGCAAGAGCAACTGACTTTGTTATGCAGGGGAAAAATATGTGTGCATCTTTTTATCTATATATTTAAATATTCACATATCTGCAAAGTATTTGTCATTTTGGGTCTTCCCTGTGTTTGCTTAGTTTTCAGCTCTCATTGCAAATATTCGTTGATCAAGGAAACGGCCTGTTATCGCAAACATTCATTCATAAATCACTCACGTGCTTACCTTTTGCTGCTCGTAATATTTCTCTTGTTCCTCTTTAATCAACTTTCGCAATAAAAATAACTTCTCTTCATGATCATTCGTTTCCTTTTTGCCCGATGTAACTTCTTTTGCAACAATTTCAAACTGCTTCTCTGAAACACAAATACAGTTTTATGTTAACCCTTGAGTATTTATTTCATTTCACTGTTAAAAACACTCAAAGTTAACGCTTTTCAGGGGGTAACATAGTCAGATTAATTACTTGAAAGCTTACACTATTGCAGAAAACAACCAAAAAAAAATTTGCAATACTTTGTACTTTACCCCCTAAAGAAAAAGGTTTTACGGTGTTTGTCATTGGGCTATATGGTCGTTCCAGGTGTCAAGGGGTTAAACCCCGACTACTATGATAACTACATTGCATAATGACGATGGTGGATTCGAATCGAGGCTAGGCTGCGTCAGACACACCTATTGAGTCGTCGCCAAAATCAAAATTGTAACTTTATACTGCTCTCCTGCTTAGCATTCAGCATTAAATGGAAATGAGTATGGCAGCTAAACACACGGTGCTACCAATGGACTAGCCATTGTAGCATTATACTGCTCTCTTGCTTAGCATTCATCATTAAATGGAGATGAGTATGGCAGCTAAACACACGGTGCTACAAATGGACTAGCCATTGTAACATTATACTGCTTTCTTGCTTAGCATACGGTATTAAATGGAGATTAGTATGACAGCATAAAGTACGATGCTACTAGTAGCAAAGAAGGGAGGTCTAGGTAAGGGAACAGCCAATAAATACTTACGAAGGGCAGTGATTGTGTTGATAATGCTGTCTTGCTTTTGTTTAATTTCTTCTTGAGCTTGTCTTTGCGAATCTAGTGAAACATTCGACCTGTTTTTACCCCCTGAATCGTCATTTGTTTTCTGTTTTTCTCGGGGGGACATGGTAGCAGGTCTTGATTTGGTTCCTTCCACTTCATAATAAGCGCTTGGTCCACTTTCAGTCAACATTCTCTGCGAATTTTGAGAAAATTCCTGCGAATTTTGCGAAATCGGGCTCTTCAATGATTGGCTTGGAGTTCTCAAACCAGTTGGAGACAAACTAGCACTCCTGGCAGATTCGCCCGTTTCAAATTTCGCGTTGGATTCATTTTGAAGCAGAATTGGCCGCAAGTTTTGCGAAACCTTCTGCGATTTTCGCGACTCTTGTGGATTCTCTTGTTTTTTATTCAGTCTATCAGCAGGAGAACTTAAATGGCCAGGCGATTTTAATTCAGGAGGTGAGAAGCTTGCACTTTGGCCTGATCCTGTTCCATCTTTAGTTCTGTGCTCCCCATCTGCAAGCCATGCGCCATTTTGGCTCTCATCAACAAGTTCATCAAGTCTCATCTCATGGCTTGAATGATGTTGTGCCATTTCAGCTGACTGCACCAAGGCTTCCTCCACCACTATGCCTCCCGAGGGCCTGCTCTGCTTAGGCCCAAACGCATCTCTAAAGTTGGATACCCTCTGATCTTGCACCTCGAATTCATCTTCAAATGACGGCGTGCTTTCGTCAAAATTCGCGCCAGAAGGAACAGCTATGACGTCATCTTCATAGATCTGCCTTTTATTATTCCCATCGCGACTGTACCATTCACCTTGCTCCTCCTCAGCGTCGATGACAAGACCAAACTCTTTGTTGATTCCATCCAGGCCTAGTTCCTCTAGTCTCCGCAAGGCTGCTTCGCGTCCCATTTCGCGCGGTGTCTGCGGCCTGGATGAAGCCTCTTGCGGTGTTTGCGGTCTTGAGAATCGTCGTCCTTGTTCGCTACCTTTGCTGTGGGTTGAGCGAGCGCTGTTCACTGGTTGATGGCCGACAGAATCACGTGACGATCCTTTAAAAACAAATCGATTATTGGTATAAGATGCATGATATCAATTAATACATTACTGAACATTGGTTCAAGGACAGTTCAACATGGCATTATCTCTCGCACAAAACAGCATATCATTCCCGTGGCCATTTCAGCTATGCTGTGTCATCGATCAATGGTACTTCTCGCCAAGGGACGCTGCTCGGCGCCACGCAGCCCCGTCATCATAGGAATAGCTTAAGCTTACAGCATATACACCATTTGTTACTAGTTTATTGTTTAAGAGCTATAAATCACATTGTGGAATGACTGCTAGAATGAAACTAGAAACAGTGGAATTGGGGAAGATTTGTCAGCAAGGAAGATTACAGTGGTATGGACATGTAGAAAGAGGAGAAGATGGCAATTTTTGTAGGTTAAAGACATGGCAGTTCTAGGGAAATGTAAGACAGAAAGACAAGCAAGTGGGTGGGAAGACTGTTCAAAAGAAGTTGTGCCTACAGTTGGAGCAGTTGAAGAGGAAGTCGAAAATAGTTGGAGCAAGCCCACCATAAGTAGGAGAAGCTAGAAAAAGGAGAAGAAGAAGAAGATGGAAAGGGAAAAGTAGAAGAAGATGAGGAAGAAGAGGGATAGAGGAAGAAGAAGATGAAGAACAAGAAGAGGAAGAAGAAGGAAAAGAGGAAGAAGGAGAAAAGAAGAAGAAGAAGAAGAGAAGAAGGGGAAGGAGAAGAAGAAGAACAAGAAGAGGAAGAAGAAGAAAAGAAGAAGAAGAAGAAAAGAAGAAGAAGAGGGAAAGAAGAAGAAGAAGGAAAGAAGAACAGGAAGGAGAAGAAGAAGAAAAAATAAAGAAGAAACAAGAGAATAAGAAAGAATGAAAGGAGGAGAAGATGCAGAAGAAAAACAAAAAAAAAGAGAAAGAAGGTAATAACGAAGAAAAAGAAGAAGAAGAGGAAGAACAAGAAGGATGATAATAATCTGTATTAGTAAATAAAATAATAGATAAGAACCTTTGCTTCGAGTACTAGATGGTGATACCAATCCATGTTTAGTTTGTGGTGAGAGATCTTCGTTTTCTAATTCTTCAATTGTCTCAAACTGTTTCTTTAAAAGATCTTCATTTTTGATGACATCAGATGGAATTCTAAAGACTTCTCCATCACTAGGCCCATCGCTTGTATCTTCAAGTTGAAGATTTTGAATTTTTGATTTGGTTCTTACAACAAATAGTTTGGATGATACTTCTTCATCTTCTTCACTAACCGTGGTCAAATCATCACTTTCATCTGTAACCTCTTTTCCAGCCTGTAACTAAAAGAAAATATGAATAATTGAGAATTGCTGACAAGATTTGCAAATTGCTTGTAAACGTAAAAAACAGCAAATTTAACAGCATGTTTTTATCAGACATTTGACAGAGAATCAAACATTGGAATTTACCGAAATGTGACATGAATTAACAGCTACCTTTAAGTCATTATCCAAAAAAATACCTAATCTGACAATTTTATATGAACATTTTGAGGGAATTACACTTTAATTAGAAACCAAAAGATTAGAAAGGTTTAAAAAGATTTTTTAATTTTGATAAATCTGAGTTGAAGTCAAAGTTTCAAATTTTTTAAAGTTTTGCAAGTTACAATGGATTGTTTACATAAACTTATATACTAATGTAAACTTATGAGGCAACATATTTAGGCATAAATAGTTAAAGACAAATTTATGTAGCAGATTAATGCATATAGTACGTTTCAACTCATTCTTGATTCTAATTCTTGAGTCATCATCAGCTATGATTGCAAATGTAAAAACCACTGATGAATGTTGTATGACTTGGAGGGCAAGAATGATGATGAACCATATCATTCAAACATTTCAAGATACAAAAGGAGATTCACACAAAAAGAGCAGGCAGTGTTTGACAATCCATGTTAAGAACGAAAGATTATTAACTCCAATTTCACTCAAAATTTCCCTCTCTACTACTTGCACACACATAGGACAGACTATATCGATTATCAGTGGCCCCTTGAATACATCTTTCAAGTTCAGTGCTCAGATAACTTAATTTTCTTCTTACCTTTTCAATTCTGCTGTTGACCACTCCATGTTTAACAACTTTGGAATACAAATCTTCCATTTCTTGTGAATTATGCTCAACACCATCTTCTTCATCTGGCAAAGGCATGACAGGTCTTCCGTCCATCTTCCTGCCATCTTCCTCTTCTTCCAACCTTGCAAATAATTTGCTGCGAATTTCCTTAACAGATTCATAGCCCTCCTCAACTTCCAAATCAGCAACTGGCTCCTCAAAACCGGAGGGTCCTGGGTGTGACTTAGAGATCTGCTTCATTTGGGAAAGGTCTATTGCACTCCCTGATCTTCTATAAATGTCCCTCTCAGACAGAGACCGTTCAAGTTTGTCCCCAGCTGCTATCACATGACCAATTCTTCCCGCAAATGCAATCGCCCTTGCAATTGGTGATGGAGATCGACTTTTCCCAATGTATTTTGCAGCATTAGGGCTTGCTGATGCGAGGGCTGCAAATGGGATGATGCCTGATGCAATATGAGACTGCAATGAAAGCATATTTCAATAAATCTTAATGATGCTATAGCCAAAAGTGTTTATTATTTATGATTAAAGAAAAAGCTGCAAAAGGGGTTGAATGGGGGCTGAAGCCTGTCAAAAGTATGTTTTATCCCCCAGTCAACTATTGGCAGGTAGTTTACTGTAATTTCACCTCCTGTCTTTGAATTTTTCAGACTATTATGACATTTAAGCAATTAGGGGCTTAAAAGTCCTTAAGCTTAAGAAAAAGCCTGTTATTCCCCCTGTTATGAGTTAACGCGATTCTACTGTTCCTGCTCTAAACTTTCCTGCATACACAAAAGTTTTAAAATATTATGTTTATAAAGATAATCGTTAAATCGGACTTTTTCTTCTCGGAATATTCATTTCAAGAAGATCTCATCTAGGATAGGACATTGTTTTTGTTTCACGTTGGTTATTTATCTCTCTAAAAAAAGGCCTATTCTCTTACAAAAGGTTCCTTTTTCTTCGATCTTTTCTTTCCTTTTTGTCTCCTCTTAGATCTTCCACGCTTTGAATCTTTGCTTTCATCTTGGACTGTCTCGATCGCGCCTGGATCATCCATTTTTCAACAGGTTGCTTGTTCAAAAGTTGAATTGATCAACGGACATTTTGAATTTATTATTGTTCAATTGACAACAACATCAACAACATAACAACTGCAACAACTGTATATGATTATCACCATAGAAACAGACGATGACTCACTTTACATGGTTGTTTTTATGACGACTTTAGTTCCACGTTTCTCATATTTCATAATAAATGATCATTGAGGGTTGGTTACTTCTTATGAGGAGGAACTAATACTTCAATAGCCTGATTTATTTGTAATTTTTAAGGTTTATTTACTTCAACATCATCAATTATTCTACCCCCTTTTCATCCCTGGAGGGACAATATGGCCCTTTGATCTTCAGCGAGAATTGGTTACTTCTTAGAAGAAGGGGCTAATGCTTCAATAGCGTGATTTATTAGGGTTTCTTTGCTTCAACACCATCAATAAAAGTACCCCCTTTCCATCCAAGGTGGGACCATATGGCCCTTTGATCTTCAGTTAGAATTGGTTACTTCTTAGAAGGAGGGGCTAATGCTTCAATAGCTTGATTCATTTTTAGTTCACAAGTAATCAGATTTTCTTTGCTTCAACTTCATCAATTACAGTACCCCCTTGCATTCTGACCAAAGGCATTAGTTGCTACTGTGTAACTGTATTATAGCCGGGAGTGAAAGTTCCAGAAGCTAAATACAAATAAAGAAGATTTGAATCAGAAAAAACAATGTAAATTGGAAAGCCATCAAAATGCAGCTCGCATTTTATTAAATCATGATTTTCTATATTTACAAAATTGTATTAATTATCTGCTCTCTGTTGCATTCGAAAGTTTTTCCAGATTATGTACCAAAGCTTTGGAGACAAAGTCTACCCATAGATTATCATCTTCATTTATGTAGTGATGGTTTCTAAAAAAAAAGGAAATTTGAAAGGTTGGCGACGGATTTTTATTTTATCATATTTCGATGGACATTGTGCTAGGAGGGATAGCTGTTCAAATCCAATCCGACCAATCTATATTCTGAGCTGAAAAAGCAATGTCATTTTGCAAATTAAAAGATTGACATTATTTAGATAAGAAAAAACTTTTATACCTGAATCATATTAAAGAGATGTACATTTTTAAGAGATTTGGAACGGAAACAGCAGCAGACACACATGCTACAGCTGATCAAAGCATAGATATAAGCAGAATAAGGAACCAGTCATGCAATTAAGATACCATAGAAAATTGAATCAAAGGCACAAGGTAGATTGTGCAATAAACGGGACAAGACCAACTGACGTTACAACATAAGCATTCAAGGGAGAGCTTAATTCATGCTAGGTTTTTCTTAACTCAATCTTATCTTATTTTTTTTCATGTATATACAGTATATTTTGTCTAACTTTTATAAGACTAAACAGTTTTAAAAGTGCGGTTTTCACCAATCAAATAAACTCCTCCACTCACCTTAAAGTCTGAATGCAGTTTTTTAATGCATCAGCTAATAACGTTGCCTGGTAAAATAACATTATTTCAAATCAAACATTTGTTCTTGGTGCGTTCGAACAAATAAGAAAGGTGATGAAAAATTGGTAAAATGTATGATCCAAGAAATAAGTAAATAGGAATAGATAAACAAATAACGACTGAAATAATATCTAAATATATCAATAAAATCATGACTAAAAGATGCTATAGGAGAATTAATGGGTGAATGAACAAAGATGAAAACAAAATATGGAAGAATGAATGATCGAATAGATGAACAAACGAAAAAAGGGGAAAAGAACGAACGAATGAACGAATGAATTAGCAAATTAACGAAAGAATAAACGAACGCATGAACGAACAAATGAATGAACAAATGAAAAAAACGAACATATAAACATAAGAGTGAACAAACATAGAAACAAAGAAATGAACGAACAAACAAACGAATGAACGAACCAACGAACGAAAGAATGAGCGAAAGTATGAAGTAACCAATGAAGCGACCGAATAACGAAAAGGAAAGTGAATATCCTTGAAAACCCCAGCTTAAAAAAAGTTTTAATCGCTTTTGCAGACAGAAACAAGAAAGTTACTCACGGTTTCTTTGACATTTTCATGATCGGTCGGCGGATAAAGAGAAAGAACCAGATCATCAACACTAAAATGAAAATAACAAATGAGACAATTTATAAAACCATTCGTTTATTGAAAGTTAAAACGTGGTAAATTGTGTGGCAAATTCAATTCAGTTAAGCATCTTTTTACTTAATAATATATATAAAATAATCAACCATATTTATTTAGGATAACCTTTTCAGTAAAGATATTACTGCTATAACTAAGGGTCCTCTTAAAATTAAAGTTTGTAAAGTAAAAGGTGTGAGTGATGGCCTTCGAAGCGATGGCACAAAGAGTAGAAGGTTTGAAATCGTCCTTGAATGCCAAGCAATTTTATTAAAATTAAGCAAATATGACTTACCATGGACTAACTTTATCAGTCAATCCCACTATTTCATCTAATTCATTGATCGATTTATGCGATTGTACATCACCTTTATTTTTCACGTTATTTTTCAACATTTTTATCAATCTTTTTCCGGCCTAAATGAAAAAATTGAAGAAACCTTTATATTTTATAAAACAATAAAAAGCAATGAATCAAAATTCTTTTGTCCAATATAAAAGGGAATAGATTCTTGTGAAACACTAAAATTGTAATATACTCTTGCTTCACATAAAATAATTTCAATATTATTTGAAAGGAGTGCCTATTCAAAATGAGGCTTTACAAAGTAAAATTTTCTCGAACATGTTATACCAATGAGGTTTATCAGTGAACAAATCTTGAAAATGAAAATCTTGATTTCAATGAAACTTATCCATAACTATGGGTGGAACCAGGATTTACCTGACTGGTGGGCTATGTTCCTCAACAGGGAGGGTATATGACAGAACTTTGCATTAAAAATACCTCGACAGACATAAATTTACAGCCCTTCTTGCCCCCCTCTGGCGCCAACCCTGTTCATAACTCATCACTTTAGTAAGCAAGCATTTCAAATCTCCCATTTCATGAACTTTTGAACTTCTGTTACTTGGTAAATATCAAGAAATAATTGAAGTGTTTTGCCGGGTGTGTGCAGAGGCAGATCGCTGGGCGATGTTCGTGTTTATGATAGCCTAAAAGTAACCACGTAGAAGGATTAAGGGTAATCTAGCGTAATGCACATTGAAAGTGATGTGAAGGAGAACCTTAATCAGTCCGAGGCACGGTTGAAACAGAGGTTTATCGAGTTCTTTCCATACATCACCGGCTTCTTCGACGTCTTGAGTGTTGTTAAAATTTTCGGTGTTGATCTCCTGACAAAAATTAAAACGAAATATATTTTAGACGTATTCGGAATTCTGGTTTCCAGAAAGCCTCATTAAACTTTCTTATCAATTGCAAAATTCCACAATTGTACGAAATTGTTGGAAAAATTTGCGTAAGACACAATAAAAAGTGACATATGTTGTCAGTAAGTTTTGGTATAAGTCCACTTTTTCATGCGAAAAGGGCTCTGTCAGCAAATCTTAGGCTGTAAACTTGCAATCTGTGAACAAAACCATAGAATGGTCCACGACCACACCCTATAGAATTTGCCACGCCCACCTAATCGGCAAATTCCGCATCTTACACCCTCCTAATGACATTTGGTCACGACGGCTCTGAACAGTTTCTCTTGTTCAGACCCAGAAAGACTGCTATCATTCACCAACTTGCATTCTGCCTAATAACAATGAATTTCAAGTTCAGTAAGTTTCAGAATAGAAAAGAAACTTAATTTATACCAGTAAGCGCAGCACGCTTTCCAGCCCTGCTGAAGGACGAAAAACATTAAGTTTAAGAATGCGAATATGTAACTTGCCAATAATGACTGTATAAATATGTGGAAAACGTTGTCTCGTCTCGTCGCGAGATATAGATATGAGAAAACTCGAAAATTCATCATAATTTTAAAGCTTCGAAACAAATCGATTTATATCATAATATATGAATACCTCTTCGACCTCGGTGAGTGCATCATCAAGAAGTTGATATGATTGCGAAAGATGTTTTAAAGCTGCGCACTTATTATCTGCATTGGAAAAAATTAATTTACATGAAAAATAGTGAAACACCAATGTTGCAAGAAATGAATAAAACTTTTGGAAGTTGCTAACACTAATTTTTCTTCGAATACACAAAAGCTCAACGATGATGTAAATTGAATCTTTTTATTCGAATACAACAAATTGGCCTCGATAAATGGGCCTAATTAATGGCTGTTACAGCAACGGTAGGGTTTTCATATTTCGAGCAAATACGTTTTTAAATCAAGTTAGCCTGTCATGTTTTCTGAGCTCTGGTCAAGTGTATGCCAAGGCTAGTATGGCGGACAGTTACAAACCTGGTAATTCCAAACATTGCACATGATTCTGTAAACAAAATCTGTAAAAGAACGTAAAAATACCTTTCGAGACCGATGGAAATGATTCACAGATTTCCCATACTCGCCCAGTTGTCTGAAGTCGGGATGCACTCCTGAGATTGTACAAAAAACATAAACGTTTATTTCTTATATCTAAATATCTTTTGTTATTCAATCATATCTTTGTTAATTTTGTTCTTTGCTTGCTAACTCATTTGCCACTTAATCCTTTTTTTTGCTCGTTGGCAGATTGGTTGATTATTTTTTGTTCTTTTTTTCGTTGAATCAAACGTAAACCTTTTTCTTTGCACGCTTGTTCGTTCGTTGGTTTTTAAGCTCATTCTTTTCCTCTTCTCTCATTCGTTCAATCGTTCATTCTTTCGTTCCTTCCTTTCTCTATTCGTTCATTTACTTTCGTTGTTCATTCGTTCGTTCATTTGTCGTTCTTTCGTTCGTTCGTTCAATCATTCATGTGTTCATTAGCTCGTTCATTCTTTCGTTCATTTGCTTTCTTCGTTCATTCTGTCGCTCATTTCTCTGTTTATTCACCCGTACTTCAAATTGTTTGTTTCATTTATTTATTAATTCAATGTGAAGTGTCTTTAGTCACTCATTCGTTCGTTCATTATTTGGTTTTTCCATTCTCACTCCATCTTATCAGCTTATTCATCTCACTAATTTTTTATTTGTTCTTTTATTCTTAACATGAGGATTCATCTCATTCACTCTTTGGATTCTTTGTCAATTCATTTGTTTCACTATTGAATTACCAGTTCTAAGTTCCTTCCTTTATTACTCTTTATTGATACAAGCAACATAGGCGCCGACTACGTGGGGGCTTGGGGGCTCGAGCCACCCCTGGAAACTGCTACGGGGGGGGCTGAGCCCCCTCTGAGAAATGTTCAAAAATTTGCTCTTTATCGCTTTTTAGCTTAATTTCCCGAATAGGCATTGTATCTTCATCTATTTTTAATGAATAGGATTCAATACATTGTTAATCAAAGAACCAAACTGCGCCTTTATAACTGATAATTTAAAGAAATTGGTATGTAATTGTTTTTCATTTCTAGTTTCAGCCCCCCCCTGCTAAAATCAAAAGTCGGCGCCTATGACAAGCAACACAGAGAAATAGCTAGCTTATAATGGTTGCACATTTTTTATACAACATACTCTGATACTCCATCTGTCTTCACTGAATGTATAAATTCCAACACAGCATTAAGTAGACGATAAACTGCTTTTTCGAGCTCAGACGAAAGTGTTCGACCTACAAGAAGTAAAAAGAATGCAAATCAATAGACTTCGTTGTAGTCATATCAAGGGTCATGCCTACAGTTTAGTTTCATTGGCTACTTTGGTTTGAAATACAAATCCACTGTTCCTTCGTAAATAAACAAACATTTTTGGTTAAACATGGATTGTTTTAGCAATTTTCTTCCTTTTCTTGCTCAAAACTTCAGTCATTCGGTCATGCATTAATTAATTCATATTCGTTCGTTCGTTTTTCGTTCTTCTCTTGTTTGTTCTCTCGGAAATTCGTTCATTTTTTCTTCCCTTCGTTCGTTCTTTCGTTCCAGATATTAATTCATTCATTCTTCTCTTCTTTTGTTCGGACGTTCTTTCATTCTTTCCTTCGTTCATTCGTTCACTTCTTCATGTTCATTATTTCTATGTTCGATCGCTGGTTGGTACACTTCTTCGTTGTTTTTCCTTTTTTTATTTATCCTTTCCTTTGCACTTTCACAGCTTTCAGTCCTTCGTTTATCATTAGATTTATAAAAGCAGATCAGTTATTAATTCTTTCCTTTCTTTTTCATAATCATTTTAACATTCATACCTTGTGAAATAGGAAATGCTTCGTACCAGGCCCAAAGAACATTGACTGCCTCTATTACAGATTGGGTCAACATTTTACTCTCCTAGAATAGAAAGACAAAATCAAAAATCAGAAGTGTTTCCATTTCGAAATTAAATGACATCTGAAGTGTATTCTTTAGTATAAGATTTCAGAGTTAGTTCAACAGATGGGTATCGAATTATCCGCGCGGCAAAAGGCCGTTTGCCGGACCGAAAGATTCTTGCGATGAGGATTGTAGAAATGAAGTAGAGATTAGTTATGTAAATATGAAGTCATGCTATTAATTGCTTAAGAAAGAAAGAATCACGAATAAGGCAGAGATGCATCAGAATCGACGAATAGGCAAATAGAGGAACAAAGAAAAACGGTGAAAAGCAAGCCGATACTTGGGTGAAATTGCATAAATATTAAAATACCAAAATGAAATCTAATTTGAAAAGTAATAACCTGTATACTTGGCTCTGGTGGTTTTGAAAATCCAACCGCGAGTTTCGTGCATTCTTTGGAGACAGACTGAAAACAGAGACCTTCAAAAACGGAATAAATTTTTCTTTTTCATTAATTAATTAACCAAAAAAGTTCTTTAAAAAGGGATTCTTTTTTAATTAAGGGTTTTACAATCTAGCACTTTCAGAAGAGTTAAGATTAAAGTCTCAAATTTAAATCGTTTAAAAAGTGTAAGTCGAAGTCATCAAGAAAATATTACAAAATTTGAACAAATTGAGAATGTCACTATCCATCGTCATCCTTTTCGTCAGCCTTATATCAAGACTGCATTTCCAAGAAATCTGCATCACCTTCAAAATGCAAAACTCTGTATTCTGCAGACAGAAGCAGTTCATTTTTTACTTGAACTTCTGCCACAAATGAGGCAGGTGGCTTCTCCAAAATCCTACGCAACAGCTAATTAAGCTTAAGCAGATTACACGAGGCAATAGTTGCTGAATCAGTCTTTTCTTCTTATATCAAGTCTAATTTGATATTAATATGATCATGGTCAAGATTTTCACATCCAAAATCTCTGGTCAGTTGACAACTGCTGGTGTTGTTGTTCAATGCCAACAATTTGAAATCTAGAATCTTCCTCAGACTTCTCTTCCCCTTTTTATTCAGCTCTTCCTGTGACCAGAGGGGGCAACCCAGTTACTTTTTATTTGACATTACTAAGGCTTCAGGAAGTCAACCTTCCCCCGCTTAAGCAAAACTATCTGGGAGAATAATTCTTATGATGGTCCTTCAAAAAGATCCTATTTCTTAACTGCCTCAGTTTATACAAACGTTTCTTCTTTTTCTGGTATGCCTCTGTAACTTCATGTTTTTTTCAGGAATTTCTCATACATTTTTGGCTACAATTTGGCCAAATAGATGTTGATGGCATACCTAGTTTCTGCCAATGAAGGTCTTTATCAAAGTTTTGCACAACACGTCCTTAAAAAATAATGATAATAATTATAAGGAGAGCATCAATAAAACAGTCATTTATAGAGCATCGATCGATAATCCACCAATCATATAATTAATCACTCTATCAATCAAATTATCAATCAACCATCAATCGATAAATCATCAATCATATAATCAATCAATCAATCAATCAATCAATCAATCAATCAATCAATCAAAATACAAGCCAGTCAATCAGTCGATCAATCAATCAATCAACCAATCAATAAACCATCAATCAATGAATCATTTAATTATTGACATATTAGGCACTACATCATGTGAATTGTGTATAAAAAGTTGCATTGATGATCAAACTTTCATAAAATGAAAATCAATTGCAGTGCATGATGTAATATGATGTAATAGATTGAATTTGCAAATTCAGTATTTTCACACCTTTACCGGCATTTTCAGAAATTATTTTGTCTAATTTTGTCTTCAATTGGCTTGAAAATGAATCGAATAGATTGTCTGATTCTGGTGGTGTATCTTTAGCCATTTTTGCATCGTCTGCCTCTTTCATGTGTTTTTGAAACCATGCTGATTTAGCCTCGTATGCATCTTAGGTCGATATTAAGTCGATGTATCGGAAATGTAAGTGAGTAATAACTTAAGAATGGGGATATTTACTGAAGAAATTCTTTATGCCTTTTGTGGAAAGACCATTGTAACAGGGAAGGGAGAAAGGGGAGAGCAAAAGGGAGGAGGCAAAATACACCCATGTGGAGCCATGGACTTTGCATCTTCTCACGGAACGAGCGACAAAGGGAATCTTGGGGGCAGGTAGTGCCAGGAACGCTTGCGTCGGAGGGGTTAACTATTTTGGTCGATTGTAAGCAATCAAAAACCGTTATCGACCTGTGTCAACACTTATAGCCAAGGACGCCTGCACGGGAAAAAGGCCAGGGGGCAAAGGTTCCAAAGGGCAACAACAACTCACAAAACGTGTCTCGGTCTTCATAATTCATTAAGCAATACGTGCTTTCTTGGTTTCATGTTAATGAACATCTTGCTTCGTGTTAAGCAATTTATTCAAGCACTTGTGAAAAACGTTGATAAAAGAGGTTTTCCTGCTGTAAATGATTTTTGTGGCCAACAATCTTAGAAGCATCGTTGGATAATTGGATTGTTCCAGAGACTGGCCTTGTCTGACTGGATCCTATGACTTAGAGGTGGTTGCCTCTGTCCCAGAAATGTGAATACTTTTCAGTGATAAATAGAGGGAACTGGGGGAACTAGTTCCAATGATCAAGGTTTAACAGCATGCTCTTGAAGAGTCCATTGAAAGCTTCTGCCTCAGTCATACATAGAACAGAGAATCTAGTTAATGTTTTTTTGAAAGCATATTGTTACACGATATCTCATCAGCTCTGAATTACATTAATCAAGTTACATAAGTTAATAAACAGGAAATGTTCAGATGCAATCTATAGTTGTGAAGTTGATATTCTTGGCTAAGATAAATCCATTTGTGATTCGTTTTGTGGCTTTCTCAATGACAGTATAAATGTTATTAGAAGGGCACATCTTGCCCCCGCAGCTCCCATCGGCTGAGGGCAAGGGGACAGTCGCACCCCGCTACCCCCGTGCTGCAGGCTACCTTGCTAATAGCATTGCGTTGCAATAACTATGTAATGTAGCAAAATTTAAGTTACGTTATTGAATTGGAGTATTCTCAAGATTGACATTGTCTGGATGGATGGACCCTATGATATTGAATTGGGGTATGGTGGCTAACTTATTTTGAAACAAAACTAAATTAAGACTTACATAATGGGCAGCAATAATAATCAAACAAGGACAATAAATAACGAAAAGAAAAGTATAAAAAAGAAAAAATTAACATTACTGTGATATTTGGTTTAAACACAGAATAACCACGTGACATTTGTCCATGATATATCGATACTTTCAAAATACCGATCAAGATCAACCACATCCGTGAACATCTGCCACAAAAAGTTCTCCACTTCTGCACATCATTATCGCAAGATCTTGCCGTTCTTTCAGAAAAACGACGATTTATTTCTAAATTATCTTTATCAAACAACTCGAATGAATGCCTAAACTGATCATCAACCTTATCACCGTCTGGGAAAAGCATCATATCAAGCAGGAATGAGCAGCAAAAACACGAAAATGGGCCTACATTCAAACGACAGGAAAAAAGAGAAGTCTGCTCTACCGCCTTCAGGTCGCAGCTGGCCTTTCAAGAGATCCAAGAGCAAAGGAAAGTTTGTTGAAGCTGGAGAAACAAATGCATCAGCTGAAGCTTCGTCTGACGATAGGAAAGGGAACTGTGACTCCGACTATCCCAGTGGACCTGCAAGTCCAACGAAAAGCAGTTCTTACAGCAGCGATTCGCAAGATGGGAAAGGCGAAAATGAAGCTCAGGTGTCTTCTTTTCAGCGGTCAGATTCAAGAGAAGACTTGACAGAAACGTTTTCAGCCTTAACAGATCGCGAGAGAGTTCTATTTCATGATTTGCAAGAGGTAAGGTTGTTTTGTATATAGGGGAGGGTGTCAATCAACATTACAGTTATCAAATAACTTAATTATGCGCAATATGATGGGATAGCCTTTCATTGCTCCAGTTTAGCAAAAGGGGCACGAAAATGAAGTTTTTAATCTTGTACAGGTTTGGAACTTCCAAGTGGAATTAGAAAGAAGGTCCTTGAAAGAGTCTTTGAAATAATATTAGAAATGATGCTGGTTGCCAGCCCAAGATGATTCCATGGCAACCATACTCCATAAAAATTTTTTAGAAATACAAACCCTCTAAACACACACATCTTTTGGGAGTTAACTTTGGGCGTAGTCATGGGATGAATTTCACTGCAATGTAAACATTAAATTATAACTGTGCATAATATCCTTGAGATGCTGATGAGTAAGAGATTTTGCCAATAACGAAATATTCATGCAGGGGCATATAATCCCCATCTTTAAAGAAAAACGTTTTTTCAGAGGGTAACATGCTCTTGTACCCCCATAGCTGTGGTCTTGTTGTTGACCAAAATACCCTTTGTAGAAGAACATTTGTTCAGAAGTTCACTCTACCTGAGTGTATTGAGGATATCCCCCCCCCTTATTTTTCTGAAAATATGGTCAATGTAGATTTATCAAAAATTTAGGTGTGGGTAAGGCCCTTGTTAAGTTGTGTTTCTTAGTCACATATTGTCTTTCCAATAAATCCAAAAAAGATGTTACCTTTCTAAACCTCTCTAAAACAGTATCTATGTAAAGGGTGGTACCAAAATCTGAAGGAGTTGGCCAGACCCTCTATCGTCATCATAATGTTTAAAGGACAGCTGATTTTCATGCAACCATGTGCTACCTCTGCTGTGAATGGAAAACTGGGATAATAACCCAAAAGAAAAGCTTCTGTTTTCAAATTGAGAAAAACCAGATGTCATAATTTTTTACACAATTGCGAAGGAAATGTGCTCTGTAAATCTTCTTTTGCAGCTAAATAGATTTTTGAAAACTTCAACCAATGAACATAATTGTCTAGATTTTTGGCATATGAGCTGTTTGTCATTTCAGGTTTTTAATTAGAATTTTAACAACTAGAATTATGAAAAGGTGGTAAATGAAAAGATAGCTCCCTTTATTTTCAGCTTTTAATAGATTGTGGAGTAACTGGTTGTCACAATATGAGTAAAACTTTCTCTTGTAAGACTGCTTAAATTTTCAACTCCCCACCCCCCTTATCTCCTTTCTATGCCCCATTTTTTCCCTGTCTCTATCTTTCTATTCTTTTCATATCTTAACCCATGGTGCAATGAAGAATCTTTTATCTGATGGAGTTGAAAAGTGCCACTACGTTACTGGGTACTAGGAAACACACGTTAGACATTGAACAAATATTTATAAGGTTTAGAGTTGAAGCTAGAATGTCTGAATGTTTATTCGATGAGGGTTTTGTTTATTTTTGAGATTTGCAGAATAAATATTCAAGAAAGCATCCTTTAAGTCTGGCTCCTCAGGGCCTCCCACGAGACCAAAAAAGTGGGGGGGGGGCAAGCTTTGGTGCCAAAAAATTACCACAGCAAAAGATGATGTGCTGCCTTTTAATGGCATAGTTTGCAGAAAAGTGGTGGGCCAAGCCCCCCCCCCGTCATCGGAGTCCCTGCTGCTAAGTTAGGCATTACTGCCACGTATTTTGTGTCATAAAAGTATCATATCAGCTAGTCTAGAACCCGCAACTTACAAATTCGCCTTCTGATTCATAGCGTCCTGAACCTTTCAACCGATGTTTATAAATTTCTTTGTATGTTATTTAAATTTTTATTATGCTATGTTTTCGTTTAAGAACAAACACCATTTGTGTTAATCTTTTATGTTCTCACAGTTTTGAGCAAAATGAAAGCGTTTAATAATTTCCATGTTGAAAAGGGCAGGTGCATAGAGTTCAAAAGCACGTATGACCCTTTTGTAAGAAAGTTTTTGTAATAAACAGTATGCATGATTCCTGAAATCTTTAAAATTGGAGAAATAGACGGAAACACAGTTCAGCATATTGGAAACCAGTCTTTCTTCTGATTTGAACCTTACTGCAAATCGTTTTTCTTGAAATCTTCAAACAATCGCTCAAGTTTTGCAAGCATGTTTTTCTTTTAGCCTCCAAAAGCATAATGTTACTGTACAGTTCTGCAAACATGGTACCATTATTTTTAGCGTTTCTTTAAATTTCCTTTTCTATCACTCAAAGAGTCATGCAAATTCGGATAAGACGGTATGACGGGCGAGACATCCCCTAGAAGAAATGAACACTTCCTGGCCTTTTTGTTAATTCTCTCCTTCGCTTTGTGTCGAATGGTCTTAGCAAAGAGAGGATGTGAAGTGCGCGTTACCTCACGGAAAGGATTCTTCATAGGCGACGACTTCTGAGCCATATAAGATTAATTTGTCCCAACTCGTTGGTAGCAAGGCAAGAAAGGCCCCCTTTATGGCAAACTGGCCCTCTGGATTACCCCCCCTTTCTTTTTACTAAAGTTTTTTGTCCATAAGTATAAGATGGCAGAACATTTCTTCGACCAGTCCCCAGTGTGCCCAATGTTCTTTGATCTCCGTTTCCTCTTCTAATTCTTTGAAATGCCTGTCTAAAGAAGCCCAAAATGATGGCAAGCTCCTAAGCAATCACCAGCTTTTTGGTACCTGCTCCAGAGGTTATCTACCTGTTTAGAGTGGTACACAAGAGTGGTATATCTCATGCGGCATCTAGTAAAGATCAAGTCCAGGGCTTTCTAATCAAAAATGGAGGTTATGGCTTGAGTTGCGGGTTAACCCTTTCGCACCCGGATCTTTTTTCATTCAACATATGTATCAAGATTTTCAGGGGGTAGGATAGTCAAATAAATCAAGTGAAAGCATAAACTATTATAGAAAACTGCGATCGGAACATTTACAATACTTTGTACTTTACCCCCTGAAAAATTACTCTTTCCGGTGTTTGTCATTGGGCCATATGGCCCGTTCGGGAGTGAAAGGGTTAAGGTTAATGGTTTAGTAAGAGTTAGGGTTAGGGTTATAAATAGGTTCATCGTTAGAAGTAGGGTGATCTTTAGGGGTAGGGTTAGGGTTTCATGATTTTAGCCAGGGTTTTGGTCTTGGTTTTGGGTTACTGTTTGAGTTATGAATGCTTTTTTGTTATAATATTTTTTGGGTAGTTCTAGGGTTTGAGTAATGGTCCGGTCTATTGATAGGTCTTATTCTTATAACCATGGCCTAATTTTCCTTTTAGTACAAAACAAAATGCGCACAAATGGAAAAGACAATGCGCTGGTGGTCGGACTGCACTGCTAATTGGAGAGAAAAATGGGGCAAAGTGAGGGGGGAGAGGAACAAACTAAAAGAGGAAGCCAAGGTTCTTTATGGAAGGAATGAATCGTTGACGAAGGAGATAAACAAAGTAAAAAATGAGCTGGACGAATGTCTTTTAGAGAATCAAGCATTAAGAAATGAGTTGAATAAATGCAAGATTGAATTGAAGAAATTTGATAAAGAAAAGCGCACCGCCATAGTTGAACCACACCTTGTTCAAGTAGAGGGTGTGACAAACGGAAAAGTGGAGGTGTTAGATTCACGGAAGAATAGCGTTTATGATACAACGGTTCCAAAATCTGGTGCAGAAGTGCAGTTTTTGGAACAGATTCTTGTGGAACAGAGAACAAGCCCAGGGGAACAAGCAGAAGGCGGAAAAAAGGAGAGGAAGGAAGAGGAAGATGCAAAAGCAAAAGATATTAAGGAATATGAGAAGGCATTTGGACAAAAAACAAGGTATTCTATAGCTATGGTTAGCATTATTGTTTTCAACAGCATTAATAATTCATCAACATTATCGCCATTGCCATTTTTACAAACTTATTTATCTTATTTAAGGCTTCTGTGCGTGCGTTTGTGTGCAACCGTGTTTGAAGATATAAAAAACGGCCCGGTTATTCTGGTCTAAGGCAGAAGTAACTTGTCATACCTTGTCGGGGATATTTTCCTCCAAGTGAATAGATAATTATCGAATCCTTTTTTGCAGGGAAAACATAGCGCTACGTTCACAGTTAGAACAAATGCGAAGATTTATTCAAGAAAGAGAGCAGAAATATATCGAATTAAGCTCTGTAAATGAAAGCATCACAGCTGAGGTGAGTGCATTTCGTATCATTGGGCCTAACGTCTTGATCAAGGGAACTTCGTATTTGGACAACGACTTTTCAAGATGCCCCTTCAATAGAATTTTGAACGCTATTTCTTGACATACTGGATTTCGCTTAGGTCTGATTTACATTGCATCGTCGTGTTTGTCTGCTCTCGAAATAAGTTTAGAACTAAAGAAATATCAAGAGACTTGCTAAATAACTTTTGCTTTGTTGTTCGTTGTAAAATATATCTTCTTCCTCGTCAACTTCCAGTCTTCCAAACTTCCTCTAGATCTCTTTTGAACAAATTAAAGGTTTATTTCTTCCCAGCAGATTTCGCTTTATATTTACCCATGATCCTTTCTTTCAATAACTTTCTGAATATCTGAAACTTAAATACGGCCTAAGCACCGTGTAGAAACGAGTGAAATTGTCCTTTGGTGTTTTATGTTCGAACTCTAGAACCTTTTTATGAATGTTATGATATTTTAAGATATGTTGTACTGATAGGGAATATTTTGAAAATTACCTCGAATTTACAGTTAGCAAAAGTGAAAGAGAAAGGAATCAGCAGTGATGAAGTAGCTTCTTCAAGGGAAGGAACGCCAACGAAAGTTTCTGATTTTAGACTCAAAGAGCTGAGAATCGAAGTAAGGCTATATTTGAAATAATTAATATGGCTAGAAACACGACAAAATTATTAGTATACTACATCTCCCCCCAGTATACAAGGCCTCTTGAGAGCCAAGGCAGAATTCTCTGTAGAATACCCCCCTGCTGTTGCTAATTTGTTTTAAGTTCGCGTATTACAATATTGTCATGTTGTTCCTTGTATTTATCATATTTATATATCATCGCAAGAAGTGTTTATTTATTTGCATTTTTGATCATCATATATTTTAAATTTAACTTGTAAAAAGTTAGCCAAAACAAGCTTTCTTTTAGCTATCAAAAATTGCCAACTTTTGATTACAAATTTAGTTTTATTCTTATAATTTTTGAATGCGAGTTTAACCCATCCTTTTAGATCGAAAGACTTCAGAAGGAAAATGCTGATGAGTGGAACAGACGAGAGCAAGTTGAAACGGAGAAATTGACTTTAGAAAGAGAAATTAAAAGACTGAAAGCGCAGATTGAGGTAGGTTGCCCTTCTGTCGCTCTCTGATAGAAAAATTCGCAGTTATTTACAAGCTGGTCTGCAAGCATGCAGCTCCGTGGGTTGTTAAGAGACAGTGTAACTTAAAGTAAACTTGGCGAAATGTAATGAATGTATAGGGGCAAGGATAAATGCAAATGGCGGTGCCAAGTGAGGGGCCTATAATCGCTAGATCAACAATAGATGTTAGCTGATCTGCAACTGCACATAATCCGAGAAATTGGTAGTTATTTACAAGCTTTTTAATTACTTGCTTTTTGTTTATGTTTTGACTTGGAAATTAAAGGCATCTAGTCATGGTAAATAGCAATTCTCTGCTAGGGGTCTGACCACTTTCATGTGATCAGTCTTGTTTCATGTGATCAGACGACAGCCAAACAAAAACGAGGCTCCCATTGCGAGGTTATAGATCATGTGTGCTGTTTGCGTAACAGAAATCTGATTGGCTAAAGCTATCATAATGACCCAGCAATTCGAGTATACCCAAGTTTATTAACCAAGATTCAATGCCTTAAAATCTTTATCAAAAACTGATAGAAAATGAAAACATGACACCATGGAAGAACAGCTACTATCCAGATACACACCATTTCTTTATTTTTTACTAAAATGCCTTAGCTGTTTCTACCGTATAATGTATTAATGTAACAAGGATATCTATTTTCTACTTTGATATTAAGTTTATAAGCTGAAGGGACTTTTTGTGTAAAGAATATAAAATCAAGAGGAAAAATGAAGCGCGTACCATGCAGAATCCCGCGTGGAGCACTGGAAGTAATGCATACCCGCGTGGAGCTCGGGATTTTGAAGTCTCCCACGCTCCTCCACTGCGCCACATAAGCACATTGCAACTGTCGTGAAACTCTAAGTGGGTTTATCTTTTGCTTCTCCAGTCATCTATTGTTCTATGTTTTGATAAATTTGCTAGTTTTATCTTTCCTCTTCACTCAGGACCTGGAAGAAGAAATTCGCAAAAAGACAGATCAGGTTGCGCATGCTCAGAATTCAGCTACAAAATTCCTTCAGGAAGAGTTGGAGACAAAGTCCCAAGTATGTTTGCCATTTCGAAAAAGTGAAGGGGGTCTGATAAAGACACCCCAAAAGTTTTCAAATATCCTGAACTTTAGCAACTCAACATCCATGTTCACGTGATCAGCTATCCCAAAACTTTTCCTTTCCCTTTATACAAGGCTAACAGTTTCACGTGGTCAGTTATCCAAGAACGTCATTAAAACGTGCAAACGATGAGCTGCGCTTAAACTATAAAGCATTTTTCCCGTCTTTGATAAGCAGAGTCTGGAAAGAAATCGAGTCTCCTCTCCTTGAAGTCGAAAGTATTTTAATCTTCGCAATTTCATATTTTCAGGAGCTGCTTGAATTAAAACTGTCTCACAAAAGAGCGCAAAAACAGTTGCAAGAAAGGGTAATTTGATTTCAGTTGCTTTTAAAATATCAATAATATTCTTTTCAATACTGTGATTTATTTATATTCCCGTATTTCTCTCTTGAATGTTATTTGGACTCTCTTGCTATAAAGAGGCCATGACTAACAGATGCTAGCTTAATACCTTTGCAGTTTTTTAATGCATGCATGAATGAATAAAAGGTGAACAAATAATAAAAGATTCACTAGATGATGAAGTAGCTATTCAAAAATTGTTGTAGATTGATCATACTCTATGTGTTTTCTAAAGATCAAATTATAATTGCACTGTATGTAAGTATAACGATAGTCATAAATTGTGTTTCCCGCTTATGAAGCAACAGTTATCACTAATACTAGACCACCTAGTCTTAGTTCTTATTGTTATAGCAAAACAACAGAGTTTATTTGGGTGATTTCAGAAGCAGTTTATGTCCACGGCTCGCAGCCAGATCTACTTTAAATAATATATAGAACAACACAACTAGGCCAGGCTGTGTTTACTTCGATTATTGAAAAAGTTTGCTTACTTTGGAGCGCTTAGACAAGATTGAGCATCTAATTTCTTCGGGAATGTCCGACGGTACTGATCACGTTTTTTCGCTAACCATTTCATTTACGAAGAAACCATTTGGCCCAGTGACCGTAACCGAGAACTTATTATTTCTTGTAACAGTGACTGATTTCTTCAATATTTAGATACACTTGCTTCTTAACATTCGTAAAGACTCTTCGCTTTAACACTTTCAATTTTTGTACCCCCTTGCAATCTGAGCAGACTCTTTCAATGTTACTGTACATCTGGTTAATCACCGGGGGTTAAATGATTAAGTAAATAAATGCAATCAATTTTTGTAAAATTTATTCTTTGGCACCCCCTGCTTAATTACTGTCTTGCCAATAGCCTCTTTTTGAAATTAGTTTAGGACCGTTCCAATTTACCTTTGGGTTTCTATAACAATTTACCTTATCTTCTGAGACACACAAGCGATCTGTGAAATTATTGCTGGACTGTGTCAAAGGCGTATATTGGTTATTGTCGTTACAAGCAAGGCCATCTTGACTAAGGCTACTGCAATATGATAGCATTTATGCAATAGCAACGAATTTTGCCGTGCCCCAGGCCTGTGGTATCACGATTTAAATTGCTTGTTTTCATGTTAAGCAAAGGGAGGGATCACCATTTAATGATCAGTAACCGTAAAAAGGTTGTTGAAATTGATATTAAAGCTTCATGCGGAAATTGGTCTTTTATTTATTCACTTATTTATTTATTTACTTATTTATTTAGTTAGTTATTTATTAATTTGTTTATTTATCTATCTATTAATTTATTTATCTATTTATTTATTTATCTATTTATTTATTTATTTATTTATTCATTTATTTATTTATTGAGAAATGCTGCTTAGATTTGAGCGCGTAGGTCAGAGGCAGATTGAGCATTTATGCGCTCTGTATTTTAAAAAAAGACAACGAAGCATTTTGTTTGCTTTTAGACTGATGAATTGGAACACGAGAAGAAAAGAACAGAGCAGTATGAAGGGGAAATGAAGAAGCTCCGAGGAAGAGTTGAAGAATTGAAGAAAAGGTTGTGCTCAACAGAGGAAAGTGTAAGTGTGATTTTTAAGTTAGTCTTTTACATTTGTATTGATATTGTCATGGTCTTTGAAGCAGGCTATCTTTGGGAGTCCTTAGAACAAGAAATCCGTTGTGTTGGCACAGACCGTGTTGTGATACTTTAATGGTCTGTGATGCAGGCTATCTTATAGTGTGCTTAGAACAAGAAATCTGTTCAGTGTTGCACAGACCGTGATTTGATACTTTAATGGTCTGTGATGCAGGCTATCTTATAGTGTGCTTAGAACAAGAAATCTGTTGAGTGTTGCATAGACCGTACTTTGGTACTTCAACCATCTGTGATCTTTCAGCTACTTAGCATGAGTATTAGACCAGCATATGGTTGTGCACCAAGGATTCTCCCAATGCCATTGCGCGCCTCCATAGCAGCCTTGCATTTCCCCGCAAAAGAGCGAATAATTTCCTGTCTTCATTCTTTTCAATTTTACATTTTCAGGCCGACAGTCAATCAAATATTGTTCGTCGATTGCAACGTCAATTGGAAGAGCAAACCCAGCACGCTAGTAATTTGAAATCAGAAATTGAGCATTTAAGTAACAGGTATTTCCACTTTTGTCAATTCCACATTTCAATAGGCCCCAGTTTTATACAACCTTCTTTTTGAATTTACCACCGCATTGTGACTCCCCTTCCCCCTTTTCCCCTTTCCCCATTTCCATTCATAACTTTCATGTCCTAAAGAACCAATCACAAAGCAGCAAAGGTGTCGAAAATCATGTTATTGACCAATCACATGGATGGCAACTATACTGCAATTTTAAAGGACTTACTGTGGAAATTCTCGTAAAGGGTCTTATTTGTCAATTCCTTGGTACCATTGCATCCAAAATGCTCGCCTGTCAGATAAAGGTGTATATTTCCTTCAAGTTTGTTACACGGGGGAAAAGATGGAAGTATTTTAGAGCCTTCTCCCAATTTCTTTCACCTCTGCATAAGTCTTTTTTTTTAGTTAAATTATGTTTTATAATTTCTGTCCGCAATTCTTTGCAGATTGAAGCGACAAAGTTTTCCTGTCAAGATAAGCACTGGTGAAGATTCAGATGAAGATGTTAATCAACTTTAGGGTAAGTTTATTTTGATTTGATTCATTGTAAATTGATTATCACTTCATAATCATCATCTTCGTCATCATCATCATCATCATCATCATCATCACCATCATCATCATCACCATCACCATCATCATCATCATCATCATCATCATCATCATCATCATCATCATCATCATCATCATCATCATCATCATCATCATCATCATCATGTTCATCATCATCATCATCATAGCCTCGTTGCGCAATGCATGAAGATACGGAAATAGGTGCTGCCCCACCCACCAATAACAATCTCTATCGCTTGTCATGTGATGTGCTTAAATGCAAAATGCGCCGCGCGTTGCTACAAATGGCCTAGCCACTCTCCACATCATTCACTGCGCCTGCACATTAATGTGGTTCAAACATAGTCAAAACAGAGAAGATACTCCAGTTCTATAGCCAGATATTTTTCCTGATTACTTTCAACAACTTTCCTTTTACTTCAACCGACCCATGCAGCTTCGTTTTCCAACTGCAAAGCCTCTTTTTCAAATATAGATGACGTCATCTGGTTGATCCATTGAATTTCAAAAAGGACACTCCTGACCTATATGACTTGAAATAGCTCATGAGATGAGCGCCTATTTAATTGTACGCAGTATATATGTATAGTATATATATGAATTTTACTTGTAGATTGTTACTATATAAGTTTTAACCGCCTTGTTTTGTTAAAAAACGTTTATTTTACATTTTGAGTTCAGAGTTTCGCCACCAGCCTCGGTTTCGGTATTTATCTCGCTTACAAGAGGCCCAGAATAGAGCCTTTTAAGATTCAATTCACATTTTTATGAGAAATATTTGTGCTAAGGATTGTAGTGATGGGATTAGCAGAAGGCGAAGGGTTTTTTACTTGGTGTATTTTGATTAAAAAAGAAATTGTTTTATACTAAGGGCGGACCTAAGATAGTGAAACATTGATTCGTGGTTTTGGTCTGATATGGTTGAAACTCTAACTGCCAAGGAACAAGAAACAAGAAGTAGGAAATGATAAGAAAAGATAAGAAATAAGAAGTGAGAGATATTACGATAAGATATGAAATAAGAGGTAAGAAGTAGTAAGATACAATGGAGATAAAAAACCTGTTTGATGTTTGAATGTATTCAATTTTTTTATTTCTATTCTTCATAACTCCAGTTTGATTGTTCCTTAGTAAAAAGGATCTGTGAGGAGTTCTGAAATATTGATGAGAACAATCCTGATATTTTGATTGTTGATTCTTGCATGAAATTGCTGATAAATATGCGTTCACCTCTTGTCAGCTAATGGCAAAAGTCTAGCGTTAGTTTTGATCATATCGATCTTTGCCTTTTATAAGCAGGAGCAAGAACGAAGGGAATGGTTTTGGGCGTTGTGGCACAGATTTTGCTCCTAATAAAGCCCCCCCTGCTAACTTACAGGGATGGCACACATATCACCTAGTGAATACACCTATATATAGGCGTTGATATATTAGATATATCATTGTAGACAAAATCGTCATCTACAGATTTTAAGATCAGATAATCAGGCTTCTAGTAAGGATGGTACTCCGTGTGCATTTATTCGGGGGGGGGGGGGAGGGTAGGATTTGCTGACATAGCTGTAAAATTTGCGCGAAATAAAGAGAATTCAAAGTAACGGTTCTGATAGCGGATTCATTAACACTAGTTGGAGTTAAAAAGTCACTTGAATTTATTGATAAGTCCGTCCTTCTAATCATTGATCTTTTTACCCCCGGTGATTATGCAGCTGTACAATAGCTTCAAAGGTGTCAGTTTAGATTGCAAGGGGGTGCAAGCATTGACAATGGTGGTGCGAAGAATCTTTGCGAATGTTTAAAAGCAGGTGTGTCCAGGTACCGAAGGGAAGGGTTGTTTCCCCCTTTTAAGAAATTACCAATTCTCGCTGAAAGTCATTGGGGGAAAATGGCTCCTCTGTGATTAAAAGATTTCAAAAAGGTTTATTGATTTTTGGTTCAAGCATTTTGAATTTATTGTAGCACTCCGTCTCATACAGAACTTTAAAAAAGGCCAACTTCTATAGAACTCACCTGTGTATAGCTATGAATTCAGTATTTCTGGCCCAAGAATCTCGACCATTGTATCCAATTGGCTAGCCATAATACTTTATTGATACTCATATCGTATTTTCATTTTCATTCTATGAACTTTGTGCATTCTTTCCTTGAAATAGCACGCGGAGTAACCTCCTTTCCTCTGCATTAAACAATTATAAATATGATTGATGACGTTAATTGTAGGAGAGTTATTAGAATGAAAAATAAGAAATTAATTAACGAATTATAGACTTAATGAATGTGTAAATAACGTTCAAAACTGTGTTAAATTGTCTTGATTAGCAGGAGAGTGTCAACTACTTATAAAATATTGTTGTTTCCGAAAGGGTGCTGATTTCTCAAGAAACAGAAATGATGATGAGGGGGGGGGGAGGATAGGCCCGCAAAAAGGAGCATGAAATGTATAATTACAATGATGTTGATAGGCTATCCTGCTTAAATATTCGTTTTATTATTATTGTTATTATCATTATTAAAAGGGAAGGGTTGATTGATCTGAGGTCTGTCCTTTCGTCGCACAATATGGCCCGTGTATCAGTTATTAAACATATTTGATCAATGGATTGATCCATGATAATGAGAGAAAATATAACCAAGTCCGCTGAGCCATAATTTCCTCGCTTCAAAATTAATGATTGATCTTAGATTTAGAAAGAGCAAAGCCTTTATCTGGCCTTACACCTCAAATCTGGTCCCATTTCTTCGGAAGACCGAAGAGAGAAAGCCATGTTAAAGCGAGTCAAGCATTTCTCAGCCTTCCTCAGCCTTTTAGTCATTCAACCGTAATGTCTTAATGCTTGACCCTCTTTGACCGGGCGTTTTTCCCGAGAACGCAAACAAATGGGGTCTATAGCATTGTAATTTCAGTTACTTTCGTTCTCGTTTGGCCCCATGGAATCTCCAGTTCCAATTTAGCTTTCAATTATCACATGATAACAACCTCGTCATGACTTTGCTATAGTATTCGCACAGATAGATCAGCCTCGTTTGAGAACAGTCTACTTGTTGCTAAAAGGGTATTCTAACCAGGCTGACAACCATTGATATCGAGACTGACCTCGTTTACCATCAGTCTAGATTAAATTAAATGTTTTTTCAACTAACCAAGTATCAAATTTGAATGAACAATTTTGGGCCTAGACGCCTTTTTGTTTCAAAGAGATCAGCATTCACTTTTATTTGTTTATTTGTATATTCCTGTTTGTGTTCGAATTCATTGTTTATATCTTTTTATTTTAAGGTTTTATTCGAAATATCAAGAAGGCAATGTTATGTTTTTCATGAGAATGTGAATCATTATCATCATCATCATCATCGATTTAATGCAAAACTCTTAGCTCAACAATTTTTTTGTCAATCTTTTTGCTTCACATTTCAAGCTTTGCTGAAAAGCTCTAACTTATTGCCGGATTCGGGTGAACAATCCTTTCCTCTCCGGCGTGCTCCTTCGCCGCGGCAAAAACGTTTGTCGACCATCGCCTCTCACATTCTTATGAGAAACAGTTCGTCCTTTTATTAGTTTATCATTCCATAAACATATTTATCAGTTTCAAAGTAGTATATAATTTAGATTTTTACTTTACGTTTATTGTAATTTTCGTTTTTATGGAAAGTTTCATTAAATGAAGAATTTATTACTTACAGCGAACTTCGAATTACACTTATTTCCGTTAAATTGCTGAGTTCGATGAAATTTATTAAATCTTCATTTAAATTTTTGAGATTTTCCTTTCTGTAGAAAATCAAACTTTTACCCACCTTAAGTACCCAAGCTTTAGCAGCCACTCTATCCAATCAACTTTTTCACTATCAATCCACTTTGATAGCAATCAAGCTCTTTTAAAGCCCCCTTTTTCTAACTAACCCCATCTCTCCAATCATTTATTTTATTTTCAAATCCTCCTTAACTAGCCTCCCCTCTCTATAAAATTCTCTCTCTCACTAATTCACTTTATGGTTAGAAATCCCTCTCTCCAATCTATCTTTTAATTAGATTCCTCTCTGTTTTTTATTTATAAGACTCCATTTTTAAAAGTCTCCCCTCCAATCAATTGTTTCCTCGTCAACTTCTTTTTAATTAGCATCCCTCTCTTCAAAAGCCCCCCCCCCCTCTCTCTCTTATTGACCCATTCTTAAGCCGCACCTATTTTCGCTGTCTAGTCATTGGTTTAAATTTTTGCACTTCCGAACCGAATCCGCCTCCCTTCAAGTGATCCTTTCTCTAATTCAACCTGTCTTTATTATTGAAACTCCATTTTGTAGCGATCTCTTCTATTTAAAGGATTGACCTCTAGATTAGCTTCTCTTATTACGCCCTCCCTAATGCACGTTCTCTTCACACAACCATCTCTTTTATTCACCTAGTCTTTGACGTATCCAATTGCTTAATAGGATTCATCTGAATTTGCTCTTCCTCGTTTTTCTTCCATCTGCTCGTTCCGTCTCTTAAAAACCCTCTCAAATTAGCTCTCTCTTTAGAAGCACACTTCTGTCAGCTGTCCTACTTTGTAACGATTCCCTCTCTCACTGCCCGCTTTAAACATTCTCCGTTTAGGGGTGACCATTGTCCAAAAATCAGCTCCCTTTTTGTCAAAAGATTTTGGGTTGGAAGAAAGTAAATTTGAAATTTGATAAATGAAAACGATATCTAGTGCTTGAATTTTCCAATAAGATCATGATTTCCACGACTCTCAAAAATAATTATAAAAATAATATAAGAACGTACAGCGGCAGCGCCAGCCTTCGTGAAGTGGGAAAGTAAGATGATTATGAGCGGCCACGCCCCTTTGATTTTGACAACGCCCTTTTTAACACATTAAAGAAAGTTTAGAAAGGTCAAATCTTTTTTACGATCAATTGTCAAAGACAGTAGGAGACTAGGAAACGAAATTTGATAATCGTCTTTCCCTACCCCTTAATTTTTCAAGCATCTGCATCACCATGTTTTCAGATAAGTGGGGGGGGGGGGGAGGAAAATACCTCTTATAAATCCCTTCGAATCCGCCACTGTGAGAGAGGCATGACAAGAAGCGAGACTTGCTTGAGTAACTGTAAAATATCATAGCTCTTTGACAAAAATGAAGTTTAAATAAAAAATGTGAAATAAAAGATCAACTTTTATTCTGTTATTTTAATTAATATTTTAATCTTGCAGCTTATGGTTTCTACTATAATCTAAAAATCACAAATCTTAAAAAGCTTTATTAAAATTAGAATAGCAAATAGTATTTCCTGCAGTGTAACACTATCTCTACGATCTGTAGTCTTGATATCAAATTGTTCCACTTTTGATTTGTATTTCCTTCTGTAGTTGTTTACAAGCGTCGTTTTGTGTCGTTTTGACACTAAAAAGTCCCACAATTAAGTGTAGAAATCCTTTTGTATCCTATGCCACTTTCATTCATACTTTCATCTCCCCTTCTGCCCCCATCCCCTGGTCGTGCTGTTCATCTTAAAATAAGAGGGAGTCCAACAACATAAGCTGTTTTACTTACAAGGAATAAACATGCTTCTAAAAGTTTCTGTTAACAATAAAAACCTAGACAAAAACGAAAAGTCTTTTATAATTTTGTAAATTTTAATGTGTTTTGTCATAACTGTCCTTGCCTTTATAACCACCAACATACCCAGATGCAGCTTTATCATCAAAATCAACCCGCCCTTCAAGACCCTTTCCTTTGCCTGAGCCATCAAACCTCTCTTTGTGACTTCCAGTGTATTTCGAAGTATCTGTCAGCCTGTCAACTCCACCGGCCTTCACAGATTTCTGAAAAGTGTAAAGAACAAGAATTTGATTTAAAATTCACAACCATGCTCTGACTGTGCTCTATGGCGTAGCTAAAGAAGCCCCCAAAACAAGCTTCCAAACAGCTGTTTGTCAGAAAATTTGCCAAAATTTCTAAAGTTTGTCAAATTATTGAAAAATATTTTCAGGTTTTACCACTGCACCAAAATATTGTAGCTACACCACTGAATGTGCCAATCTGAACTGTGGCACTACTTTCCACATTGCTTTCCCAAACAGGACCTCTGATGATGGGGACTGTGGGGCATCTGTAGATCAAATAAATTCCAACCCACTTGTCTCAGATAGTGAAAAACAGTTCCATAAGCTGTGGTGTCACAAAAATGGTTGGATGTCATAGATATCTTTTGCTCTTCTGCCAGATATTTGGCACTGATATCAATATTTCACTTAAACACAAGTAGGGCAGAAAATTTAGTAACACACCAACAACAACCCAAAAAGGTAAACAACAACCCTCCCCCTAGAGACCACAAATTGCCATTTTTTTGGAAATTTGACCTGATTTAAACAATATATTTAACAATAGGCTTTTGTTCTTTAAACAATGGGTCTATTGTTTTGCAGTCAAGTGTCGTAAATTTTGTTGTTCTTGCCCCCCTGTTCGGAGATGGCTGGATTCGGCCCTGGACAAACTGAAGGCATTTTGGAATGAAGGGGTGCAATGTCTTTCAATAGGAATGTTTCTAAACATGTTGAAAAGAGCAACAAGGGACAGGGTCATTTCATCGTTGTACCTGTGCCGTTGCACACAAATGTCACTGATTTGAAACAACACTTACAGTAGTTCCACTTGTTTTTGGTCCACTGGTCTGTAAAATCACCCCTTCTAATTTTGCAACATCAGGGGATCCATATTTTTTCTCTGCCAATAATTTCAATGCTTCTTCAAATTGCTTGAATGTGATCTTCCTCTCAGTCTTGCTGAAGATATGAAATATTGTTTATTAGATGCATGTTTTCATGTTAGGCCATTAAACAGGGATTTGGAAAGCATCTTACAAGTTGTGAGGGGGCAGGTCTAAAAAACAAAAGATAACCACTGTGCATAAAGGTCTTTAGAGTTACATTTGGGTTGGAAAGGGTCACTTTTCCTAAGCTTGCCAAAAAGTGGGGAACTCTTTCAAAGGCTCTTTGCCCCCAAGTACCTATATCCCTGCCAAGAAAGGTTATCTTATACTACAGAATGCCAATTATTCTGGTCTCTTAAATGGAAAAGAAAAAAATGAATTCTATAAAAATTATGGTCCAGCCTGGTGCTCAATTTCACAAAACTACTTCATTGAGCCTTCATGTTGCTTAATTTTCAAACAACTCTAACCCTAGTTACTTGTTTCCCTTTGATATTAAAGTATTCCAAGTTTTTACAGTTGTGTTGCACCTTCTTGCTATCTAAGGAAAGGCTGCTAACAGTGCATTTGCTTAATTGGTTTTTCAGGGGCTTATTTGTATATCTTTTGATTCAATATTCTCTAATAAGACTCTTGAGTTGCTTAATGTGCAATTTGAGCCCTGCTAACATAAAATGTACAAATTAGTAAAGGTTTTAATTTGTTTATCAAGTGCTTTTTAGTTGCTTCATTGGCATTTTAAGGCAATCTTGCAAATTTCTAATATTTTCAAAGGTTACGCCCAAGGTTAAGCCGCACCCTAGAGAAAAGCTTTTTTTGAGAAAACCCCTGGTTGCTCTACCCTTCCGATCCTTATCAATTTTTCACTTTCTGTTCCTCAATAATGAATTGAGATCAAACATTTTTCAGAATATAAGCCTTTCCAAAGAAGAATTTATCAAAATAAAGCCAAAGCAAGGTCAGTTTGCTGAACAACGTTGAACTGTAAACAATGAGGGTGTATCCTACCATAAAAGGGCGTTGTTTTATGTTACTCAAACAAATTTAAAAAGTTAGCCGTTCTCTCAAACAGAAGTTTCTTTCGCAAAGATGTTATACAATATGTATGCAAATGGTAGATACCAAAATGATATCATTTTCAAGGGAGGTAACTGTTTTATTGAAAAGCCGAAACCGATATAAAATTTCTTAATCTGCAGACAGCTTAGCTGGATATCAGATGGAACCGCAAGGTTTTCGCAAAATTTTTCCCCCTCAATTGTCTGGATTTTATGCAAACCTTTTAGCGGAAAAATAAAGCTAAAACTGCAGCTTAATTTCGAAAATATATTTCATACTTGCATTTTGGTTGAAATAGTTAATTACGCTAATTTAGAGGCTTGTATTTTCACTCACGATTTCACTTTGCTGAAAATAATGTCAACATCTGTTGATGTCAGCTTCTTGTCCAAGATTTTCGTATCGCGAGCAAATTTAGCAAATTTTGCGTTGTCCATCAGCGGTGCTGCATCTTTGGCACCAAAACTGCAGTAAGATTTGAATAAGGCTTCCATTTTTACCTGTGATCTTGTAGATAAGCACTTGAATGACAGAGATGGCGGTTAAATAAGTTGAGTTCTTGGACAGCGACTAACGAACGAATTTCACACCCACTCAATGTTTACAAAAATCCACCTGCTCTAGTGGTAAAATCCAACCTCGTGCAGCTAATTTACGGACTGGAATATGCTCCTTCGCCTGGTTCTTTTCTCATTCAATCGTTTACATGTTCATTCATTCAATCATATGTTATTAAATTCATTTATTCAGTCGTTAAATACTTAATAAATTCATCACTTCATTCATCCATCTCTCCACCCATCCATCTATCCATTTATTCATTCTTTCATTCATCTATTCACTCATTTATTTATTCATTCATTTATTCACTCTTTCAATCATTCATTCATTTATTCATTCATTCATTCATTCATTCATTCATTCTTTCATTTATTCATTCATTCATTCATTCATTTATTCATTCTTTCATTTATTCATTCATTCAATCATTCATTCATTCATTTATTCATTCATTCATTCATTCATTCATTCATTCATTCATTCATTCATTCATTCTTTTTACTTATACGTGTAAGCATAGTAGTTCCTTTTCAGGAGTGGGGGGGGGGGGAGGGCTGTGTTTATACTCAGTAACAAAATACGGAAAGATTTTTACATCACATCATTCTTCATCAGAGATCATTGGGAACATTAAGTGGGAGCTACTGACGCGGGCCAGTCAGGACATTTGATATTGCCTTCCAGAGGTTGAACCAATGAAATTTAAAAAAACAACCAATATTCGTTTTTAATCCCTGACTGCGGTTCTGCAACGATCAAGCAGTTGTAGGCCTGATTTATCGTTTCGTTCTATAATGTATTATCTTTTATCTGTAGAGTCCCCGAGCGCCACTTCCATTGCTTCGTAGTATACTGGTTATAAAACCAAATAGTTATTATTTCTAAACATTATCCAAGGTATTCCGCGCGACAGCTCGATATTTTGTTCTCTGCTCAACATGTTACTACCATAAAACCCTAAAATACCTTGAAGCCTAACATAAACATGCCGAGATGGAAAAAAAGAAAAAAGGGATCGAACAAACTAGAAAAATTTACCAAATCCCCCCCACCTCCTGAAGTTTTTGTAGAAACTACCATTGCTTTCGCATACCCCCTTCCCTCCCTACTCAATGTTGACCAAATGCAGTGGAATTGCTCCATAGATCCAGGTGGCAGAGGGGTCAATTATTGTCTTCTCAGCATATAAAGTTTAAAATTTTTAACCGAGTTATTGTTCTCTCAACATGCTTTGTCCAACCCTTCCCCTTGTCGACAAAATTGTCCTGCTTCTGCGTTCGCTGACCCATCTTTACGTTACCCCCACACATTCCAGTCCGTGTTTTAAAGTCGTTTTGATGACCGTTGTTGCTCCATGGTTACCAAGAACGCAAACGCACACGTTTTATAAGTCCACGCAAAAACAATGAAAAGGTCACGGGGGTTAAGTCTTTAGAAATTAAACGCGTCGTTGTCAGCGCGGGTCTCGAATCACCAAACAAATGCTCCTCCTGTTTGACGCAGAAACATTGTGGCAATCGCCAACATTGTGGTTTTATGGAGGCGTGCTGAGGGGCATGTAGAAGTTTGGAGGAAAACGCCTTTTTATAAGAAACTGGTCTGTGAGAAAGCAATTATTAACTCTTCAAAGAGTGAAGAGATTTAGAGTAAAAGTCCTTGATTTTTATCCAGGAAGTTCTCGGTTCCTCAAAAAGTTAAGAGAGTGTTTTTCGTTGAGGATAATAAAAATGATTCTCACTGTTATTTATTTACAGTTAACTTGAAAGGTCCGAGAGTTCATTTATGTCAACAAATTTTGAAATCATATGCATTGAGTCATAAGAACTTTCTCACATTCTCTTCAATTCTCTTATGACTATTCTTGACACCATACATTGAAAAGAAGCACTGTACCTATGCCGTGGGAAATAAAAGTTGTATAATATATTACCCTTTTGCACCCGGATTAATTTTTAATCCATATAAATCTACGCTTTTCAGTGGGTAGAATATTCAAATAACTTGGGTGAAAGCGTAAAATATTATAGAAAACTGCCATCAGAACAGTTACAACATTTTATACTTAACCCCCTGAAAAATCATTTGAAAGGGTTAATTTATAATTGTTTTTTCATATTTTCTGTGTACCCCTGCCGCTTTGGGAGCGTACATGTTTTGCACCATATACAGCGGAAAATTACATTTAAGTCATCTGGGCCCAACTGTATAAGATGCTTACTTTCTAGCATATTTACATCAAGGTAAGAAAAGTTCATTTCACATCAGAGGCCATTGGCATGTAAAAGGACATACTAGCAGGGATACCGGAAACATTGGGTGCAGGGGGCAGACATTCTGTGAAGACTTTTAAGAAAGGCATAAAATGATCATTTGTTGACGAAGATTCGAAATTATATTTTTAAATTTATATTTCTTTTAGCGATTGTAATTACATTGTTGATTAGTTTGTATTTGTAATGTTTATTTTTATTTAATATTATTTTGTATATTTTAGCATGGTCCCCTGTAAATCCATCTTCGATTGAGGGGCTACCATGGGTGAAAAAGTTAAAATAAAATAAATAGAAATAGAAAAATGGGTGATGGATAAATCTACATGCTATCAATACCAACAGAGACATGAGATGGCAAATTCAACTAATCGGAAACTTACTAAATTTTGCAAAGGCACAATTTTTTCAACCAAATAATTCGTTTCTTTCATCGACCGTCTTATTGCCCATTGCAAAACACTTTGTCTAAAAGAGTTTATAGAATTGAGCAAGGCACTTCTTGCCCCCTCTGTGCCTTTGAAAAAAGGCAAGGGTAGCAGCTATCCCTTGCCTACCCTTCTCCCGGGATCACTGCATGCTAGATGTCCAAAAATACTATTGTGAGCATATAGGTTCATATACCCAATAATATTAGACATCTGATATGAGATTGGCTTTTTTCTTTATATCTGTTATTTATATACATCGTCGCAAGTAGTCCTTAAAAATCCGGTAGACAGCCTACTATTTTGTACTCTTCTTTATTTGTTATTTTCACGTGATACCAACCCCTTTTCTTGCATGAAATGCCTTCTTGCTTCAATTTCAAATCTTAGCAACATTATTTACAAAGCTGGAAAAGTGCAGGTATCCTAATTCAATTTTGACGAAATTAAACGATTCTGAACAAAAAAGTCATTAATTATTAATCAACCATTGCTAAACGATCTTTCATCTTGTTTCGTATTTAGGCCCAACTCTGATTTGCATAACAAAAGTAATACCGCTGTTCATACTAAGTGATATAGAGGCATTAAATTCGAGCTGAAGTCATGGAAATTTATGGGAAATGGCTAGAAAAAGCCGATGTGTTTTGTTATTGTTATTGTTACTAAATTTATTTGGTTTAACCGAGGAAGCAAGAACTAGGCCACACGGCTGCAACGCCGATAAACATGCAAATGGATGCTCTGTGCCACTTGGAATAAATGCTCCATATAAAACAGACTTTACACCAGCATGCAATAAACATGACATTTGCTATGGATGTGTAAGTATAAAGTTATGGCTTCAATAAAAAGTTTCAATTTTAATCTAGATCATATTGGATTTAATTCAATTGTTCGTCCTATCTTCCCGGGTCCGCACACATGAAACAGGCATTTTTTAAGATGTATAAACGATAAGGTTCCTTTTTGCAGTACAATACCTAAACTTTCACCCCTATTCTTTGCTAACATCCCACCCTTTTTTACTCAATTGATGGTCATATCTTCCCGGGTCCGCACACACGGAACAGGCATTTTTTTAAATGTATGAATAATAAGGTTTCCTTTTTGCGATTCAGTATCTAAACTTTCACCCCATTTCTTGATAACCGCTTTTAACAAATGCTACTTTTTGTTTCATAAATCGAAGCTAACCGATCTGAGGATGGTTCTGCATTTAATCCTTGGTGAAGTAAAATACTCCTTCGTTTTTCCTCCATTTTTCAAACATTCAACAAAAGAAGGCAGGGGTGATTATGTCGTAAAAGATTAGAATTTTGTCAAGTGTTTTTTTTTTGTTTAAGTTGAAGCAGATTTCACACAAAAGCATTACTACCTTCTTACATTTCGTTAGTTCTTTTATCTTGCAACTTATAATTCTGGTAACATATGCTTCTTCAATATACGCCTTAATTTAACATACGTTTCAATTATATTCGGTTCTCTGTTTTCTTTGTAAGGTTTTTTTGTAGAGGTGTGTCCCAAAATCACCGCTTATTTGTAAATTTATGATTTGAATAACTTTAAGATCAAGTAGGTCTGTTTGTGCCAACTGAACAAAAGTTAAATGTATAGAGCTAGTCAAGAAATATGTAGAAAATATGCAACAAATGCTGTATTTCTAACCTTTTAAATTTCCTTATTTCTGTGTAGCGATTGTGTTCATGTAATATTTCCGTCACGCTCATATGTGAGTTCGTATTTTGTCGCAGTTCCGCTTAACGTTCTAGTTGTGTCTTTATTTTGGATTGCACGTATAATTTACGTAAGCAGTTTATTATTGTAACTCGTGACCGTTATCATAATTTTAATTTTTTTGCTTCGCAATAGTTTAGTTTTACATTTCTGCTTTGAATTACAAGTTAGGCTTTGCTGGCATTCCTGTTTTCGTTTCTCCGAGTAAATTCTGCCAGGCGCAGAAACGCTACATCTATCAACTTTCAAATTTCAACTTCTTTAACTTTTACTTCTTTAGCCCTTAATTTGATACGTCCTAACAACTTTTTTTCTGCTTCCCTTAACCCAAATAAGTATGTCACAATGATCAATTTAAAAAAACAGCTTGGCAAAGCAGTTATATTGAGAGATTTCTTTGCATAAGAAAACAAGGCATTCACTACTAAAATTTTGCCAAACTGTCAACAGCAAGTGTTAATGATAAGTTGCCCAAAAATCTTGGCCAATTTGCAAATTCCCCCTTTGAATAGCTAGGGGATCAGACAATGGATGAGGATCTATGTGTAGAGGATAAACTGGTCGGGACCAGGGCCATGGGGAGCCAGTGTGGGCCCAGGGGTATTTTATTGCACTTGGCCCCAGTGAGCAATCAAATTTTTCATTGCGGAAAACTTTTGCGGGCCTCGAACCTCCGACCCCGCCTACTCCCCCTCTCGACGGTCCTGGTCGGGACATATATCTCCATTATTTAGCGCTATGTACACAGTGTTATGTAAAATCTGAATTATGACCCTTCAATTCCTTTAGGGGCATCATTACAACTGGACAAGATCGGACTGTGATCGGTCATTTTACAATGATATGAACTCAATTTGCAAAGAGCTTCATCACTGGCGACAGAAGAGGTTTATGGAATTCATCCTGGATGTTTGGAATTTCTTTCATGGCATTGAAAGCGGGGCAACTCGCTGCCAGTTAACAGCAGACATGTATTATGAAGGAGTTAGATTGTTCGCGGATTCTCACTTTGATCGCATCGATCATGATTATTGTAAATTAGATTGTGCTAAGAAGCATGGAAATCCTAAACTAACTGTACAGAGATGAATATGATTAATTTAGATTATGCTAATCTATCCTAATCGGGGAATATTTAGGAGGAATGAGAACCTCTTCGCACACTGACTGTGTGGGCATTCTGTGCAGAGATGAGTATGATTTATTTAGATTATGCTCGTAGATTTATCCTAATCGGAAAATCCATAAAAGGGGTCAGAGCCACTTCGCACATTGACTGAATGGGTAATCCCCCTGCATTCTGTGTAGAGATGAATGCGATTAATTTAGATTTTGCTAATCTGTCCTAATCCTGGAATCCTGAGATAGGGTCAAAGCCTCATCTGCACATAGATTGAGTTGGCAACTTCTCCTTCATTCCCCTCTGTAGCCCCATCGTTTCAAATGAAAGAACAATTCCCCCTTGAAACCCCTATTTTTTGTACTCTAAGAGAGCTCCTAATAGGGGGAGGGGTAGCCCATGATTGTAGAAACAGGGGGTACGTGAGTGTTATTTTATTAAAGAAGCAATTATTTATCGAAAGATATCAGCCAAGGTTTTACTGCAACGATTAAAGAAAAAGGTCCATTCATCAACAATAAGCGAAATTAGTGTGTCATCGATTGCACACCTGTCTCTTTTGGTAGCAAAACACGCAATAGTCCTAACAATTTAATCTGCTGTGTGCTTAAGGATAATTTAGCAGAAGGCAAAGTGCTCTATTTGATTCCATAAGGCATAGGTTCTTATTGATTTAATGATGTACATACCATTTCTAGGTAATGAACATCTTCCATCAACCTTTGTGTCTGTCGGTTGTGTTGAGCTCGTTGGTTTTCAAGCTGAAAGAACATAACAATTTCATATTCAGCATTTAATATCTAATATCAACAAAGATTTCCAAGTAGATCACCTATAAGGGAGGAAGTTCTCTGGATCTGTATTGGCGCCAGGAATTTCCCGACGGGGGCGCTAGGTTCCCCAACAGAGGGGCTATATAACAGTACAGGGGGTAGCTTTCAGAGAAATAGAACATAGTTTTGCATTACAAATTCAGACATGCGTGAAATTCTCCCCAACAGGAACGCTCCCCGACGGGAGGGCTACAGTTCCCCTGCCCCCTCTGGCGCCACCCTTGTCTGTATTCCCTTTCAAAATGAATGATGGATGAAAGTCTGGAACACAGGCTACGGTATATTATTTTTATAGATACTACATAAGTAAGAAAATTGTGGAATTATTCATTAATTAAAACTAATGGTCAATATACAAGTTGACAATATTTTGTATATGTGATGCTGGAAAGGAGTTTCATTGGGTTTTTTTCTTGCTGTTCTTTATTAATGGTCAAATGGCATTGAAGTTAAGCCTATAGTTTGCTCTGTCTATAGTCCTCTGCTGGTTATATTTATGTGCTCCTATTGGCTATAGTCATATCCAATTAAACAAACGACGTATTGCGCTTAAAAACATCCTTTTGTCTGTAACCCTCTCATTCCCACTATCAATACAACTATTATACACGCCGGAGCCAAGGGGGGCTGTAGCCCCCCACTTTTTCCGCTACTCATGTTGAAGGCGTATGTTTCTAATCGCACTACATAAATGGCAATGTGACCAATGTCACCTACAACAGGGGGAACTGGTGCCCTTGGGGGCCTTTGAAATTCAGATTCTTTGCTGAAGGACTATCCTCCCTAAAGAATTAGAAATGAAATGAAATGAATGGAAAAAAAGTATGAAATGAAATGGGGAGAACCTTAGTTCTATCCTTTGCCCATTTGTCTCTCTTTGTCAATATTTTACCCTTCCACTCCCTGAAGTTCTCGATGCATTCTTGTCACAACAGGTATGCAATCTATTTTAATTTAGTTTTGATAAGCATGATAAGGGTATCTTTTGTAAATGATGGAGACATTTCGGTGAATGCATGGAGAGACAGATAAATGCAAATGGTGCAAAGCGTGGGACAAGGATCGTCACAAGTCTGACATTTGACCTGTGCTGCACTTGCTCCCTCCACCCTTCCCGAAGTGCAGCTGGCGTTCCCGTTTATTTATAAGAATGCTTAAATATTTTGAGATATGGCTTATTTAAGTACTTCTTGCACAAATGTTTGGCTCCATTTGGAGAGGTTCTAGCTTCTCCTGCGCAGTGATAATTTGACCAACAGCATCAACAACAAAATGGCCAGAAGTTGTTTATCTACAGTGAGGTTTTGTTGATTGGGAAAGTCGTTCGCTAATTGTAATAAAATACTCGCATTTTTAATCATATGTGAGTACAGAAGGCTAATCAAGTTGTTTTCGACTCCTTTAACACTTGATTTTCAAATGAGAAGAACTTACATAACTCGCAATGTCGTGCTGTTTTGTCTGTGGTTGTGACAAAGCAAAATGGCCTATTTTCTCACAACCCACTGCAAACCGGGAACCATTTTTCCCGTTTCTTGACTACCACAAACCACAAAATGACACGGGAAAGGTTGAAAAACAAGCAAGATATATTGTTTGCAATGTCTGTTATGCTTTTCTTATCCAACAGTGGAATTCGTATGAAGAAAATGGGACACCGTTATCGAAAAGGTTGTATTGGGTGAAACATGACAGAAATGAAGAGGGGAGTTTTATTGGTGATAGTTCTTTCGATACGAGAGAGGTTGAAGATGATGCTCAAAGTAATAATAACGGATTTGGGTTGGATGATGAAAGCAATCCAGCCAGTTTGCAAGAATCATCTTCAAATGGAAGCGATGATGATGAAAGTGTTGTCAAAGGGAAAGAGACAAGCGATGCTGCAAAATTGTTGCCTGTGCAACAGCGAGATGAAGATGTTAAAAAAGAATCAGCTTTTGAGAGAGACAAAGATGAAAAGATTTATTTGAAAGATGAGAAATTATGTTTTATTTGCAGACACCCTAAAGAGATGGCACAGCTTAGAGTTATTCACACAAGACCACAGATCAAGAGAGAAACACAGTTTTATCCAACGTTAGTCAACATGCACAGTGATCATTCAAATGAGATTGGCTCTCAAGGGAATATTCTTACATGTACAGATTGCCATGAAAAATTGGTCTTTCAATGGCAGTTGTATGCGCAAAGAGGTATCCCGGTTGCAGATAGGAAATACGTTTTTGATGCAAACATTTTTGTTAAAGGGAAACCTGCATGTTTCATTTGTGGAAAAAATGACCAATCAGTTCAGAATGATGTCGCTAGTTCTAAGGGGGTCAATAAGGAGCCATATTTCCCCTTTTTAAAGAATTTGAAAGAACCCTCTGGGGCACAAGCAATCAATTCAGAGGGAATGGTAAAATGTTGCAGCAAATGTACAAACAACATTTATAATCAGTGGTTTGACTATGAAGAGGCAAAAATTCCTATATATGATCAAGTCTATGTTGTTGTCGGCAAAACAGAGGCCTCTGCGATTGTCAATCACGCTCCTGTATCTGATGAAAAGGAGATAATTTGTCTGATTTGTCAGAGAAGAAAGGTTAGAAAATTCATGAAAGAAGTTTACTCAAATCCTTATGCTAACATGGATCTTAGTTTCCTTGAGAGTATTGAAAAGATTCCCGGAACATATTATGCAAGAAACTCAGGCCAGGTTCTAGCATGTATCGCTTGCTACCAAAGCTTGGTGTACCAGTGGCAACTTTTTGATGAAAATGATGTTGCATTAGATCAAAGAGAGTATAAACTCCAGAGATATGATAAAGAGGATAACAATACTGCATGCCAGATATGCAAGACAGTGATTGATGCATCTGAATCTTGTGAAACCTTTGTGCAGCCAATACATGGTGATGATACCTTACCATTTTTCCCTTGTTTAGCGAGAAGTCTGGATAGCAAAACAGGAAATGAATCAAAAATTAAAACATGCTCCTTTTGCAATCAGAATTTAATCCTTCAATGGAAGCATTATGAAAGAGATAGCGCAGTTGATGATGATAGATGGAAAAGGAACTACAAACCACACCATTTTGTTTGCTTTTTGTGTAGCAGTGCAGCGCATCGTTCTAATATCATTATTCTTCATAGACATTCTTGTCATCCATTGAAGAATGTTTCACAACACCATAGGCCATTGTTATCAATTGATGTTAATGGGTTTGTTGCAGTTTGCTTGCAATGCAAAGAAATGCTTGATGTAGCAAGATCTGATGAGTCCTCAGAGATTTGTGAAGCAAGTGAAGATGGAACAAGACAAATAAAGAAAGAGGTATGATATTGCTGATTTTTCATTTTCTACATTTCTATATCAATTTCTATTTCAAAATCTCTTTAAATTGCTTTTCATGTACACATAGTTGTTGACTTGAAAACCTGGAAGTTTAAGATGATTCATTGTATTTTTAGTTTTTCAAAATACAATAGGTATATAACAACATTATGGAAGAATTTAGAAAGGCTAGAAAATGGCAACTAATGATTATTTATCTTATAAGTTTCATGTGATCAATTCAATCAAGTTTATATCCTTTTTAAGAGTTAGGTTGTTAATTTCATGTGATCACTTCCCATAATGCTACTTTCTTCTTGATTGCTAGGCTGACAAATTCATGTGATCACTTCTGATCACAATTCTTTCTTCTTTATTGCCAGGCTGACAAAGTCATGTGATCACTTCCCATCATGCTACTTTCTTCTTAAAAGCTAGGCTGACAAATTCATGTGATCACTTCCCATCACAAGTCTTTCTCCTTTATTGCTAGGCTGAAAAATTCATGTGATCACTTCTGAACACAATTCTTTCTTCTTTATTGCCAGGCTGAAAAATTCATGTGATCACTCCCCATCAATTCTTCATTGCTAGGCTGACAAATTCATGTGATCACTTCTGAACACAATTCTTTCTTCTTTATTGCCAGGCTGACAAATTCATGTGATCTCTCCCCATCAATTCTTTATTGCTAGGCTGAAAAATTCATGTGATCACTTCCGAACACAATTATTTCTTCTTTATTGCCAGGCTGACACTTTCATGTGATCACTTCCCATCATGCTACTTTTTTCTTTATTACCAGGCTGACAAAGTCATGTGACCACTTCCCATAATGCTACTTTCTTCTTTATTGCCAGGCTGACAAAGTCATGTGATCACTTCCCATCATGCTATTTTCTTCTTTATTGCTAGGCTGACAAAGTCAGATGATCACTTCCCATCATGCTACTTTCTTCTTTATTGCCAGGCTGACAAAGTCATGTGATCACTTCCCATCATGCTACTTTCTTCTTTATTGTCAGGCTGACAAAGTCAGATGATCACTTCCCATCATGCTACTTTCTTCGTTATTGCTAGACTGACACTTTCATGTGATTACTTCCCATCATGCTACTTCCCTTCCTCAGCACTAGGCTGACACTTTCATGTGATCACTTCCTATCATGCTACTTCCCTTCCTTAGTGCTGGGCTGATAGTTTCACGTGAGCAATGAGCTGTTTTTAAATGATGTGGTTTTATGTTGCTTGTTTTTTAAGAATATATTAGTTCGATGAAACAAGTAATAACATGAAATATGCGAAATTAACACATGAACATCAAACTTATATTTTAAGCTTATATTTATAATTTCAATGGCAAAGAGGAGGTAATGTAAAGTTGGATTCTTCAGTTTTTGATTAGCAACAATCCTTATGATCAATGTGATTAAGTATCCACTTTTGTTTATATCAAAGAATTTGACATTTCCGATCACTCTTTGGCATAATTCTGTAGATGGGAAATCCAATACGACTTCACGGTCATGCGGTCGATTAGCTTTCCAAGCCTTATCTCGCTTCTTCTATTGATCACTATCTTGCATTGCATGCTCTGTTAAGTGCCAAATAAAAAGCGATTGATTTCCTCAATCTTTGCCTAGTCTTGCTTCTCAAAGCACTTTTGTTGTTAGTTTTGCTGCGTGTTCGTGCGTTCTTTATCCGCACTTACGTTACTGGTGTGGGTATCTGTGCAACGATGGCATATACTATCCTTGTAATACTAGCGGTAATGTCTGCGTGTGCGTGCGTTTATTCGTGTAATGTTATCTGCACTTCCGTTACTGGTGTGGGTATCTGTTCAACGATGGCATATACTATCCTTGTAATACTAGCGGTAATGTCTGCGTGTGCGTGCGTTTATTCGTGTAATGTTATCCGCACTTTCGTTACTGGTGTGGGTATCTGTGCAACGATGGCATATACTATCCATGTAATCTAGCGGTAATTTCTGCGTGTGCGTGCATTTGTTCGTGTAATGTTATCCGCACTTACGTTACTGGTGTGGGTATCTGTGCAACGATGGCATAACTATCCTTGTAATACTAGCGGTAATTTCTGCGTGTGCGTGCGTTTATTCGTGTAATGTTATCCGCACTTACGTTACTGGTGTGGGTATCTGTGCAACGATGGCATATGCTATCCATGTTATACTAGCCATAATCTCTGCGTGTGCGTGCGTTTATTCGTGTTATGTTATCTGCACTTACGTTACTGGTGTGGGTATCTGTTCAACGATGGCATATACTATCCATGTTATACTAGCCGTAATCTCTGCGTGTGCGTGCGTTTATTCGTGTAATGTTATCTGCACTTACGTTACTGGTGTGGGTATCTGTTCAACGATGGCATATACTATCCATGTTATACTAGCCGTAATCTCTGCGTGTGCGTGCGTTTATTCGTGTAATGTTATCTGCACTTACGTTACTGGTGTGGGTATCTGTTCAACGATGGCATATACTATCCATGTTATACTAGCCGTAATCTCTGCGTGTGCGTGCGTTTATTCGTGTAATGTTATCTGCACTTACGTTACTGGTGTGGGTATCTGTTCAACGATGGCATATACTATCCATGTTATACTAGCCGTAATCTCTGCGTGTGCGTGCGTTTATTCGTGTAATGTTATCTGCACTTACGTTACTGGTGTGGGTATCTGTTCAACGATGGCATATACTATCCATGTTATACTAGCCGTAATCTCTGCGTGTGCGTGCGTTTATTCGTGTAATGTTATCTGCACTTACGTTACTGGTGTGTGTATCTGTTCAACGATGGCATTTACTATCCATGTTATACTAGCGGTAATTTCTGCGTGTGCGTGCGTTTATTCGTGTTATGTCATCCGCACTTACGTTACTGGTGTGGGTATCTGTTCAACGATGGCATTTACTATCCATGTTATACTAGCGGTAATTTCTGCGTGTGCGTGCGTTCGTTCGTGTAATGTTATACGCACTAAGATAACTGGTTGATGAATGCTTTGTGATGATTCGTTTAATGGTGTCAAATTTGAAATCTAAACTTTAATAATTCATAGATATATCCAAGTATTTCTAGACTTTGATAGAAGCGATCTGTTGTAAAATCATGGATATTTCAATAGCCTAGACTACAACCAGCTGTGGTCGATTCAGATTTAGCGCGATATAGCTACGATGAAGCATGCCTTTTGTGCGAATATGACCTTGCTGAAAATCATAATTGTCTTTGTTATTATGACAATGGTTGCGTTTGAATAGACAGGTGGTCTTCCCATATGTGGCACATGTACACATTATTATGAGATTAATAGCCCATCATCTAAGACATGAGCATGTTGCTTTGTTTTCCATATCACCTGCAGGCTTTCCAACATTCTCTTGTTGTTTCACAACTTCGATTGCTCTTGCTCGTTGCTAGTTTTCGCCTTCCAACCAATTTCCAAGGTAAGGATTGATTGACTATTCCACACTTTTGTTCAGTCTAATTTCCGTGATTGATGTCAAAGATTATCGTGAAAGAACTGAGGTTGCTTAACATAGAAATCGTTTCAAAGTTTGTTCTGGATATTGTTTGTAAAACGTTTTGTGTAGGTAAGTGCGTTCTTTTGCCGATTGGTCAACATTCTCAACATCTTCAATCTTCTCTCTCGGCATTCGCGTAATCATGTCATTCTATAAGCGGATGTCTATCAACATATTAAACGAAGGTTAATTTCCATTATTTTAAACCTTTCTTCCATTAAACATTAAAGATATTAATCAACATATTATTAGATATTATTCCTCAACTTAAACTATTTTTTATTGTCTGTACGAAGTGCTTTTTCAGACGGCATTAAATCTAAAACTTGCTGTGATCACGGGTTTGTTTTACAATAGTTTTTAGCTTCCAAACTCTCAAACTGAAATGATCCAATCCTCTGAAGGTAGAGGATAATAAATTTTAAATTTGTCAGGTCAGTGAGATTAAAACCTGTTGAACCATTATATGAAATAATAATTTGTTCATATAAACGTGTTATTATTCTACACCCACAAACTAAATAAGAATTATGATGCAAGATCTATACAGGTCGTCGAAATATTTAATTCCCTCGTCTGCTGGATTAACATTATGATCAAATCATATTAACTATTTTATCGATGTTTCACCAAATCGCATTTCCATCCTAGCTGCTTTCCTATCAATGTTTGCTTTAATCCTCTTTGTTTTTAGATATATTTTTGTTTATCAATTGAAATTACCAGCCAGACTTCTATTATTAAACACTAATGAATACACACACAGGTAGCATAACGTTTATCGGTTCTCAAAACGGATTTCTTTTATGATAACCTATTTCAGTCCTGAAAACGGGATCAATTCGTCTGGATTGGCATCTTAAAAAAGCAGCTAGGAATCTTTTGCTATCTTTAAACCTAAAATCTGCAGAATCTTATCTAGTCCACTTGAAAGAACATTGAACATTAAACGAAGAATATTTAACGTGAAATCTTCCGATTTCTGTCACTTGAATAATTCTGCCTGAAACCTGAAGTCTATTTGTGAAGTCTCAGAAATCCTTCATGATTCCGAAATCCCAGGTTTCGCTTGGTTTACTTGAAGCTTTCAACTATACAAGGATTCTTCGTGTAAGCTTTAAAGACTGTTTGCGATCTTGGATCTACTTTAATCCAACTTGAAACGTATATGACATTTTTATAATCTGTCTTAATCCAGCCAAAGAAATCCTTGCAAGCACCGTTAGACAGTAATACTGGAATCTGTTGACAACAATCAGGATCTTTTCTAATTGAAACCTATCTGCGATTTTTATAATCTGCCTTAATCCAACCAAAGATTGACAACAATCAGGATCTTTTCTAATTGTAACCTATCTGCGATTCTATAATCTGCCTTAATCCTCCTGAAGATACACCCTAAAAAAAATCCTGGAAGTAATAGATCTGATTATGGATTCAGGATCGGCTTGATTTGTAAATAAACGTTGTTTGTTAAATGAGGAACTCAGGATAAGAACGCGATTTATAAAAACCTATTCACGAGAGACTCAAAGCATGTTAGTAGTTTTGATTAATACAGCAAGTAACGAAAGTATAACAGATTCTTTGCGCATTCGCTCCACCCAGCTTACCATCTTTCTGAGGTCGGTGACTGGGTACACAGGAGAAATCCTGAAGGCACGGGCCCTACCTAGCACCAGAGCTTGATAACTGCCATAACCCTAGCCTGAGTAAGCAAATAAAAACGCTCGTTTGCTTGCTTACTTTAATGCTTTCTGTGATATGAATAAATCGTCTAGATTTCTATTAACCTGTTGATTACAACTGCTTCATTGAGCATTCAAGTTGCTTTAGCGAATCCAGCCTGTGTACCTTCGAGGGGTATCTTCAGGTGTAAAGGTGCAAGGGACGTGCCACTTTGAGAAGAAAATTTGGGCCATAATTCCGTGTTACTATTTGAAAAATGGGGCCATAATTCCGTGTTACTATTTGAAAAATGGGGCCGTAATTCCGTGTCATTGGCAAGAAAAGTACAGAAACACAAAATCTAAAGGCATATTGAAGTATATAAAGATGCTAGATTCATCACATTGTTTCAAGCTCATACATGTGATGATTCCAAATTTCCTCTTGTCTCAAAATTTATACCTATAATTCCGTGAACATTCCCGCTTTGCTGAAATTGTATCCCATAATTCCATATTCAGCCTTCTAAGTGCTTAATGCCTAAGTAACTCGAGCCCTAGTTGCTTATCAACATGTTGCTAACAACTGCTTAAAGAACCTTTAAGGTGCTCGTTGTTAAGCAACCCAAGCTCAAATTTCTTAAACACCTAGCTTGCTTGCTTAGTTTCTTAGAACTGATTCCTCTGGCCGTTAAGCTCTTAATTTTTAATCCCCTCCTGGCCTTATTTCCTACTAACAAAAAATTGAGTTGCTCAGTTTACTCAACTATAGATTGCTTATTCCTCTGTTTCCTTCTAAGAAAAAGCTTAGTTGCTCATAGATGCTATACCAGGATTTCAAACTGCTCAATAACGACGTGAGTGGAATCCTTGTAATTCCTTTCTTAACCTGCTGATTACTCAAGAATCAATTGTACTTTCTCAAATGTAGTTTCGTAGAAGCTACCTGCCGTAAACCAATTTGCATCTCTTAATCTTTCTTTTCGTCCAACTAATCTTGAGAATAATCCACGTGAATATTCAAAGCTGCTTATTAATCTTTCGTCAAATGCGATTCTGCCTAATACATTTTTCTAAACCAGGGCATCAATTGACGGGGGTTGGGAGAAATGGTTCACTATTCACACCTCCCCCCGCAAACCAAAAGAGACTGCATCAAGGGAACCCCCCTGCCCAATTCGTCCTTGTCATCTTTTTCTAGGCAAATATGCCGTTAGTTATGTTGCTATAATAAAGGATACAAGAATACTTTTTACGAGAGTGTATCAAACAAAAATAGCCTCTAGTGGACGGGGGTAATAGGGGAAATTGCCCCTCATTAAGGTGCATATCTTCATGGTTTACTTGCCATTGTTTTGCCCAACCCCCTCTTTGGGCTTAAAACGGGGGTTTATATAGAGACGCATTAAGTTGCCTTCTTGAGGTTTCGAACCTTATGTCGTGGAACGAGTTAAATACCCAGCATCATACATTCCACGCAAAAGAATATTGAAAGCGTTGGCTTGTTCAAAATGCTACCTTGTCGCTTGCATTAGCGGCGGCGCCAGCCTCAAGAACGAGGGGGGGGGGGTAAGATGACGATCGGGTTCTGGCCACGCCCATCAGATTTTGGGAAACGCCTTTTCCAACGCAATGCTACTTTTTTAGAAAAGTTCAGAAATGTCCAATCTTTTTTGCTATCAGTTTGGAAGACAGCTTGCACCTGAACCTACCCTAGATTTTCGACCAATCTTCGTTACCATTATATCCCTCCCCCACTTCAAACACCCTTGTGGCTCTACCACTGGCTTGCACATCGCAAACCCGCCATAACCGATCCATTTAAGTCATTTGTATGGCTTGCATCACTTTGCTTCAACAGCATAATAAACGCAGCTTCGGTAGTTTTTGTTTACAGAAGAAACAGACTTGTAAGAGCAGTTTGAGAAGGTCTAGATTGATTGAAACCCATTCATAATTAATGACCATTTAGCTATGTTAGTTTTAAACGCTGCAAAAGTGGTTAGTGGTTTGTAAACAAACTTTTCTATTGGTTAATAATTATCTTTTACACACTGGGTATATTCCAATGTTCTTTTACTACACCGAAGCAGCGATAGCATCTAGGGGGTTAGGGTGTGAGGTGTGTTAGGGGTTTATGAAGGTTAGGGGAGGCTACGGGTTTAAGGGATTAGGGATTTAGGAGGGCAGCTCAAGGGTTGCAGTAGTTAAGGTTTTAGGGGTTCAACGGATGAGAGAGCTACAGGTTAAGGGGCTGGATTTAAGTGGTAAAGGGGGCTTAGAGACTAGGGGGCTAAGGGATAAGGGGGCTAGGGATGTACCCCTTTTTATTAGCTCAAAGACCTATTCGTTTTCTGTGGTTATTCATCGGCCATGTTAATTATAACATAATAGCAGGCTTGGAAGGATCATGTGGCAACGTTTGTTTATTTATTACTTAGCCGAGGCCAAACGTTGCTTAGCCATTAGGCGTAACTAGCTTCTTGTTCTGAGAAGGGGCGGGGCAGGAGGGGTAGCGGGGGCAATAATCAAAAAGGCCCAGGCGGCGCAGAGTCGCAAGATTAAGCTGTGTCTACAGCCGCAAGTGTCCTCAGCGGTAAAACCCGTGAAACTTTAGTAAGACCACCCTCCTTCGGTGTTCTGCATCTGGATAAGTTTCTTGTAATTTACTTGTTTCCAGTGTTTATCAGCATGTATTTGCCTTCGGTTGGGTGATATTGCAAATATTCAATTCGCTGTTTGAGATTTGATTAAATTCACGGCTCAAAAGCTTAAAGCCATAAATTATGAAAAGGTTTTCACCATGTTTATGCAAACATTGTCATGCCTTATACCATATCTCCTTTGCTTTATCATACAATGATGGCCTCACCTACCGCACACTAAAACCTGGAATGCTCGAGTGAAATAATGGAAAGAGAAACAAATGGAATGGTGGAATGAACTCTTTATAAAGTTTTTCAGTATCATCGTTCCAACATCATCGTATAGAATAACTGACTCTAGAGATTCAAGCATTTAAATTCAGTCTAACTGATGACAATTCTCCTACCTCCCTTGAATCAGCAACTGTCTGTCATTTTGCAATTTCATTGTCAAATTCTGGCTTTTTCTAATTAATACACCCTCAATCTATCTATCTATTCATGCCATTGTACCTTCTCACCGTTCCCGCCCTTTCATCTTCCAAGCGACCATTTGGCTCAATACACTCCATACAATTTGGATACACCTGCTTCTAAACATTCGTGAAGATTCTTAGCTCCAACATTACCATTTCTTGCACCCCCTTGCAATCTGAGCAGACACCTTTGATGTAACCATACAAGTTAATGATCACCGGGGTTGCCAGGGCTCAGAACTAATTCATCTTCCACGAATCACAATAATTCTGCTAAATCTTCTTTTCAGCAGTTTCCATTCCGCCTTTTCTATCGATGCAATCTACTGCGGTCAGCTAACTCTCCATCATACTCTTAATCACCCCCTTGTGTATTTACAAAACCTGCCTAAGTTCCCATCTCACCTGTCACTCTGGTTAAAATTTCAATCAACAAATAGCCTTATACTTGCTGGATTAATCATTCAGTCATTAATATTAAACATGCATAACTCATTATTCGTATTTCAAGGCAATTAAGAAGCTTTGATGACCAACGTCTGTAAACGTCCCTTCTTTGTTTCTACACCTGTTAGTGCTTCGCTCAATTATTTCATTTGTCTTATCATTCAGTCTTTGGTTCTTACTCTATTCTTGATTACAAGACCACTAAAACCGGTTTATTGCCTGCTATTTTCCTTTTTGAGAAAGTGCCTGCTATTCACTAAAACCGGTTTATTGCCTGTTATGTTCCTATTTTCCTCTACCTCGGCTTGCAGGGCTGTGGGACCCACGAGAAATGTGCTTGTGGCTCTTGTGTTGTGGTGGATAAGGGTCAGGGCTAGCGATGTAAACGAAGCTGGCACAAATCCTCGCCAGTTCTATTTATGTGGATAGCACCCTTGGGCCGAAGACCAGAAAGGTTGTTTAACCTTGTTCCAGACAAGAACATGTCAAAAGGCAAAACTTCCTCACAAGAAAATAAAAAAACAGGGATGGTTTGGGTGTGGCACATGAAATTCTATTTTTGTGTTTTTTGTTTTTTGTGGACCTTCCTTCAGATAGCGATCGTGTGGCCATAATGCCTCTTTAACATGTGTTAACTCTGCCTTGGGCAAGGTGTTTAAACAAAATTATGCCTCTCTTTACCCAGGAGTATAAATGGGTACCTAATCAGTAATTTTGAGCGCTTTCAGTGGCTGCACCCTGCTCATCAAGGATAGCGACCGGGGGAAGTGGAAAGTCGGTAGAGTAGCCCTTACCTAATAACAGACTACAAATCTCCTTTTAACTGAAGCTTAACTCTAATTAGCATTTGTGACACAGCAAGGAAAATATTGAGCATTACCTCCTTGGTTGCACCTAAAGGCCAAGACCACTATAAGGTTTGGTCGTTGTATTGCAGAGTGTTAAGGAGTATCGCAAAGTGCTTGATAGTTTTGCACAATATTAGAGTATGTCTTGAAAGTATATAATGGAAGCCAGTTTTGCTTTTGCGGTACTTTGCGACACTTTGCGTGTTGCTATAGATTAAAAGACTGTCCTTGCTTTGGTCAAAGGGTAACAGGCAACCCTTTTTCGCGAAACGTATCGACACTTTGCGGTACTTTGCGACACATTGCGTGCGGCTAGACATTAAGAGAATGTTCTGCATTTGTTGCAGGGTAACAGGCAACCCTATTTTCGTGACAATTTACGGCACTCTGCGACACTTAGCGGCGCTCTACAAAGCTCTGCTATCACGTTGAAAGCAGGTTTAAAAGCCGGCACGTGTCGGCAAAATGCTGTGCGCAAATAGATGTGAAAATACAATAGATAACTGGTTTCGGGTCTATTTGAAACCGTCGCATTGTTGCCTTTCTTTAAAAAACACATGCACACACTTGAAGCAAGAGAAAAGTTAACAAAAATACAATGTTATGAATCGACTGCTTTGTTCTACGCTTAAAACAATACGACTCATCTTTTGTTTGAATGTTAACAGCTCAAAACCCTGAACAACAACGAGAGTCTCTAAAAGGATTCTCTATTGTCAATTTGTCTGTAATTTTATTGTTCGATTTCCAATTGAAAATCCTATTTCCAGCCAGCTGCCCACCACGAGCTGTGAAATGTAAGAGAGAGAGTTCATGCCGGGGGGAAGGAGGACAGGCCAAATTGATTCGATTTGACTCAAAAGGTCAGCTTTCAAGGTAAACAGTGGCTGTGTATGACGCAAGCAATCAACTTCTTATGTATTGATTGCCCCCAGTTGCATAAAATTGTTTAAAAGTTGCACAAAAAGGAGAATAGTTTAAGTTTGCGTCTTGAAAAACACTCTTTTCTTTTGACGCTCCCCAGTGTATAAAAACGTCGTCAAAAGGCGAAAGAACGTCAGTGACCATTGGCGAAGAGAAGAACACGTGAGATAAGGAATGAGAGTGCGAGTTTGGCTGTTTATTTGTGTCCGCTTATCCCGTTTTTAAATGAAAAACCAAGTATGCAATGGTACCCCTTCTCCCCAGAGAATTTGAAATTTAGAATTTTACATAAACGGATTCCAATATGGCAATATGAAAGCACCTTAATCATGATCTGACAATTGTCACAAGGTTTTGTCATGGCGAAAGGCATTTCACGTTTTCATAGCGTAAGGTTTAACCAAATTGTTTGTGCAACAAAACAGGTACTGTCACATTTGATAAAGGGTTCCTGGAAGTTCACGAATGGTACACCAATGTTTTAGTTCACAATGCCAGTTTGTCTGCTTTATTAATTCTAAAAGAAGAAATTTATCAGTTTTTATTCGATTATGGTTATGAAGGGAGCCAGGAAAATTTCATGGTTAAACGACCGATAACGGTGAGACCGGGGGCCAATTGTTTATTATGATAACAGAAACAGGAAAAGATTCTCGAGGAATGCTTGCGACGATGTATGTAAATGGTAGATATAAGGAACAACGCAAAACGGTAGGAATACGAAGCAAATACGACAAGATTATGATTTATAACAAATGCCCCTTTCAAATAATCATGCATAGTGTTACCTTTTTTCTCTGCTTTTCTTGTAACAATATGCATGATTTATTTGAATGTGGTATTTGTTACCTCTGTTACTGTTTCAGCCCAGAGCCTTGAATAAATTTCAATTTAGCGCTAAGTAAGAATAAGAATTTTGCTGAAAATAAAATACAATAAAAAACTACATCACTACATCTTCATCGCGTTCTATTTCGCTTGTTAGCCAAAAAAGATAAGCAAGATGCGACTTATTTTTAAACTTAGATCAGAATATTCCCAATGGGACGTTGGATGGATTTTCAACCCCCCGTGGTCTTTCCGTTATTTTGACACAGTTAAAAACTCATCTGTGATTTAATCTAGATATGGCAAGGGCTGAATCATTTAAGAACAAAACCCAACACATTTCATCAATTATTTACAAATATGCTTTATTAAAAAACCTAAAAATTGAAATAGTTCCATCATCATTATCCAATACACACAGCATTGCATTGTAAGCGAAAGCAAGTTAGTGGTTCTATGTAGACGATTCTATCCCAATCAATTATCTTTTTAAAAGATATGCTTCAAGTCTGATATATGATGATGTCCTCCATGTGTTCAAATGATAATTTAAAGATAAAAATAAATACGAATGTGGCAGTTTATTGTCTTTCATAATCAGAAGCTACCAAGTTTCATTTTACAATATGGCCTCTGTGGTTTGCAGTTAATAGCTGGGTGCGGTCACACACTGAGTTCATAATTACGTAGCAGGTAATCATTATGATGCAGGATAGTTTGAAAACTAGGTATAAACAGGCCTAACGGGCCTAGCCAAACAATTTTCTTTTTACATTCAAGATTTCGTTTGATAGAGGTCTCGTTGAACATTTTCTCTCCCGGTGATAATTCAGTTGTACAGTAGCAACTAATGTATTTGGTCAGATTGCAAGGGGGTACTATAATTGATGATGTTGAAGCAATGAAGCCTTACAAACTACAAACAAATCAAGCTATGGAAGTATTTGCCCTTCCTCCTAAGAAGTAACCAATTATCCCTGAAGATCACAGGGCTATATGGTCCCCCAGACAATTAAGAGTCCCTTTCCTCGGAAATAAAGAGTCTACTGTTACGTGTCCACCTTTGATTGAAATGTTAAAAGACTGTTCGTGCTTTGGTTCAAGGGTAACAGGCAACCCTATTTCGCGAAACTTATCGACGCTTTGCGGTACTTTGCGACACTTCGCGTGCAGCTAGACATAAAGAAATTGTTCTGCATTTGTTACAGGGTAACAAGAAACCACGGGAACATTCTAATGTACCAGTGTATGCCTTTTATTGACTTCCCTAATGTAAGGAAGAGCCTTATGGCATGGCAATTTCCTTTAGTTGTACTGTTCGATTTCCAATGAATTAATTGAGTTTTTCAAATGTGCCCAATTCATAGTTATAATGCCCTCCTCTACTTGTGTCCCTCCAACTTGCCTGTCAAATCTTTCGATGTAGAGAAAACGGCGTTCTTCTCAGCCGAGATGTGTCTCACTTTTTTTTTTTTGATATGTTTGTTTACCGTTTTTGGCTTTTGCTTCTGAAGGGACGTCAAATGCGCAGATGGTCGTCTCATAACGGCCTAAAAACACTTGATAATTTGCAGACCCCTCTCATGTTCTATGAATACGCATGAAGATTAGTTGACATTATGAGATTCTTAAATTCCCAATTGAAGGTCATCTTCGGAGAGCACCTTGCGTTTATTCTTCGTTGACCTATATTATCGTTAGGAGGTCGACACGACGGATTTTATTTTACATGCGATCGTAGGCAAGCTCAAGCAGTTAATGAAAACAAAGCAACATTTCACTGTTTCATCATTTCGTCAAACATGAGAACATTTAAACAAGTTGTAGCACACCGATCGGCCCGCCCCAGTCCACTTCCCCATGTTTTAATGGTCTCCATCAACTCCATCTGGCATCTGCCTCAACCTCTGTCGCTCTCTGTCTCCCCTTCTCTCTTTAGATTCCCGTGAACCTGCCCCATTCCAACCTCGATGTTTTAGTCTTATCGATCCATTCCTAGGTTGCACTGAAAGAAAGTGAAGATTAAAATTGAATTCATTTTCTTTGTTTGTTACGGCAAAGAGAGGGGGAAGGGGGAAGGGTAAAGGAATTTCACGCACTGGAACAGGCCTATTTTAAAATACGTTTATTCGATGGTTGTTTCTCCTTTTCTACACAGTCCCCTTTATCCAGTTTATTTTCTTCCTTCAAAATTCCTGCTTCAATCCACATTTTAATCATTCTTTTAAAGCCACCACAGTCACCTAACGGATATAACCTTGCCAAAAATAACCCCAAACGATGGAATGTTTCACTTCTGCCACATGTTTCATTGGCTGCAAACCTATTCAAACATATTGTATTTCCATTGCTTGAAAAAGCGACATTTTTGCCACCTGAATCTCTTGGTCTATATAGCTTAACTTTTGAACTCAAAATGACAAAGAAACTTTATTGTAGATAAGCCCGAATCCTGTTCATGCACCCTTGTTCATGATAGGGCCCCAATAGATTACAGGGCCTCGGAGATTAAAGGACCCCCGGGGATTAATCCTTTTGCTTTATCGTTTAAAACCATAGCCTTATTCCCCCTTTTGACATAGATAGAAAATGATGCCCCCCTCCAGTCTTTGTCCCTTGAAAACATCAGTCTTTGTCCTGCTTTACAGCATGCTTAACTATTTTTAGGTTCTACCGTGTAATTTACAAGATGTAGATATGTTTGAAATTAATATTGTCTATTTTCTGAATACGAATAATTAGGATGCAGTTCATCTAGAGGAACTGAATTTGACATTTGAACATTTAAATTTGAATTGGCAGAACTTTCACTGCTTTTCTTGACGGGGAAATGAAATTTAATCATACACATCCAAACATTTGTACATATTAATGTTTACATTCAAAACAAATATATCAAGATGGATCTACTTCATCCCTTGAATAAAAAATATATATTAGGTAAACAAAGACCACATTGTTGCTCCTAAGAACTTATCATGTGCATCATAATCAAGAGAACAAAAGGAGGGTAGAATATCAAGATAAAAGCTTTCCCTTCTGTTACAAAAAATTTCATTTATCTACTGTGAAATTTTGAAAGCAAAATTCTACAATGGGCCTGTTAATCTTTATGGGCCCATTGATTTTTATGAGGCCCATCAATCTTCTGGAGTGCTGTAATCTATTTTGGCCCATTTATGCATCAGGGCCAAACATCTTTCAAGCTCATCAATCCTATTGGATCCTTTTAATCCTCTGGGGGTCTGCAATCTATTGGGCCGATTTATGCTTAAGAGTCAAAGGTCCTCTTGGGTCCATCAATCTTTCGGGGCCCTTGAGAGGCTGCTTGTGGGGGAGGGGGGGGACTGGCCATCCAGTTACTTGTTAAAGAAAGCTCTGCTGTAAAAGACTCAATTTACCGATAGCAGCTAACGGAAATGAATTACCAGTTGTAAAATCGGAAACCATGTGCCAATCAATGTTTCCTTCTTTTTGATCAAGGCTCTACATTTAAGAATGCATCCTCTGCGTAGGACCTGATTTTGATTAACAACCTTATGTGTCAAAAGCTAAACAGGGTGAAGTCAACCACCTGCTTTTTGATATATTGTATTTCTAAAAGGCCTTTTACTTTGCAGTTATTTCAAAACTAGTGGAACTGCACTCGGTGCCACAGACAGCGTTGAATCTAGAAATTGAGAGAGGGGGGTTTCCAAATTCAGTTGTTCTTTAATATTGGGTGAAGGGTTATAGGAAAGACCGTAGCTTGTAAGCAAGGGGTTAAGGAGTGCCGTAAGTTCCCCGGAAGCTCCTGGGATTTCGCATTTTCTGAGGACTCAAAACGGCTAACGATCCTACTGTTCTCTTTCGAAATTGCAATGAAACACGAGGCATCCAATAATTTGTCTGTCTGAGTCTTAACTACTATCCAAAAGAACATTAAAATGAATAAGGGGAGGGGGTTCTGGAGTGAACCTTGAAATTTACGTTTATGATGCAAGCTAGAGAAACTGTAGCCTTCATTGTCTTTTCACCATCGACGTAAACTTAAGCTCGACTCTATTCATTTCCTGTTGAATTCTTTAACTGGCCTCATTCTTTTTTTAGGCCTAGGACATTTTTTATTTTTATTTGTTTCTTATTAACATATATCTTTACACAAATTAACCCTTCAGCACATTTTAAACTAAGCAAAATAAGCTTAGATCTGATCTAATTACATTGATAACAAGTCTAACAATTAAATATTATAAGACCTATAAATCTCATCTATTTATTTCCCCTCTTCAATGGAGTTGTCGTTTAGCACCTTCTCTTTGGGTGAGTTTTAAGACAATTGCTCCCGTGTTCCCTTTTTTTATGGACCGTGATCCTTATCCTTCACCCTTCTTTATCCAGGGACATCCCTGAGGCTCAAACAACCATCAACCAAATTCTAGTTAATATTCTATTTTACCCTAACCCTAACCCTAACACTAATCCTAACCCATATAATCCAAGCCCTAACTCAAATGCTAAACTTGAAAAAATCAGTTTTTGTGTTCATTCCAGTCTCAAGTTAACCTCTAAGTTATTGGAATTTCCTTGCGACATTTCTCATAGGCCACAACATCATTTCCTACCGCACCCATTCGCCCTATCCGCCCTGCTAGGCCACAAAGCCTTAGCCATCCCCCAAGATCCCAATCGTGACCGGTTGCGTTTGAAAGGGAAACCTCGCTGGCTCTTGCCAATAAAAGGCTACCAGAATTTCTCGAAACATTAACCTTTATGACATTTAACATTTGATGGAAACCTTCAGTAATTTATTTATTTAACATGAAAATATTTTTAGTATTTATAATCTGCCCTATGTAGATTATTGGCCAGCCTTGTCGTAAATTCCCCATCTTATGCGATTCTATCAAGCCGTTGATATTGTGGCTTGAACGAGGTCACGCTAAGGACAATACCGAGGCCAAGTGGATTGACCTTCATAATTATAATATTTTAACCGTATTGTTACATACTTCACTGGCCTTTTATATCACGGATAATGCTCCTTAAAGCTCTCAGACAGAAATAGATAACTGCAGACCGCAGTGTACTTGTGCTGGGTTCTCCACAACCTCTTGTCAATAACATCTTGGAGTTCGACCTCGCATTTTCTACGTAAATTTACGAAGCGCTGCCTGAATTTCTAACGCGTAGTTGTGAAGTCAACACATTGGTATGTTTTAGCTATGTTTTTTTATGAAATTTTCCTATCATTTACCCTACTTTCAATAACAGGACGAATATCATGCTAATCCTCTAGTTTGCGTTGTACCGTTATTTTCATGACCTTGCCGCTTTTCTAATCTGTTTATTTCTCAACTACACCCTTTAAAATCTAGGCGAAATTCATTTAATTTTCCTATATTTTGTTCGCTTTGAAACCTTTCTTTATCGCTCGATTTTAAGTTAAATTCTTGGCTTCAGCTCGTCGGTTATCAGTTTTCAAAGGGCTTTCGTGTTTACGAAGTCTTTTGTATGGAAGCTTAGCGTTCAGTTTCCTGTATTTACTGGCGTTTTGACTAACCTGTCTTCATCGAAGGTACCTGTCCTTTCTTTAAAGCATTAAACATTTAAATAACCAAGAATGACAACGATTCAACTCCCTTATCCATTTAAAAGAGTTTTAATGGACTAATTACCCCGGAAAGTGCCATTTAAAACACGTTTATTGCATTTCGAACTATCAACTATTCTGATTTTTCAACTTCTTCGTCAACATTATACTTACTGTTGTTGTGTTTTGTTGTAAATTATCAAGTTTTCAGCTGTCATAGAAAGCGAAACGCAGTTTTGCCAACGAGTTGTTAGGTTTAAATATGATGGATTTAATTTGTGGTCAGTTGATACCAGTGTTTTTGTAAAGAAAACCAAGGCTTGAATTTACAAGCAGTTTTTTTACGAGGAGGAATTGCGTGTTACTTCGCTGGATACGTAATAACATCAGGGCAGGGATTTGCAGCATTGCATATTTGGTTGTTAATACGGAATTAAAAAACTAAAACGGATCTTTCAGTGTGAGATTTGTTAGCCTGAAAAGAGAAAGTTTAATTATTTACAGTAGCAAGTACTCGATTCCAAACCTTGTTCTTTTTCATGACCTTGCCACGCGTGTGTGCAGCCCATAATAAAGTACTGATGTTTCTTTAGAAAGATTAAAAATGTTTGCAAATAAAGGGGCATTTTATACCTTGTTTCTTACAATGGTGCCCATTTTTATGACAGAAATTTCGTCAATATAAACGTAGTACACGATTCTTTAATGCGTTCAAAAACAAATCTAAAAATTGAATTTTCTCAAATAGGCCAATATTTAAAGAATTGTTCAGTATTTTAAATTGCTGACAGAAATAAGGGTGAAGATAGTTGGTTAAGAAAGTTCGATAAGAAAGTTTCAGTACTGAAAACCTGCGATTGATGAGGATGTCTAGGTTCTGGGGTCATATCGAATATTCTTTACCAGAAACGTGTGGGAGTAAAGAATTTCTTTGTTAACCTTTGGATATTGAATCCATGAAAAGAATTAGTCACGACCAAGATGTAAGCGGAAAGGTCAATGCGGAAACGATAAAATTTAAATTAATTTACTGCAACAAATTACTAAAATAGATATGCAACGTCACACGAATCTACGTATGATAATGGATTGAAGTTAGTTTAGACATGTGAGTTTCGTTTGTCAGTTTAGAAAGAGGCGCAACTTATGGGGGATAACAGTAGGTGCATCACTCGAGGAAGGGGAAGGGGTGAGTCATTGTTTAATAAGTTCAGGGGCCGGCCGCCCCCCCCCCATTGCTTTGAGTCGACCAAGATGTTCGGTTATTCGGTCACAATTTGGTCGGCTGGTCGTCCAAATTACTTTCTCAGAACTGTTTGCCCCCCCTCCCAATCCTCTGACCCTAGCCCAATGTTAATTGCTTATATCTGTGTCAGCTGTGTAAACTTCATTGACCCTTCAATGTACTAAGTATAAGATAACTTAAGACAAAGTTTCTTATTAACCTGTTGCTTAATTGCTGTATTGAGTCTTCAATTTGCTTTAATATCTGAGCAACTTAAGTCGAATTTGCTTATTTGCGAATCAATTTTTATGCTTACAGCTGCTTAAATTGTGTCTTCGCGCTGCTTAAAGTTCAAATGACTCCAGCCCTAGTTTCTTATTTACCTGTCGGAGAAAAATTTGATGCCTGTGGAGAATTCTTAACGGAAAATTGTGTTTTATGCTTCGATGGATAGCCTCTTTGTAGTTATATAGCACCCTGTCGGGGAACCTAGCCCCCATCTGGCAAATCCTGACGCTGCCCCTGCATCGAAGTGGTGCATTAATTAGTTTGCGTCGTGATATCAGTTTAAATGCTTTTCAATAATATTATCTATTTAGCTCGATTATTTGTTCACATTTCTTTTACTTTGTATGCTTTTGTGTAATGCATCATCTCAAACATAAAAAGTCCTATTGATTTCGATACAATTAGCAGGTTGCAAGATGTGTTTGTGCGACTCACACGCACATACGTTGAAAACAAGATATTAATATTAATTATTTTATCGCATCCAGAAACCACCCTCGCAACCTCAGAATCTGGATTTGGATTATGATTAGGATAATTTGGATTAATTTGGATTTCGATTGTGATTTGGATTAAGTCAGATTTTGTAGATGATTTATTTGAAGAATGACGTTATGTTTATCCTGCGAAGTTCTCTCTTATAATCGGATTCAATCGGGAAGAAAGAAAGGAAATGATGTCGATCTATCACAGAAACTGCCTTGTATCGGTCACTTTTCCCTTGCAAGAAGCATTTCTGCGGGCAGTGACAATTAAACCTCAACCTTTCCTCTCAATCTAGATCCCCTCTCTGACCCCTTTTCTCTTTCTAACCCCTACTCTTGGACCCCTTCTCTATTAACTAATATCACTCTAGGCCCTCTTTCTCTTTGACGTCCTCTCTCCCCCTTTTTTCTGACCGTCCTAGCTGTCCTTCTCCCTCTAAAATCCCTCTCTGTTCCCTTCTATCTCTACCCCCACCCCTTCGGCCAATTCTCTGCTTCCCTTCTCTTTTTACCCCTTTCTCTCTTAACCCCATTCTCTCTTAACCCCTCTATCTCCCTGACCCTTTTCTTATCCCCCTTTCTCTGACCACCCTACCTAACCTCTTGTCTCTGACCTGCTCGCTTTCTCTCTCTGACCCCTTCTCTTGGACCCCTCCACTGCTCCGCTTCTCTCTTAGCCCCTTTTTATCCGACCCCTCTCACTTTCTCTGATTCCAACTCTCCACAATTACCCGGCTGTACGTATATCCCTTTAAGGCGTAAAGCTACTTTTATTTAATTGTAATTTCACCAAAACGTTCAAGCTGAAATTAATAAATCAACAAACTGTAATTCTCTGTATCGACTTCTGTCTACTTACTTATCTCCAGTATCATCTTCAGCCTTGGCTAATTCGCTCATTGACTGTCCATTGTATTTGTACAAATCCTTCATCCAATATTCCCAATCGCGGGTATATGCAAGAGGATAATCCTATATTTAACGTAAAGCATTTTATTGTACTGCATGGTTGCGTTTTCATCCCTTTTCGCTCTCCTCTGTTTTTCTAATGTAATCTTTCACAGCAGATATAAATAATCAAATTCAAACACTTTAGAACTCGCTTTTATTCCCTTAATCTGCTAGCTAAAGCTCTCATATGCAATTGAAATCCTATGCGATAGATCTTTCAATATGGAGCATGACCTCGTTTTAATGTCATCTCGTGTTCATTTGCATATCTGCCCCAAGGGTAGGGTCCTTCCTCCAATCAAATTGTCTCAATAACTCCTACCATAGTCGTTTTCCCTGTATCTGCTAGCCAGGGCTTTTATTTACAGCTGGAATCCAAACGGATAAATCCATCAATACGGGTCATTGGACTTTATTTGAGGTCATCTAGTTATCAGTTGCCCGTATGTTAGGGGCCTAATTTCACAACTCTATCCTTATATTTAATTCTTATCAAGGCACTTCATTCTAAGCCAGGCGTGGAATTAAATTGGGACAGACAAGAGAACTCTGTTTTTCTCTTGAGGAAAGTAAGAAGTCAGATGTGTAAACTTTATCATCAATTCGATCAGTTTTTAGTTTTGATCATGTTTATTGCACCCGTTATTATGTAACATGGAAAGTAGAGAACAAAATGGCAGGCTGCCTATCGGATTCTCAAGGAATACATTTTGATGTGTATGTATATGAATAAAGGAGATAAGGAACGACGCAAAGCGGCAGAGTAACAAAGCAATAACACAAGATAATGATTATGTAATTGAGGTTTTTTTCAACATATTTGCCTCGTTTTCCTGTCGCTCTCCATTACCCCTTATATCCGCCATTCGTTATATAGTAGCATATATAATATTGATCCAGTTTGCTGAGAGATGAATTCATAGATAAAGATTTTGCGGGGGATGCAAATTGAAAATGCGCCGCTGACGTAACTATCTTTTCGATTCAGATTATCGATACAAACGAAACTGAGAAGAACGACGAGGAACGTTTTGGCGAAGCTGCGCTTGCCGATCGGAGTTCACCTTGTAGCGCCAACGATAGCAACGAGGGTATTGGCATGAAGGTGACAGCCACAGTACCTCCTTTGCCAAGTTTACTGCAAAGAAACCAGGAGCAAGGAAGCAGCATGCAAAACCAATCCGCATCGGCACGTAACGACGACGAAGGGAGTTTTGCAGCAGCACTGAGGAAGTTGGCACAACAAGCCATTGTGCCAGTGGGAAGAAGACCAGGAGCCAGGGAGAGACAACCAACCCCACCAAGCTCTTACAAAACAGGTATGTGATTGGATAATAAGGCAGTGTGTTGTTAGTATCTGGTCGGTATGAGGTCGGTATGATGTCGGTATGTGGTCAGTATGAGGTCGGTATGTGTGTTCGATGATATTTGAAGATGAAAAACAGCTAACCCAACAAGCTCATACAAAACAGGTATGTGTTTGGATAATGAAGTAGTGTGTGATAAGTATCTGGTCGGTATTTGGTCGGTATTAGGTCGGTAGGTGGTCTGTAGTTGATCGGTATGTGTTTGATATGTGTGGTCAATGATATATTTGAGATGATAAGTATGTGGTAGGTTTGTCGTGATATTTCATTGGTATGTGTTGGTATATTGGTAAATTGTGTGGTTGGTATTTGAAATTTTAAATGAAATGTGATTGAGCAGACTTTGCAATAATTGACTTGTTTACAGGAGCAACAAGCAGAGAAGCGAGGCAATCTCCTCCGCGAACCAATGCCAGTGGTCGTCAATCACATAGTCCATTCTATTCAAGAAACAGCATGCGTCCAAGCAGCATTACGTCATCATCTGTTGCTTCCATTTTGCCCTCTGCATCTGCATTTGACAAAGACAAATCTGAAGGTCATAATAAAGCAAGTTTCGGTATGTGATTAAAAGCAAGTGTTTTGTTATCCTCGCTTTGATTTCACAGCAAAAAGAAACGAGAATTTAATATGAAATACATTTATAATGCCAATGTTATCTTTCTATCATTGAAGTTTAGATTTTTTCTATATAGAACCAAAAGGTAAACGGAAACAGATGAACTGTGACGTGTTCATTCTCTGATGAGTGTCGAATTGAGAACGTGTTTCATCAAATCAACTCTATGTTTCTTGTATTTTATGCAGTTATATTATATGTTGTATTGCGCATTTATGCATTACACCCACATGTGGCTACTACAATTAACAATTAACAATAAATAAATATCATGTTTTGTTTATAGAAGATTAAAATTATTGTCTTATTTATTCATTTATTCATCTGTTTTTGTTCATTCATTCATTGATCAATCAACTCATTCATTCACTCGTTTATTCACTCACACATTTATCCATTCATTCATTCACTCGTTTATTCATTCACACATTCATTCATTCATTCATTCTTTCATTCATTCATTCATTCATTCATTCATTCATTCATTCGCTCGTTCATCTATTCATCCATCCATCAATCTGACACCTATGAATGTTACCCATAGGTGCTCCTTCCACTCCAGATGAGCATTCTTCCAGGCGTCTATCAAGGCCCATTATCCCGGGCGTATTTCCACGTCACGACACGAACGAAAGCATTTACAGACAAAAAAGAGGTGAGGCATAAATCACTTTGAAATTACTAGAAATTTGTAATTGCACGAAAAAGTAAAACAATACTCTTGTTCACAAAATGTACATTTTGTTTGGTTGTCTTGGAAGGGTTGGATTGTGATTTAAAGGCGGATTGGAATAAGAAGTTGATGTAATTGTTGTGCATAGTGAATATTGAGGACGGAAGACAATGCTAGCAAGTGAAATGGTGCATGCAATCATGGCCTAAGGCCTATCTTGCTATCAATTTAAACGTTGCATCCCATCATGGTCTAAGTCCAGAGTCGTTTATCAAATAAAGCGTAAAATCTTTGCCTTATGCCCGTGTTGCTTGCAATTTCGTTGTTGCAAACCATAATGGCCAAGGGTCTATGTTTCTATCAAGCTAGATTTTACACTTATTTAATTACACTTTAAACTACGTTTGGTATTGTGTAGTATTGATATGAGTCAAGTTTAGCTTTCGTTTTAAAGAACGCTTTTGTTTATATCCTCCAATGTAATCTTGGAACTTCTGGAAGATTTTTGCTGGAAAAGGACCCTTTTTGTTGCTCATATCTTATTGTAAATCTACATTTGGAATTTATTTCCTTATTTTTAAGACGAAGGGAGTTTGCATCACGGTGAAAAGAGTTCAATGCGAGAGCCATCAGAATCAGCCTCTAGATCACACAGTACGAGTGGTATTGTGAATGGACCTAGCAATGGACAGATGAACATTCTAGGAGTAAAGGTTTGCTAATTCTGCGATGAATTTACACAATTCCACATTGTATTTGTTTCTCTATAATCGTTTAATAGATCAATTAATACCCTTAATTAATATTTTAGCTAGACTAACTAACGCTCTAAATTGAATTAGTTAATAATTTAATATCTTATCTATTCATATTAATTAAAAATTTATCATATATCCTTTTACTCCTTATTTATTGATGTAGTTCTGTTATAAGCTATTTCTTTTACCACTTCCGCGTCTATTCTGTCTTATTTTGTCTTTTATTCATTTCTTTATTTATTCATTTCTTAATTAATTAATTAATCAATCTGTCAAATATTACATTTCTAAGTTATTTCATCTTATTTTAATGTTTATTCGTCTATTTAATTAAGAATTAGTTCGCTAATTAACTTTTGTCAAATTATTTTTTATTTTCTTTGACTTAATTATTACTTGATTGACTATTTAATAAGCTATGTATATTAAGAAAATGTTTGTGTAGAAAATGTTTTGTATTTAATAATTGAAAATAAATGATTGCTTTTATAATGCAAAGTTTTCTTTGTATTATTTTGTAAAATTTTTACTTTGTACTATGAAACACTTATTTTAAAATTAACTAAAACAACAACTGAACATTAACATACTATGCATTACTCATTTATACAACATCATTTTTCAACCTCTTTCCAAAAGGGCCGTTGCTGACAGCCCCCCCCCCCCCAGGGAAAATATCGTGTCTCAAAAAAATGCGTTTTTGTCCATGAAGGAGTATTTTGTCGGCAAAATTTGCTAACTTGTCGGCAAATAAAGGATTGTACGCCAATTTAGTTGGCAAATTCATCGTAGACACCTTCCTGATTTAAATTACAACTGTATTTTATCTGGATTAAATCTTTCTTAATTCGCATTTGTTTGAATCTTTGATTACTTATTGATATTTATTTATTTGAATATTTTAATCTGAAGGATCGTGGTAGCAACATTGGCCTTGTTCATCCGCAACCGGTCAGAAAACTACCCGATGATGTAAGTGATTTATTTTTGTGCGAATAAAGCCTCTTTTCATGCATAACTGCCTGTTTTGAATTTAAACTGTTTGTAAAGCTTGTTTTGGTTGGAACTACTACTCTAAGCATGAAAATTCACAAAGCTCTCACGCATATCTCTCGAACCAACAATTCTTGGCCTGTTTGCAATCTCTTTTTCTAATGGTTTTAAAGGCAGCCTGACACTAGTTGTTTTGAAAAAGTGGAAGTATTTTTGATAATTTGAATGTAAGGATAAGTGTAGTGTAAACACAAATGCTACAAATATCATCATCTTCTTACAGCAGTTTTAAGAAGCCCCGTATAAAATATGAATGATAATTTTGTCGTTTTTTTTGTCTTCCTGCCACTTTATGTTGTTCCTTATATTTATAATTTACAAACATTAACCCAAGCATTCCTCGAGAATACGTATAACAGCCTGCTATTTTGTTCTCTACTTAACTTGTAAAAATATGCATGGTTTATTTGAATGGGGCATTTCTAACAAATCATAATCTATCAATTTTCCATCTTTTAGGATGCCTTAAAATCGGGAATTATCAGTAGCATCCGATCCCATCCGATGGAGTCGCCTGCGAGTCTATTCCGACCTCCATCTCCATCCGACAATCTGTCGCGATATCAGCTCATGCACGGTATGCATCAACACAATTCGCAGGGAACGTGTCCTGTCCACGGCCACGAGCCAGGTCATCATCACGGGAGCCCGCGGGATCACGCAGCTCGTCCCGGGAGACTGCCGTTTGATGGTATTACACCAAGAGCTGGTCCATTATCAGAATACAGAGGAGTGCATTCGCATCATCAAAGAATGAGAGATGAAATATACGGCATCAATAGAATTCCTGTTGAGGTAAGTTATTTTCTTGCTAATCGTTTAACCGTGGTACTCACCACTCATCATCACAAGGTCTTGGGTACGATACCAACCCTCGCCCTCCACTTTTTAACTGTATCGATTAACATGTAACTGATTAGTCTGTTTAACGAAAATTATTAATATAAAGAGATAAAATATGGTAAGGAAGAAAGAACAAAGACAAAGAATAATTTATTGAATTTTGTTTAGAATTTTAAAAAGTTAGAGTTAGTCCATTTGTTTCATCTACAGTTAATGTAGTAGGTGCATCTGACGGCAATAGTCATTATCTTTCTTAGCAATATTTGTCGCGTCTATACCAAGCAATAATGTTTGAAACTTTTCATATATATTCAATCTAAAATACATTTGCAAACCTCACTATTACAAGGTAATTTGTAATTGGCTAGCTTGGGTTTACAGTATAGAAGTAAATAACAAATGTAAAAGGATCAAACTGAGAGAAAAGAAAGAAGATTTGAAATGCTAGTAGCTCTGTGTTTGTTCCATCCGTATTTCTACAACAGAAGATGACGTCATTTGTACGAATACAGATTGTTGAAAGTTTGGAATGATAATGGTTATTTTTAAGATCTATTTTAAATAGCTGTTCACAATTTAAATTAAGATGTAAGAGATTAGTTTTTTATTTTAATGTTTGCTACAAATTCATTACAAAATCTTGATTATATCATTTCAATTTTCATTGCAGCGACGCGAAGGCTTACCGAACCACATGTTAGAAGAAGACCTGCGGAGGCGCGGATATGATTGGTCGTGGCCAATGCAACACCCTGTATACGAGAGTGAACAATACAGAAGGCACGTGATCAATGGATATAGAGGAAGTGAACATGCCTATAAGGTAAGGGCTATATTTAATCGCTGTGAAGAGTTTTCGCAACGTTCAGATGAGCGATCTATGAACAACATTGGCTTTTCATTTCTTCATCTCCCATTTGTCGGTACTGTAAAATCCTAAATCCAGGACCGTCGAGAGGGGCTAGGTCGGAGGTCCGGGGCCCAGGGCCTGAAGGGGCCCGCAAAAGTTTTATGCAATGAAAAAATTGATTGCTTACTGGGGCCCGGTGCAATGAAATACCCTGGGGCCCGCACTGGCTCTCGACGGCCCAGCTTGAATCCCTTATTTCTATTAAGTTACCGTCTATTATGCCCCCCTCTCTCTTTCATGCTAGTTCTTGTCAGAAACAAACCATATTACTAATAATTGCTCAAACAAGGAATGCATTTTATATTTGAAACGCAACAAAGAACTTTTTGAAGCATTTCATAGCAAATAGACATTACGTTGATGGGAAATGGCTTATCTATCTTCCCTAAGCACTCAATCAAAATATATTTTGAAACATAAAATCTTGGGCACAATATTCAAGTTTCCTTCAATCTGAATATGCTGTAATATAGCCGAGCGATGTTAGAATAAGAGTAACTTCTGGTGATATGTATGAAAATAATAATAATAATAATGATAATGTTTACACAGGGGAACCTCTTCAACACATGAAGTGCTGTTAACAACGGGGGACCTGTATCTAAAAATTAAGATATATTACAGTAAAATTTTATAGCAAAGAAATATGATAATTAGGTAAAAATGGTCAAATTTAAAACATAGATTACTTTCTAGTTCTCCATAAAAAATTGGAGATATATAAGATTTATGAATCAATGATGTGTCCTTTGACTGGTCTGGTATTTTATTAAATGATATTTTTGCAGTAGCAATGAATTTGTTGCTTCGACGATCGTTCTCTGTTTAACTTTGTTTAAACATTACCTCTAGGCCTTTGCTGCATATTGCCATATCGCAAGGGACTCTGAAGGTAGAGATTCCCTGGCTCGATTCACGGTTAAGCGTACAAACCTTTTTAGAATAGTAGCACCATTAAGGTTAGAGTTAAATCCATGCCAGCCTAACCGTATTGAAATGTTATGTTTAATTATTGATACTTAATACTGAAATGTTATATTGATATATTTAAAACTTTCACCGTTGTAAATGTCTCGAACTTCAGAATAATTGAAGAGTATCTATTTCTCTATTTCATTCATTTATAAACCAAGAATGTTAAGTTGTTTTTTGTTTATTTTTTCAGGACATGATGCATGGACCACATTTCCTGCCCCCACATTTATATTACCCACCAGAATACCCTCCCATAGATCCTTATGCCCACCCATCTCTACCCCATTCAGATGTTTACTCCAATCGCTACGGTTCGGCACAGCTAAGCCCGAGACTCTACGACTATTACCGAAGAGAGAGGTCGCTTTCCGACAGAATGACCGATCGTACCGAACCCAGGCGACAAGATTCGGCGAGCCTTAAACTCAGTCAAGGCGAGAGTGAAAGAAGAACTGCTGATGCTACCATGAATGATGGTAGGGGTTTAGAAGAGCGACATTCACGTCGAAGTGAAATCTCAGATTATTTCAGCTTTTCAAGGGAACGTGTTGCGCACATTCCAGGAACTAAAGGTTTGAAAAGATTTGTTTCAATACGTTCATTTTGTATTAATTTCTTTTCAGTTTGTTTTCGAAAGAATCTTAAATGAACTTATATGATAAACTATATCAGATTTGGGCTTCTCTTAGTTCAAGATTCAAATTGATCTAGATCTTGGGAAATGCAGTCTTGATATAACGCTGAAGACAAGATGACGTCAAAAAGAGACATCTTCAAATTAGTTCACATTGCTTATCTTGTCTTCATAACTTCGACTTACACTTTTTAAAGGGCTTACATTTGAGATATAAACTTGAGCCATGATCTTGTGACATAAATTTGAGACGTAAACCTAACCTTTAGAATTCAACTCTTGACTTGAGACAGAAACTTGTTAAATTTCCTTCCATCAAATACCTTATAGGGAAAAATATGTCATTGTGAAATATTTTGGCCAACCCAGTACCATCTATTATGCAGTCCGTTCCATTTAAAACCAATGCCTTACTCCATAGCATTTTAGTCCGTATTTTATGATTTATTCATGACATAAAATTATCTGCATTGTAGATGATAGAAAAGAACGCAGTTCTCTAGAGAATATCATAGGAGCAATTGGCAAAAAAGCAAATGCGGACAGCGAAGAGCCAAGGAGGGTAAGGACTTTGAAGCTTCTACATGTAAGATTGTAATGAAGGGTACAGGTAGTTTTACATAAACATAATTTGCAATTGATTTTCTCACTTAATTTACTGCTTCTTATGAAATGTAAATGTAATTCAATCCTTTCATCCACGGAGGTAACATTTGGCTCAATAACCTTCGGCGACTATTGGTTATTTCTTAGAAAAGGGGAGAATAATTCCTTCAATATCTGGATACCCCTGCTTCTAAACATTCGTACAGATTCTTCGCTTCGACAGTATCAATTCTTTTACCCCCTTGCAATCTGAGCAGGTGCCTTTGATGCTACTATACAGCTGTGTAATCACCGGGGGTGTAGTGGTTGAAATTTAGTTTACTTTATCTAAATAGTTTCGAGCATCTTTAGATGCTATGGAAAATCACATTAGAGTTTTGGCTCAAAGAAACTTTCATTTTTCAATTCTCAAGAGCAGCTCTTTGATTCTGCAAATTTATTGCCTTTTCATGTCACATCCAGGCAACCTATATTTGTATATCTCTTCCCAACATAAGCCAGATATCTTCACCTGTGTAAGTTGAAATAACGATACGTTTATTTTAAGAAGATTATTCCAATTAATCGATGATGCTTTTTATTAAGTTTCTTTCATACATCAATTTTGAAATAACTTCCTCCCACAATAAGTGTCCTTGACCCCTCTCTCTTCTCAACAACCCAGGCAAAAATCCGTTATATTATTAGCTACTATTCATTACTTCTGCCATATATTCTCACAAAATTACATGATTTTGTGATTTATACCCCTACTTGAATTCTTTTTGTAGAAATTGCGCATTATGGAGAAACTTGATCTAATTGCAAAGCCTTACGAAGAACGAGGTAAATAGAATTCGTTTAGTGCCGCATGGATGTTAATTTTACTCGGAGCTGTTAAAGACATTGCACAAGAACAAAATATAGTGTATGTTGTGGTAAACATATGATGTTAAAAACGCTTCGGAATTGCACGAAAATCTCATTAGGCCGCCTTTGTTGCACGGTGCAATATTGCAGGGGGCTGTGAAGGTAGAGATTCCCTGGATCGATCCACGGTTGAACTTAGAAATTTTATCAAATGGTAGCACCATTATGGTAAGAGTTACATGCCAGGCTTGCTGCCAGCCATGCCGAAGCTGCAACCAGCATACATCAATCCCGGCCTTACCGAATTGAAATTATTTATTTATATATAATTCACCGTTGTTAATGTAAATGTTTCGAACTTTATCTTGATCAGAAAAATGCTGAAACGCTGTTATTGATAAACACAAAATTGATTGTATTTAGAATAGATTTATTTAGGAGGAGCTCTCCAGATACAGGGTAACTAATCAAGGTAGGGCACCCCCTCCCTATAAAACAAAAAAGTACGAGTCTTTATATGCTATGATCTGCCATAAAACACGTTACCATTAATCTAACCATGTAAATGCTGCTTCGCAGGGTCCTCGATCGATGAGATCGTAATAAAAGAAGAGCCGGAAACACCAATACCAACGAGTTATCATTTGGAATCACCACAAAATGAAATTGCGAAGGAGAGAACGTTATCAGAAGGATCTGATGAAATTTCAAGAGAACTGACGTTGGAAGACACCGAAAAGGTAAGTGATGCCAAATAAACAATATTTTTATCGCAAAAACCTTTTTTATGAATTTATGGATGCATATTCTGAATGTTTTCATACTTTTAAGTATTAAATCTATTCAGAAATGCTTGTTTGAGGCTTGCTGGAGGCCCTCCATCTTGTGTGAATATCATAATAACAACTGATTTAAATCATCAGTAGAATTATTTTACAACTTTAAAAGATACGTGCATTATACATGCACAAAATATAACACTTTTAATATTAAAAAGTGTTGAAAAATAAGAGATCTAGTCTCCAATATAAATTTTTTAAGCCTGACAAGAAATACAATTTTTCACATAAGTTAGTTCCATAATTTTGCATCATGAATACCTGCATCTGGGGGCATTTGGGTCAGCTCCTCTCCCTATTCAACACTTGTATTTTAGTTCTGTTTTGTCTTTAACATTTAAGATGTGACCCCCCTTTACCTTGGAGTTTACCAAGCGTCCTTGTTTATTTTATAAAAGAGGTTTTTGATCTAATGTAGTTTCTTAAAGGTACAGTGGTTCCAAGACATCCTCTGAATTTTTATCAAATACATTTCATTTTCTGAATTTTAATCAAGGGGGGAAATTGATTGAAGCCAAATCATGATTGTAAAACTTGTAATTGTATCCTTTTTAACTCTTTAACCCCTGGGAATAATGCCTCTTTGCATTATTAGCTAATACATTTCGCCAACTTTTAAGGGATACTAACACCGGTGATCTTTGAGCAAATAAGACCCAGAAGTAGGTTAGCAGAGAGCTGTGCATTTGTTGCTTCCGCGTAAGAATTGAAACATTTTTCTTATGGTGAATTAGCCACATGGTCCTTAGGAAATGAAATAAATTTACCTTCAACTCTTTGTTGCTCTTTTATTACTTTGAAAATACATTCTAACTTTGACCTTTTAATTTTTTTTGTAGAAGGCCGATTTCATGTCTTCAATTGGTTTGATTTCCCACGGAAAGAGAAGAGGTATGCTCTTTTTCTGATTTATTTCATGAAAAATTAATTTTTTGCAGGTGTTATAGGTTGTTTGCAGAAAACTTTTTAATGTCCATCCGGCCTAAAGGATGCAATTCGATCAAATTTCATTAAAAAGCAAAAGAAATGGACGCAAAATGAATTAAAAGACTTGTTTTAACATCTTCAGTTAAAATTTGGTTATGTTTTTTTTTAAAAACAAAGAAATAATTAATTGATTTAGTCTTTGATAAAGTCATGTATAGAATATATGTAGAGAATTTAAAAGAAACTAACTGAACTGAACTGGAGTAGATTTGACGTGGCATCGCAACATCATTCGATAACTAAGAAAACACCTCTTGTAGTTTATTTGCAACATCATTTGTTTTTGTCAACCATCGTCACAGCTAAGAGTCGTGGAGCAGAACTTGTTCTAGGATTGATGGTAAGATAAATACATGGAAATGTAAAATGGTAAAAAACGTGCCAATTAAACGCTGTTATTTATATTTAAAAATTATTAATGCTTATCAAACGTGGAGGACGATGTTTATTTTGTTATTCCCAGTTTCACACGAGTTGCGATCTTCAGGAAACTGAAGAAAAAACACAAGTTGTCATGCGATTTTTGAATTCATGATTCATGTAAAAAATTCTGTTTCAGTTCTCGAAGAAGATTACGAAAGAAAACGATGGGAAAGGAAAGTTGCAAAAATGAGAGGAAGACCAAGAAAAAGAAGGCGACGAGAAGTAAGATTTGAAAAATTTTGGTGAAAATTTGAAGAATCATGAATCATCATCAATCAACAATGAATCATAATCATCAGAAATCGTCAGCATCTTTATCAATGATCAATCATTGTCAATCATCATCATCATCTTCATCATCATCATCATCACCATCATCATCATCATCATCATCATCATCATCATCATCATCATCATCATCATCATCATCATCATCATCATCGTCATCATCATCATCATAATCATCACCATCATCATCAATCATCATCAATCATCATCAATCATCATCATCATCAATCATCGTCAATCATCATCACTATCATAATCATCATCATCATCAATCATCGATCATCATCATTATTCATTATCTTTGAATTATAATATATTATAGGAGACCTATCTTTTAGAATATTACAATTTATATAAATTATTATTAAAAATACCTAATTATAACTCATCAAAATGTACTAAAATCCAAAGTCAAATTAATCTAGAATAAAAGTCATTATCATTGATAACAGAATCATTGAGCATTTGCCGCTAGGCATCAACAAATCGTTAAAATAATTCTTTTTCGTTCCTTGCTATGATTTCAGCACACCGAAGACAGTGATGGTAGACCTTGCTCTGAACTCGATTTCTACAATGGACCAATGACAAGGCACAAACAACAACTTCTGCAAGAGCAAGAGATGTTATTGGAACAAGTGCAAAAGAACCATTTGGAACGAAATGGCTCAAAAGAGACAAACAGCAGTACCAAAGCTTATTCAACATCTTCAAGTCCAAGCAACAGCTCTGTGACAAGTACCACACCGAATTCGATTAATGAAAGCTTGTTCCAACCCACACCATTAGAAAGAAGAACTGAAACTGAAAGCTCTTCTTCATATGCAAACAAGTCACAGAGTTTCAAGCCGTATAAGGAAAGACAATCGAGAAAAGATTTTGCAAGTGGTAACACTGCGTTTCAGAAATGTGGAAGTTTGTTCTCTAGGGAGAATCAAGAGCTTGATGGTTTTGTCTTCGGATTGCCTCAGGTAAGAAAAGCCGACAAATCCTGATTGTAATTCAGAAAATACGTGAGCTTTTATGCAGACATAATGCTCGAATCTTCAGTTGTAAGTAAACCATTCTTTCTGGTAAAGGGCAATACCAAATTAAGCAACTTTGCAAAACTGAAAACCGGTAAAAGATAATCTTAAGGACTATCTACACTACAATCGTCTGAAAAGTTGAAGTCGAAATTTTTATTATGATGATCAACATATGAAAAAGGGTGAAACATTTGTTATGAGAATCTGAAATATATAAATACTACAAAATCTGGATTTTCATACCATAAACGAATGATGAATGAATGATGAAGCATTCGTCATGTGAATCTGAAAAAATCACAAATATTATAAATTCTGAAAGGTGCAAATACTACAAAATCAGAAATGTGTAAACATAGGACCTAAATCCAGTCACAAGATCCTCGTCACTATTCCCACCTTGGGTTCACGCTGGCTCTTGATGGCCCTGTTATAGACACAAGCATTGTAGAACATAAAATGATATCGTATTCGGGTGTTGTTATAAGCATTATCTCTTTGTTAGGTTGACGTCACTGCTACAAAATGTCATTGGCCTGGCGTTGATGGCATTTCACGGCTATTTGCTGATTATGAAAATGGTATTAATATCTTGTATTCTTGATATTATGCATGTATATGATATTATTGAAAATTACTGTGCACCGTTCTGCTAAAAATAGTGCTCGATTCCGTAGAAGCAGAGCTATACTAAACTTGATATCAGACAAGACGGTTTAAGTTGTAACAGTTAGATTCACGCTTGATGCGATCTTCAGACACCCCGACAATGAATGAGATATAACATATCACAAACCTTTTTTAACCATTTTGCAGGCTCACTGCTGTTAATTATTGTATCGATAAAGTATTACTAGAAGTAACTATAATTGCCTACATAACAGGCAACAATATCACTCCCTAAATGGTAACAAGTCTAACAAGAGGGAAGTTGCATTTGACATACCTCAAGGCTCCTGCCAAGGCCTCCTCCTACTTTGTGCACCTTTTTGATTTGTGCATCGTTTTGTTTTTCCTTGTATTAATTGTTTTTAAGTAGTTTTTCATTTAGATTTACAAATCATGTTACCTTGATAAGAATGAAAATTCTGAATTGAAAATGCCGAGAAATTAATCATTTTTTAAATTAGAGTTAACGATTGTTTTTAATTTTAGAACGGGAAGTGAAAGAGACAAAACTCCGATCTGTTTGTGACAAATTGAAATTTGAGACAGAAAAACTGAACCATGAAAAACAGCATTATCAAAAGGAAATACTTGTAAGGAAAAATCCTCATTAAATCCATTGATTTATTATCACTTTTGTCGTGAACTTGAAAAACTTTACGTTGTGATGTCAGGCAGCATTGATGATGGTTGCTAGAAACTATGATATTTGTACTTCCGAATCAAGTGAAAAACTATCACTTAATGAAAGATGTGTCGAAGTTTATGGTTGTTTCCCAATTTACGATTATTCTTACAAAATCTGTCCAACTTCTTCATTATCTATTTCCGTGAAATCTAAATATATTTAACTTACAGGGCGTCGCAACCCAATGTTACTAGAAGGGGGGGGGGGAGACGAGGAATTTGCCAAAAAGTTTGGCATGGCATGGCAGTGTGACCCTAGATCCACCCAAGGTTTTGTGCACAGATGACAATTTTGCTTCAAACTGGCCGAGGCAACCTAAGTAATGCTAAATTAACAGGATAACAGAACAGTACATTTACCGTCAACTTCAGCCTAAGATTTGCTGACAGAGCCTTTTTTCAGGTGGGAGATGTGACACCCCCCCCCCAGACTCCCCATTAATGACGAACCTGTTGACTTAGCAGATAATTTTCACTTACAATATCATTATTATTTCTTGTTCTTGCTCTTCTTGCTTTTAATTCTTGTGTTTTATTTTTTCATCAAGGCCCTGCGTGACAAAAAAAGTCGATTGAGCGACAATTTCCAACGACATCAAAATGTAGCGAAAAGTTTGTTTGGAGCACTTCGTAAAATTTCTTCGATTTGAAAAGGTTGAACGAGTTAACTTGGGGAGAAAGCCGTTTATATTATCTATATCGAATAAAAATTGAGATATCAAGGTATTTTTGTTTGAAAAATATTTTGTTTTTACTTTGACAAATGCCGCTGGAAATGAATCATGATAACTTTTGCTCTGCAAGTGACGTCACATTACGATGAAATGGTTGGCATTTGAAACTATCCCGCGATCCACCCGCGGGAAGCTTTGCATAAAGCAAAAGGATTACTCATTTACGATTGATGTTTGCTACGATAAGTGACTAACTTATGACTAGCTACCATAATCACTGCCATTTAATGGCAATTGATCAGCGGGATTCGAGCCCGCAGCTGTCCTCGTACGACCAAGGGATGTCTCGCGTGGAATCCGAGCAAGTGATATCCTGCGGGGAAATTGATTAAACAATTTCTGTTGTACGAAATGAACACACAATCTTCTGCATGCAATACAGAATATATATATCACGCGTATGAACGAGCACGTGGTGACCCGCGTGTTATATGGCCGCAGAGTTTCCCGCATGGATAACGAACTCACAGTATTTCTCATTCAAAACGAACCCAGGATACCTCACGATGTCCCGCGTACGAAACGACCGCAGGATTTCCCGCCTTCGATAAGAAAACAAAGCATTACCCATTCAAAACGAGCACACAATGCCTCACGATGTCCCGCGTACGAAACGAACACACGACGTATCAGGTGCAAAACGAGCACACGATGTCCCGCGTGCGGAACGAGCACGCAACATTCCGTGGTTAACCACGAAAGCACGCCAATAAGTTACCATAACGCTGGTCCACCATGTTGCATACAATCTTTTGCAGCCATTATTGTTGTATATAGCTCCTTTCGAAAAGATATGAACATTATTTAATTTAAAAGTTAGTTGTAGTTTATGCAATTATTCAATAGTTCATGATAAATATTATTAAAAGATATATGTATCAAAATATGTGTATGAGCGAAGAAAAGCTGTAAAATTTCATTGTTTATTCATAAGGAGCCTTTGATGCCCTCAAAATTTAGCAGGTCATTTCTGAAACATGTGATTGGATTGGTGACTAAAACAAACCGGGCCTTATCTTCATCCAAAGCTTTATTTCACAACGATCCCCAAGGCTATTCGCGTTAATTCTATCAAAGTCACTTTGTGTTATTATTTCTCAAATTAATCTGCCATGGGTGCGTATTTCGTTGTTCTTTAGTTTTCAACATGAAACAACTTTTTCAGAAATGGATTTTGCAGACACTGTCTGCCATTTGATTGATATCCCTGGTGAAATCTCGCAGACCAACTTATCTCTAATTTAATTGAGTATAATATATTTTGATTTTGGTTTCTGTATTTTATCATGAAAATCTGAAATATTTAATTGGTTTAGATATGCGTTTGAACTAGACAAAACATCGGCATAGAAGATCAAACATTTATAACAATAACAACTTAAATGTACCTTCAAGTCTTCAACTGAACCTATTCGAATTCTTCCTCGTTCAAACAATATTATCTGCTCCTTTTAGCACAGCCATCACAGTTATCATCCATAGTCCAAATCCCAACACTTTTCTGTAATTAAGAAATTTTGTCGAACCCTCTCCCATCTAGGAGTCTGAATTAGTCTGAACTAACTCAGTAAATTCTATCGAAACAGAACGATTTTCAATTATCGTATTGGATCGAAGTGGCGAAACTGTTTACCGTTTTTAATTTTGGTTGATAATTTCCAACATAAACTTTTAAAGTTAAATTAATTGAAATCTTGCTATGACAAAATATATTTTACTCCTCGAAAGTTATACATGTGCTGACAATATGTTTACTGGGATGTTGTGTAAAAAGGAAGACAAGAATGCAAGTTTAAGACCAAGCAAGCAAGCGTATTAAACGAGAATTGTCATAAGTAAAAGCAACACCCGAGGCATAAGACCAAGTAAGCAAAGCATACAATCAGAGTAAGCAAGAAATGAAGGGAAGCAAGTAGGCATGTGAAATTAATTGTAGACTCTAATCCAATTTTACAAAGCGCAGAAACAAATTAAGCAAGAAGCATAACTAAGCAAGTAAGCAAATAATGCAAAGTTTTAGACATGGGACCAAGCAAGCTAAGGGAGCATGGAGAATAAGCAAGAATTAAAAGCAAGCAAGTAAGCAAATGAACCATAGTTGTTCTAGATATCTTCTGTGATTCACAGGAGCTTGAATGTACAATGACATATAATATATCTGGTAGCCACTGTTTTAAAGAGATCTTACCTAACCACACCTTCGCTCTTCGTTCTTTGCCTTTATCTTCTCCATCCCAGACATGGGAAGAAATGCTGTTCTGTATCTTACGACGTTAAACGTGACATTTTAGTTACATAAAGATATGAAAAACGTTTTCTTTGGTGTATATTTATTTAGGTTTTGTAAAGTAACACTCTTTGCTTGTATTTATTCCAAATGTAGATATATTGTCAATTTAACTTATATGAATAAAAAGTTCTAGATGACAATTATTGTTGATTCATCCTTTGTATTCTTCAATTTCTTCTTTTGTTACAAATTTGCACCTCATCGAGCTGCTCTTGGTGCGGTGGTTTCCATTTGTCCAAAGATCAACTCTCATTAGTTTCATTCCATGCTAAGTTTCCTCTAAAACACCGTAGGAGTAGACCACAGACCCTCGCCTCCACCCATCCACTCCTTCCTCTACATCCAACCCAGCTACATCCATCCAGACCAGCCTTTCCAACCATTAACCTTGCCATTGAGCTAACCTATCCCTTTCCAGTCACGCAGTCCAGTCTTCAAAAAACCCAAGCAGTCCCTCTCGTCCTTTTAACTTAGTCTTTCCAACCCAACCCAACCCAAACCTTTCTTGCACCCATCACATCTCCAAAAACCACTGTCTCACCATAAGAACGCCCTACCATGTCATAAACGCTAATATTCTCCTCGGTCATTCCCTTTTCTTATGATCATACAGCCAAATCTTCAAAAATCCATCAATAAAGAATGTTTTACACAATAAAGTATTTTGTTCGAGAGCAAATGAATATAACTCTGTCAGAAAGATCATCTTTGTCATCTTTCACCAAGTATGTGGTTCCTTGATCAATAGTTTGAAAAATATCAGTTACGCAAAGCATAGTCAATAATACATTGACCATGTATTGAGCGATGAAGTGCGATTAACTTGCTATGATGCTTGTTAGTGATAAAACGGACAACATAAGAAGGAAAAGACCAACTTGATAGTAGAAGAAGATTATGAATGAAGTTCAAGTAGAGAATGCTGAATGCTGTAACCTTTAAAAGCCATTTAATTGTTGAATACCTTCAAGTTTTCCCTACCCTTGACTTTCACTACACCCAAGAGACAATCCTCCCCTGCCCTCCCTTACCCTTCAACAGCATCTAAACCCTGGTGACATTCCTCCCTACCTTCCCTACCCTACCCTAACCCTCAACCCAACCCAACCCAACCTACTATTGCTCCACCCTGATCTAACCTCGTTCCCAATACGAGAAGGCTTCTTTCAAAAGCAAACAGAAAAATGGCTGACGTGAAATCAAAAAGCGAAGCAGTTGATGATGCAGAAGCAAAAAGCGTCCAAGACCTTACTGTATTTGTAAGTAGCATGCTCAAAATTATATCTTAATCCATTACAAATTCATTTCCGGACAAAGAATGCAAAACGTAGTAACCCTCATTTTTAGCGCACAATTTGACCAACGAGCTTGTTTCATTTTTCATCATCGCGGGCTCAATATACACATACGTTCAAAAAGTATTGGGACACTTCGATAAAAGAACTATGGCGTTGATCTGGATTATGCGTTTCAACGAAACGTTGGCCTCATATGCAGCGCCTTGTATTAAAGAACTATACGCATGATTATTCTTATTAAAATAATTCTTATTAAAAATTATATTATTAAAGTTTTTGCCTCAATTAAGTATAAACACTTGCCAACTAAGAACATTACAGTGTAACAAGATTGAGGAATGAATAAAGCTGCTTTTTCAACTGCACAAAACTCTGGATCGATTAATAACGTGTCATATATCCTTGGCTTTTAATAACTGCTGCAAATCTGGCTTGCATGGAATTGTAAAGTCTTTGCACAAAAAGTGGAGGAACTTAAAGATTTTTTGGATGAGTCCAGTTTTGTTTTTTGAAGGACTTGTTTTATAATGTTATTCAATGATTGAAATCTGTTGCATCGCAATAATAAGCGCTCCCAAGAAAGACCCTTCCTGTCTTGGCGTCGAAAATTTTTTTCGGTCTGCCAACCCGTGGTAGATTTTTCACAGTGCTGGAAACATGAAATTTTTTACATACAGAAAAAGCTGAACTCTTTGAGCAACCTACAATTCCTGCAATTTCTCTATAACTTTTACCAACTTTTTGTAAAAAACAATTTCCAATCATCTTTCATAAGTAATCTCCTGATGCCTAAAAACCCACATACTTGTGTTTTTTAGGCCTGGAAAACTCTCAACTTAATCCTTTTCCAATTTTTTCGTGCCTCAAAAATGTTTCAAAAGATAAACAAATTAATTCCAAAATTTCTTGGAAATACATTGCTTTCTTAGCAAACGAGAAAAATGTTAAAATCGTTGATAAACCTTTTCCTCTTAAGGTCTTCGAAACTTGGAAGGTATCCCAATACTTTTTGAACGTATGTGTATATTTTTCCTTTTTAAAAGTTTTTTAAAAATCTAGATCATTACACTTTGATAATGATTACATTGTATTTTCTCTTTACCAAGGGTGCCTATCAAGGGCCTAAATTCAACCTTTGCACACTTTTGCATTTCTAAAGCTAACAAAATGGCTCATTTTTGTTACTTACAAATTGTGTGCAAAGAAAGAAGATGATATTTTCCCGTTTAGGAGGGGAGCCACTCTCCATCTCCCCTCAAGTAACACCCCTGTTACCCATGTCCTATAGGATTAAAATGGTTCCCATATTTATCACAAAATGTTGGTGATTCCTCTTTTCAAAAAGTAGCTGTTGGATAGCAGCTTCAACAACTGGTCTCTTTGGCTGTATGTCCAAAAAACTGGTCATCTGTTTACTTGATATTGGCTTTAATGTATAGCCCGTTTAACAAAGAGTCAAACATAAAAGGCACCATCTCTTAGCAAATTGACAATTTCTTGTTAAGTGTCAATCAGACACATACCAGAACATGAAGTTTCATCAATTTGCTCACAAAGGCTGCATTTCATGTTTCACTGTCTGTGGCGTTGGCTATTAATGTAGACTGTTATTAGGAATGGGGCAATATGGCAAGGCAACCACAAGAAACAGCAGCATTTAGAATATAAATATGTTGTTCATATTTCACCCTGGCATATGGAGCTTCCTCAGAACTAATCATAGAGATTTATACCAAAGTCCTGGCTTATTTGAAACTTTCTCGTTTGAAAAGCTGTTAAGAATTTGTTGGTCCGCATGTGTCACCTGTATGACAAATATAGGGTTAGGATATATCAAGGACTCCTGTCTGGAAACTTTGCAGTGCAGAAGATCTCTGGTTTGCAATTCTATGATTGTCTGTGCACTTTAGAAAATAGGGATACGCAATAGGCAAGCCGGTTCAAACCAGGAGAGTGGCTGAGGGGGCTTTCTTCAGCAATTTAGAGAGGGTGGTCGTGAAGAATTTTAAAGATCTGGTCAAGAAATGTTTCTATGCGAAATTTATATAAAGTTAATCTTCTGGTTTGACTAATCTGCTTTCAGCGGACTTATTTATTGCAGTAGAACCAATCTTATCTTAGAAAAAGTATCTTAGTTCTAACAAAAAAGCATGTTTAGTGTCATTTGCAGTACAATTTTCAGTTTTTTTATGATTTTAAATCTCCTTTATATTATTTTTTAGGTTCAAAACCTTCTCCAACAAATGGTAAGCATTTTCATTTTTTTGATGCCACTGCAAATTCAAATAGTGTTTCTATTGTGAAGCCCAGTAAAAAACTTTCTGGTGCTCAATCATCTTCATATGAAAATTCTCACCCACTTAACCAATAGGGAGTATTAGATGCACTTGCAGTTGAAAAAGCCACCACTGGATGAACCAAAGGGTCATTGATTTGTTACTTCCTAGGAGGAAGGGCTAATGCTTCAATATCTTCATTTATTTGAAATTCAACATTTATAAGGTTTCTTTGCTTCAACATCATCAATTAAAGTACTTGCTTTTATCACTGGAAGGACCATATATCCCTCGGCGAGAATTGGTTGCCTCTTAGAAGGAGGGGCTAATGCTTAAATAGCTTGATTCATTTGTAGTTCAACATTTGAAAGGCTTTTTTATTTCAACATTATTGATTATAGTACACTCTTGCAATCTGACTAAACATATAAGTTGCTACTGTACAACTGTATTAGCAACAGGGTTGAGTTGATTGAGTTAAGCAAAAATTGAGAAGTTTAAAACAATCATTATTATTATTATTTGTTAACATATTTGTTTAATCTTGTAATTCCTTTTTCTTTTTAGCAAGACAAATTTGCAACAATGAGCGATCAAATTCTTGTAAGAAATATCCTTTTCAATTGAAATAAGAAATAGGCCATCATTGCAGTTCATGCATGTTGTGAGGTAATGGTGGAATGGAATACTAGAGTGATGGAGGCAGTTCTGTTATAGAAGACTTTGTCAATGATTCATTAACACACACACATATATTTATATATATATGAAGTCATTAGCTAGCAAACAACCAGGAAAATTCTAATTTCAAATTAATTAAGAAAATTGAAATTTGTGGCCATCTGGATTCAAACCAGTCCGGGCAAGCATGTCAGACTACTAGACCACAGCACCATACTCCAATTTCCTCTATCATTGGACCTTTAAGTTATTTTAGACATGAAAGAATTATTCATATGAAAAGGATGCTATCCTCATAAATGGTAAGAGATGGAACTGTAAATGGCAAGATTCAGATTGCTAAAATTTGACCACTACACCATTTTCGCATTTGTACAGGCCGTGTTTTGATTCTTTCATGGTCTGCGATGCAGGCTATCTTCCGCAGTCCTTTGAACACACAGGTCACTATTAACATTCAATATAATTTATAAGATATATTAATAGATTTACTTAAAATAGAAAATCAAAGCCAATTTTCATCCATAGCTGAAACTCGTGATTCCTTAACATACTTTACTTGATGAAATGGGAAAAAGAGTTGACGAACTCGAGAAAAACATCGGTGATTTGATGAAACAAGCTGAAGTCGATGAACCTGAAAAATAGAAAGGTTTTCAATTAGCTTTTTATATTTGTAAAAACATTGATATTCAAAGAAAGACATTTGATTTAGAAAACTAACCATCTGCATTAATTTTCATGTAGGAAAGTGATTGGACACTAAATATGAACACTTTTTGCATTCTTTAGCATTTTACGATGGCCAATGTAGACACATTTTTGCTGGTCGATTTTTTTGATTCGATAACCTAAGTTATTTTGTTGTTTTGATTCTGATTAGTTTTTATGATAATGTGATCGGATATTATTTCCTTTATTTTCAATCTACCTCCTTGTATTCCTGCTATTTTATTGGCTGTTATTATAAACATAAGTATTAGAACTTGAGGCCGCAGATCGGGTTAGAAATGCCGGAAATTTCTGAAGTTTTCAATCTCGCACAAAATTGGCAGAATCCCTCAGTAAAGATCTATCTTTTGGATGGCCTTATTTCAAGTAATTGATTCAGATCTCTGAAAGCGCTAATTGGTTTTGAGATGCAAATAAATGTTTCGCCGTGCAGACTCCTTTTCTCCTGTAAAAGTGGTCCAGGTTTTAAGTGTCTCTTTGGGATCATGAATTCTCAATTAAAAATTGCTAATGCTGAACATAACGAAGATGCAAACAAAGCGAATTACATTTCAATAATGGTTTTCTTTTCCCATTTATAAGGAGATTAAATAATTTTCCATGTAATTGTCAACATATTTAAATCAAAACAATTAACAGCATTTGAATCCCAGGTGATAACGGGGTAATCATTTCAGCAATTTGATCATATCATTTGCACAGAAACACAGCCTATTTCTCCTGCCCCCAGCCCCTCTTCGCAGACGGACGCCACCGAATGGAGCAGGGGAAAGGCATCTAACCCTCATCATGCCACACATTTTAACACACGATATTTCGCAATCATTCACATTCCCGAAAAGCTTTTAGTTATTTTTAGAAATGCATACAGCAGGGGGTCAGTGGGGGATATTGCCTGTCTTGCCTTTTATTAATAAGCCCTTTTTATCACATTCTCGTATTGTTATAATTGGACGCGCGCTGACCACGCCCCAAAGTTGCCATACCCTTTATCATACCCTTTATCTGCTTTGTCTCCAAGTTGAACCGAATTGAAGTCCATGCCCCCTATCTTCGTGTCAAGGATTTTTGCTCCTCCGCTGTGCACGTACATCCATGCGTAGCGTACATTGTGCTGTCAACAGTTCATTTGGTTATGTTAAAACCTTCAAGTATGTTTTTACTCAACATGAATTGAGCAATATCTTTGCAGGCAGAAATGTGCGACATTTTCGTCACTGTTCCCAGATTCTGCAATCTTGTTGCATCTGCACCTCATGTTCAGTCCCATCACTCTAAAGGGGCAGGACAAAAAGGAGGATGGGGCCAGGGGTGGCGCCAGGGCCAAAACTTTAAGGTGCCGAAGGTTTTACGCTACCTCAGTGCCGATGAAAAATATACGATGGTGCCGACGGAAATTGATGAAGTGAAACTGCTTGCACCTAGAACGGTTTAAGCGCATGTAACCTCCATAAAAAAGTCCATGTAACGCCATTGGCTTTTCACAACAACCAATTTTAACCATGTACATTAATTTTATTGTGTATTATATAATTATATAAGGGGCATATCAGTTACCACATGAAAATCGAAACTAAAGAATCGACATTTACTATAGAGAATTTCAGTGTTGAGCCATTTCTGGGCTGAGTTCGGAACTCTTTCCTATTCTCCTCTCTCCACCGCAGTTTCATTATGGTGAGCTTAATCTCAGGGTGGGATACACCCAGTTTGCAGAGTATGGCCAATCTTGACAAGATCTTGGGTGCGCCAACAGTACCGCACCTCAGGTGCGGGTGCGCAAAAACCGTACAAAAATCGTAATGAAAGCCCTGTAATGAAAGCAACCTAATATCGAATCTGGGTCAATACCTCAAAGCAATGCAAGAAACACTGACTGAATCTCGTCGCATCACAAAAATGAAGGTGCACCCCCGTTATTTGCGAACAATAACTAATACCTCCTTTGAATTTATACCTGTCAGAGGTTCGTGTTTCGTTCTTCCTGGCATTCGTCTGATCTTGATGCGCGAAGTCTTGTTTCGTTGCGTTTTTTCGATAAAGCAGGGAACATTTTCACCAAGCTGCAATGGAACATCGAATGATCCTCGCTGTTGTCCTTTGCAGCATTATGACGTCTGCTTTTGCTGTAAGTACACGAAATTAAAACTTATTGTTTTAATGTTTTGATATTTGAATCAAATTTTTGCAATGTGCTGTGTTGTCGTAGTTACTAATATAAATCAAGAAAAGCAGGCAAGGAAGCAATCAGTTTTTTGCTGACACTGGAGCAAAAGACAGATAGGTCAACTGTACAGCCCCCCTTAATTTTAGAAATTTTGTCCTCTTGTCCTCAAAACAAGGCGAGTTTTAGATGACGAATGTCTCATGTCAACGAGTACTTTCCTGCCTTCTGTTCGTGTCTAGATTTTATTGTAGATTGTATCTGAAAGGGTCTGGCGTATCTATATGCCACACCCCGAAAATCTACCTCTTTTAGCAGCGATACCCTCCTACTTTTTAACACGTTCTTACGCCGAACTTGCAAAATTTGATTGCACTTTTTATAGTTTATTTGATCTATGGACAAAATCTGATAGGGAAATTTATGATGTGGGTCTCAGTCAAAGCTGTTGCCATGCTATCAGATAATCACCTTTCCTATTCTTTATATTCAAGTTTAATTTTGAGAATTCGTTTTCATTTTTTTAAGATTAAATAGAACACTCCCCCTCCCTCAGGTCTCGTTAGCTGAAAGCTTCGATGAGTTAACTGCCTTGCTGATATTTTGGTTGAAAATCTTCTATTTAAAGATTTTATTCTTACAAGTCTTAATAAAAACTTAATCGCCAATTTGCCGATATTGATGCTACAAACACTGCAAAAATTCGCGTTTAAAATTGGCCGATTAATTTCGCTTTTATTAAATTAATAATGATTCAGCTTGTGATGCAAATAGCTTTCTTGAAACCTTACGATTCGATGGACTGGAGGATTAAAACTTGGAATGGAATGGCAGACCTCTTGGAACCTTGTTAGGATTTCGTGGGGCTGGTTGGGTGACCAATTGACTTTGTGATTTTAATATCATGTGATTTTATTCATTTAACTTTTAATGCTTACGTTTAAAAAACAGCAAAGATATGAATAAAGTTTATGGAGGGCTTTGGTGCTTTTATGATTATATATTGTGGCTATTAATCCCTGAAAGGTATTCGATCCTGGTATCCTAAGGGTTTTGTTCCACTATTCAGACTTTTACGCAGTGCATTTGCATTTTCAATATATGCAAATAATAAATATCATAGATGCTTCTCAAATTGTTCACAATATACCCCCGGCTGATGTTTGCAGAAGGGTATCCTTTTGTTTGGTTCAAGGTCTTTTGCAAACAGAATCCAGGAGGTCTTGTTACAAACAAATTCCATCAACGACTTTTGATTGCTTATTCGTGCTGTTCCTCACAACTTTTTATCTTTTTCATTTCTTTCTCATTTCCATCTTCATTTTCATTTACTTATCTCTTAACACAAACAACCTAAAAAAACTTATTGTATAAGTTTGCATTATTTCTATTTTTAACTATCTTATTTTAAGTTCCAATCATTAGTTTAAAAACTCCAACCAAACTCATTACTGTCCTATAAATTTTATGTCCCATGTGTTCATATGTGCCCTAAAATGTTTTCTGAGGCTTTTCGGACAGTCAACCTGTCAATCAATATCTTGCACAGGGGCGGTGCCAGAATTTGCCTCACGGAAGAGCTGGGTTTCCCGACAAGGGGGCTATGTAAGAACAAGGGTATCTCTCTCTGAGCAGTATTACACAATTTCTTGTAAAAATTCCCTGACAGGCATGAATTTTTTCCAGACGGGTTTGACAACAGCCCCCATGCCCCCCTCTGGCGCCATCTCTTTTCCTTCATGTTACAATTAAAGGTTAGCGGTTTAAAAATAATAATTTTTTGTTTCTTAGACTGATTGTTTCTTCGACGAAGTTGCAAGTTTGGCGAAATCTGACGCAAAGTTATACTCAAGACACGACGAGAAGTTTAATTTGATCAAGAAAAACGTCTCGAAATCAGACTACCTTGAGGTCATGCAAAATAGCAAATCATCAGGAACAACCTTCGCATGTGGTTACACCAGGTGAGCTTTTTTGGTATCGAGACATCAATACGATGACCTGTCTCCTGTTCAAGCAAATTGGTTAACATGTTCTATAGACTGAAACAAGTCCACGTAACTGATGCCCTATCCCCCCCCCTCACCTGAACTGGAAAATTTCTCCATTGAACTGTGCGCAAGCATGGGATATTGTTAGACAATCTAAAATCAAGATTTAGGATTATTTTTACATGAAGCATTTACGAAACTGGCGAATCTCTTACAGAGACATTATTTCTTTTTTGCCTGCAGTAGTTACCCACGGTATTATTGATTTTTTTTATTTCATCTATTTAATTTTTTTGATTCTTTTAAGGAGGATTGCCCTTTAGAAGCTGGTATTCAAGGGGCCCTCCGATAGAAACATTAATTACAATCTAAAAAGTAAATTTACAAGCTATTAATAAAATTAAACTATAAAACCCTATTTTCAGTATTCAAAACTTTGTTTACAGTGATTTAAAAGAAAGAATCCCTTTTTAAATGAATGGTTTTTATTAAAAATATACAGAGAGGACGCCTTCTTTGACTCGGCTGAGAGGCTATTCCACAGTTTAGCGTCTCTGTAAGAGAAACATATCTGGCCATTTGCACACCTTTTCATGGAAAAACAATTTTAACATTACACTGCTCTCATGCTTAGCATTCAGCATTAAATGGAAATGAGTATGGCAGCTAAACACACGGTGCTACCAATGGGCTAGTCATTATCTTGCTCTCTTGCTTAGGGTTATCTGCATGCTATTATTGAATGAAAATGATTGTTATCATACATTTGTAAACAGAGATTAAGGATTGGTCCACTTCTTGTGTTTTTTCAGAGGTTGGATCGCAGAAATACTTCAAGGTCTTTCTTCACAATATGATGAGTTCAAAAATAGAACGGAGAGTGGTTGGCCAGCTGCGGGATTTCAAAATGTTACAGGCCAAAATGTCATCACCCTCTTTAACCAAAATCTTGGCTCTGCCGACCGTATTTTGTACAAGTTCCAAATCGTAGGCCCTCTGGACCATGTGTGGATGGTGGAACAACTTGCAAATGGGGCAGGCTACCGAGTTTACCAGAGCTACAATAATGCATTCTCTTTGAAAGCATGGCTTGCAAAGGCCAACCTCAAAGCACTCCATGGCACTGACATCATTATATGGCACGACGTCATCAAAATGGCGGACGCTTTTCTCAAGAGTGCTGGTGGTTCAATGTCAGATCTTGATAATTTACCAGCGCAATTCAAGCCTTTGAAACCATGGCTTGTGTACATACGAGACTACAATTTGACTCAAGTCGAGGCAGAACTGCGCAAAGCCTGGGGAGTAATTGGACAAGGTCGAATCATGACTAAAGATTATTTCTATAAGAATTATTTGACGAAACTGGCCAATCTCACAGAAGCAATCATTCCATTTGTAAGCACCGCTAAACCATGGACCAGAGAGCTTCATGAAATGTGGACCGAGCTGTTTGGTGCCCCAAACCCGGTTTTATTTCCCGGATATCCGTTTAATACATTGACTGCCCAATATTCTCAAAAATATGCCTTGGAAGTGAAACCACTCATTATAACGTCAGCTGATGAAGGAAGGTGTGCCGGAAATGCAAAGATACTCCATGACAGTTTGGTAAGAAAATATCATTGTCTCTTGAGGTTGGTTCGTAACTTTGATCATTTGTGCTGTTCCCTCGACATCTTTACTTCGATCTGAACAAGGGCCTCAACATCTTTACTTCGAACTGAAGAAGGGTCTGGTTGGATCAGACCAAGGGCGTGTGACCCCAGGGCTTGCGACCTTGATGTTTTTGGTTTGATCTGACCAAGGACTTGCGACCAATCACGTTCAAATCGAGAACCCTGCCACAAATAGATTTGTTAATAATTTTATATTTTTTCAGACCGATTGCTTCTATGACAACATAGAAAAACTGTCCGCCTATGATGAACTGCTGTACTCGCGAAACGAAGAGAAAATCACATTGGTCAAATCTAATGCTACTTTATCAAAGTTTTTGACTGTAATGAGAAACATAAAATCATCTGGACAGACATTCGCTTGCGGTTACACACGGTATGAACGAGCTTGTTTGATAATTGGTTTTGTGTAGAAAATAGGTTGCTTAATTTGAGTTTGGGATATTCGCTAGCAAATTAGCAAGGAATGGGATTTCGATAAGTTGATAATGTAATAATTCTGAAATGGAGAATGGGATGAATTTGATTTGTAGATGACATTTAGTATGATATATGATTTGATATAATGTGATGTACGATCTGATCTTTATTACAATACAATACAATACAATACAATACAATACAATACAATAAAATACAATACAATAAAATATAATACAATGAAATACAATAAAATACAATACAATAAAATACAATATAATACAATACAATACAATACAATACAATACAATGAAATAAAATCCAATGCAATACAATAAAATACAATACAAAGCAATACAATACAATACAATACAATACAATACAATACAATAAAATACAATACAAAACAATGAAATAAAATACAATACAATGTAATAAAATGCAAAACGTTTCAATACAATACAATACAATACAATACAATGCAATGCAATAGAAAGCAATAAAATACAATACAATACAATGAAATACAATACAATACAATACAATACAATAATATACATAACAATACAATTCAATACAAAGCAATAAAATACAATACAATACAATACAATGAAATACAATACAATACAATATAATAAAATACAATACAAAACAATGAAATACAATACAAAGCAATAAAATACAATACAATACAATGAAATACAATACAATACAATACAATAATATACATAACAATACAATTCAATACAAAGCAATAAAATACAATACAATACAATGAAATACAATACAATACAATACAATAAAATACAATACAATACAATGAAATAAAATACAATACAATGAAATAAAATGCAATGCAATTCAATACAATACAATAAAATACAATACAATGCAATACAATACAATACAATAAAATAGAATACAATACAATACAATACAATAATATACAATACAATACAATAAAATACAATACAATACAATACAGTACAATACAATGCAATTCAATACAATACAATGCAATACAATACAATACAATACAATAAAATACAATACAATACAATACAATACAAAGCAATAAAATACAATACAATACAAAGCAATAAAATACAATACAATACAATACAATACAATTAAATACAAAGCAATAAAATACAATACAATACAATACAATAATATACATAACAATACAATTCAATACAAAGCAATAAAATACAATACAATACAATGAAATACAATACAATACAATACAATGCAATACAATACAATACAAGAAAACCCAATGCAATACAACACAACATAACTCAATAGAATTCAACACAATACAATGCAAGATGAAACACGTTTGCTGTGTAATATTTTGTTCACTTACGTTACAACAGTAAATGTATGATATAATTTAATTTCATATGATACCATATCATTATTTTAATCTTAGGAGTTGGATTGCTGAAATACTGCAAAGTCTAACACCGCAATATTTTGAACTGAAAACAAAATTTGCAAACGGCACAGCTGAAGCTGGATTCCTGAATGTGACAGGACAGAAAGTGGTTCAACTCTTCAACAATAACTTGAACTCTAAGGCACGTGTTCTCTTTAAGTTTCAAATAGTAGGTCCTTTGGACCATGTGTGGATGGTAGAGCAGCTCCCTTACGGAGGAGGGTACCGAGTTTACCAAAGCTACAACAATGCATACTCCCTGAAAGCATGGCTTGCAAAGGCCAACCTCAAAGCACTCCATGGCACTGACATCATTATATGGCACGACGTCATCAAAATGGCGGATGGTTTTATCAAGAAAGCTGGTGGTTCAATGTCAGATCTTGATAATTTACCAGCGCACCTACAGTCTTTGAAACCATGGCTTGTGTACATACGAGACTACAATTTGACTCAAGTCGAGGCAGAACTGCGCAAAGCCTGGGGAGTAATTGGACAAGGTCGAATCATGACTAAAGATTATTTCTATAAGAATTATTTGACGAAACTGGCCAATCTCACAGAAGCAATCATTCCATTTGTAAGCACCGCTAAACCATGGACCAGAGAACTTCATGAAATGTGGACCGAGCTGTTTGGTGCCCCAAACCCGGTTTTATTTCCCGGATATCCGTTTAATACATTGACTGCCCAATATTCTCAAAAATATGCCTTGGAAGTGAAACCACTCATTATAACGTCAGCTGATGAAGGAAGGTGTGCCGGAAATGCTAAGATACTTCATGACAGTGTGGTAAGAATCTTTTAAGAATCTTAGATTGAATAAAATACTGCTTTTCTATTAGAATCTAAAAACCTGTGCCCTTCTTTCTAATTTGAAGAAAGCCCAATATTTTATCCTCGATGAAAATCATCTGATGGGTAGTCCCTTATCTTCGAATATCTTCAATGGTATGCTAATGAAGTTTTGGGTAATCTATTAAGCATGCATTGAAAAATGTATAAATATACATTCTCTTCAATATATGGATACATCATTGAAGACAAGAATGATTTGTTATTGACTTGGAAGAAATATCTACGCAGTATTTTATTATGATGTATATTTACTGAATGATTTTATGCTCGTCGAAAGCTGTTTCAAGAAAGTCAAATTGAATAAAAACCCTTGAAATATCATAGCAAAAATAAGGCTAAGCAAGGATTCGACCCATTACTTGTACAAGGTTTAAATGTGATCCTAATAAATTGTATTTATGTCATTTCTTAGATGGATTGCTTCTTCGATTCGGTTAAGAGATTGTCGTGGTTTGATAGGCTGTTGAATTCGAGGCTGGAGGACAAGAACAGATTGATCAAGTCAGGTACTGCGAAGGAACAATGGATCAATGTCATGAAAACGATCAAATCATCAGGGAAAACTTATGCATGTGGTTTCACGAGGTAAATATTTATTTCTATATTTCTTTTACTATTTCCTTTTATATTTCTTCCTGTATTTCTTTTTATATTTATCATAAAACAATGCATTGAGCCATGATGATAAAAGAAAAGGACATACGTAGTTATGTTTGGTTATTACTTTTCGGCTACAATGGTATTTATGCAGCCAAAATTGATCACATGATAGCTAAAACTGATCACACGAAAGCCAATACCGATCACATGATAACCAACATTGATTACATGATTGTTAAAAAACTGATCGCTTGATAGCCAACACCGATCACGGGATAGCCAAAGCTGATCACATGATAGCCAAAACCGATCACATGATAACCAACATTGATTACATGTTGGTTTAAAAACTGATCGCATAATAGCCAACACTGATCACGGGATAGCCAAAACTGATCACATGATAGCCAGAACTGATCACATGATAGCCAATACCGCTCACATGATAACCAACAATGATCACATAATAGGTTAAACTAATCACATGATAGCCAACAAATGCTCATACCATAGCCTGCTCGCAGAAAAAACTTGCCAAAAAAGTGGATGGAGAATAGGTTAGTCTTTTTAACCCTTTAATTCCCGGATGGGCCATATGGCCCCATGAAAAACACCGCAAAAGATCATTTTTCAGGGTGTTAAGTACAAAATATTGTAAATGTTCTGATGGCAGTTCTCTATAATAGCTTACGCTTTAACCTAAATTAATTGACTATGCTACCCCCTGAAAAGCGTAGAGTTATATGGGTTTCAACAGTTCATTGAAAGTAAATCCGGGTGCGAAAGGATTAACTATAAAAGTAACGCCATTAAATGTGAGATTGTTATCTTTGATTATAGGAGTTGGATTGCAGAAATACTTCAAGGTTTGTCAAATCAATACACTGAATTAACTGCACGAAACAACAGTGGCACTGTTATGGCTGGCTTTATAAACGTAACTGGTTCAAAAATTGTTGATATGTTCCATAAGAATATTGGTTCAACAAAGAGGATTCTTTACAAGTTCCAAATTGTTGGACCATTGGACCACGTGTGGTTGGTGGAACAGTTGCCATATGGCGGTGGATACAGAGTTTATCAAAGTTATAACAATGCATACTCCTTGAAGGTGATGACATTAAATTTACTTACACATTATGGTTATCTTACTTTTTTATACTCCTTGAATGCGATGAAATTTTATTTAATCATTTTAACGTTTGTCCTTGATACTCCCTCAAGGTGATGACATTTTACTTACTTAATTTTCTTACCATTTATACAGCAAGAGCAGGCCCCTCCTTAAAATTCCAGTCTTTTGAAAACCATTTTATTATTTTATTATTTTCTTATAACATTACTTATTTTATTTTCTATTTAGTATTACTATAAAACTGTTTCTAAAATAGATAAACTTCTTAGTTATTGTATAAGTTGCAGTTTATTTGCAAGTGATATTGAATTCTAGTTAATAATAAAATGAAAAAACGATAAAGTATGTCTGAGAATGAAATTATTCTTCCAGGCGTGGCTTGCAAAGAAAGATCACAAAAAAATGCTTGGTTCTGACATCATCATTTGGCATGACGTCATCAAAATGGCGTCCCAGTACCTCACACTTCATGGCGGCTCCATGTCAGATTTGAACAATCTTCCCGCTGCAGTTTGTGGCATCAAACCATGGCTTGTTTTCATACGTGACTACAATTTAACGCAAGTCGAAGATAATCTGAAAGTTGCCTGGAGCAAGTTCGGTCAAGGCAAGATCAATACAAAAGATTTCTTTTTCAAAAATTACGTCTACGTCCTGGGTAATATGACCCAGTCCATCATTCCATTGGTAAGCACGACTAAGAAATGGACCCAGCAGCTCCATGACCAATGGATATCGTTGTTCGGATCGCCAAATCCCGTTCTCTATCCTGGTTTCCCATTTAACCAGTTGACGTCACAGTACAGTCAGAAATACGCCCTTGAAGTGAGAGAACTCAAAGTTGATGATGCTGCGTCGCCCGGAAAGGAAGCCATTGCGGAGGCGAATTGTAAAGATAATGCAGCAGTTATTGAGAAGAGTTTGGTAGGTTTAGAGTATTGTATGATTAGTTTTGTTGGATAGATATCCCCTTATCTACCTATGGTCATGGTTGGTTTGGCATATGATATTTTGGTTTGGTTGAAGTAATTGTTCACATTGCAAAATATAGATATTGTTTGGTAGGTTTGGAGGATTGTATTATGACTTTTGTACTGCTGTTGTGGATAATAGCATTCGTTAACTTTCATCGAGCCTGCTTATTTAGCCTTTCACCCCCTGTGATTTTTTAGCTGTACAGTACCATCAAAGGCGTCTGCTCAGATTGCAATATTGGTAATGTTGGAGCGAAGAATCTTTACAAATGTTTCGAAGCATGTGTATCCAGGTATTAAAGGGATCAGTCCCCCCCTTTAGATGATGTGGCATGGTCAATTTCTTTCATCGAATCCCCCCCCCTTCTTTCTAAACTTTTCAAGTCTCGTCGAGGCTCTCATAAATCTTATTTCCATATTTCAGTATTGCTTCTTCGATGGTGTAAAAGAGCTCTCTTCTGATAACAAGAAAATGAATTCGCGATACGATGAAAAGATTCGACTTATAGACAGCGGTCTGAATCAATCGGAATTCGTTCGAAACATAAAAAATTTCAAACCAGTTGATAAAAAAGTTGCTGGGAAATTTACCAGGTAATTTATAATTTTATATATGAAAAGATTTTGAAAAGATCAACAACATATGAAGAATTATTCAAATTTGAGGTAGAATCATTAGAATAAACGAAATTTATATTGTGGGGGGGGGGGGGGAGGGAGGGCTGTGAATGAAACGAGATGGATTTGGGGGTTACGGAAAAATGTTTCGAGACCACGCCCTTAAGATCGCTGGAAAACGCTGCTGCTGCACAAATTGCAGAAGTAAAATGATGAATAAGTGACGATATTTAGATGTCTAATTGACAAGGAACACTGTCTAATGTCCGTATCAGCTAAAAGATTGCTCTTTAGAGCTTTTTTTTCGAAAAACTAAGGAACAAACGCAATCAAATTATTTGGGGGGTCTGGAAATTGGATATGACAGCATATATTACCGAGTCCTCAATAATTGCTTTTCGTTCTATTCTTAACTCAAGTTACATAGCACATGCTCGCAGACTCCATAGCCAGATCCTCATCAGTGATGCCCCGCAGAGGCTTAATGATTATTCATATCGAATTAGATGAGAAAGTTTTCTATGTGTATTTTAGTCTTCAAATTTGGATGGAATCAATCTCTTCATAAGATTCATAGCATTAAAATCAATCATTGTGTTCTACCGCTCAGAAAGATACATTTTATTCTCCTGCTGGGAAACCTAGCCCTCCAGTCGGACAAATCCTGGCGCCACCTCTGCCTTCTTTTAAGAATCATCTTCGCTTTCTAACCGTGTTTTCTAAATCTGTTATTTCTTATAGCAATTGGATTGAAGAAATTCTACGTGGTCTTGCATCTCAATACTCCCAATTGAAGCAGGAAAGCAAAGGCAACATGACTGGTTTCATGAATGTGACTGGAAAACAGCTAACAGACCTTTTCACAAAGAACGCTGGCTCTTGGAAGCGAATCCTCTACCATCTTAAAATGGCCTCACATGCAGAAAAAGTTTGGGTAGTTGAACAGCTTGCATATGGGAGAGGATATCGTGTATACATTAGCAATGATGATGCATTTTCTCTGAAAGCATGGCTCACTACTGGGGATTTGAGTGCTTTGCATGGCACTGATGTGTTCATGTGGAAATTCACGTTGAGTGGTTCATCGAAAAACCTTACTAATGTTCCCGCTCATTTGAAACCGTGGATGGAATTTTTACGCGATTATAACATATCTCAAGTCGACCAGAATCTTCAAAAGGCAAGGAATGTGTTTGGCAGAGGTGTCATATTAACGAAAACCGCATTCTTCGACCAGTACTTGGCAAAGTTGGCAAAGCTTGCAGACTCACTTTCAGCTATTGTTGGTACGTCGAATCTATGGACCAAAGAACTTCAAGATCTGTGGATTGCAATATTTGGGAGCCCTGATCCAAGGGTGTATCCTGGTGTTGCATACAATTTCTACAAAGGCGGGGATGCCCAGAAGAACCCACTGGCAGTGCGTGTGCTTGAGATTGATGAGCTTTCTGAGGCTAACTGCCCAGCGCACATGAACCTTTTGAAAAGCTTTTTGCGATCAGGTATGACGTCACCAAAGCCACCTTCCACGACAAGATTAACTACCACCACTCGAAATCCGACGACAATCAAAGATGGCGCTGCTACTGTGGTTAGGCCTGGATTTGTTATCATGCTTTTTGCTGTTGTACTTGCAATGATGTACTGCTTTTAAAACTTTTTTTTTATTTTGAATTGATAACGATGCACTTCACTTATAAATTCCTTCATGTTAAGGGATGGCTACAAGCTTTCAACAATAGAGCAAGTATTGTTGCAACGTCATATTCAATTAATATATTAACTTTTCATATCTGACCGAGATCCCTGTAAGCTATTAACATCATAAGTAATAATAATACTGGTCAACACCTAACAATATTGAACAATATTAAACAACATTATGCAACACTGAACAACACTTATCACCATTAGAAAACATTGAAACAAACATTGAACAATGTTGAAAAACATTGAACAAAACATATCATTATTAGAAAAACATTGACATACATTTTGGACAATATTGAACAACATTATGCAACACTGAACAACACTTAACACCATTAGAAAACATTGAAACAAACATTGAACAATGTTGAATAACATTGAACAAAACATATCACTATTAGAAAAACATTGACATTCATTTTGGACAATATTGAACAACTTTGAACAAAGCTACACAATATTGCACAAAGCTTTGCAATACAGAGTAGCAACGCAAATATAGAGCAACACTTGTATAAAATACGGAAAACACCAAAATAATACTAAGAAGATATAAAACTAATGACTCAGAACAACAGAATTGGTCAACATTGATCAGCATGAAACGAAATTGAGCAAAAGTAAGTAAAACAGAGCAGCAACATTTAAGAATATTGCAGAAAAATCAAGCAACACAAAACAACTTTAAAAACATTGAACAACACTTAAGCAACATTGAACAGTATTATGCAACATTTAACACATCTCAACAAAAGAAAAATAATGGAAAAAAGTAAGCAACTTTAATAGTAAGAATATTGAACAATATAGAAAAACTTTTAACAGCGTACAACATATTAAACAACATCGCGCAACATTGAGCGCCATAGATACAAAACTGAGCAACATTAAACAATATATGAAACAGCGACCAAACAACATTAACTACGACGTGCTATTTTTTCATAATTTTCATTGTGAACTGTTCAAAGCTTTTGCAATCCATTTCATCTATCATTCAAACAATTTTAAGTATTCACCGAAATAACTTTTAATGCACCTAAAGCTTTCATCCATTTTAAATGCTTTTAACATCATATATCTCATGCTTAATTTATATTTTTGTGTCTTTGTTACTGTCCCATTTGAATTGTAAAAATAGTCCATACTTGGTGCCTGACTGGAATTCAGAAAGCCAACGGCGGCTTGATGAATGGTCAAGGCGAGGTCCATGAACCTATAAACCGAGAGGTTTGCGGTTCGAAACCAGAGTCGTTCTTTACAAGCTGTTCAGTCAACCCAGCTGTACATCATTTCAAGGTTGGAAATCATGAGGGAAAAGGCTCAAGCGACCCGGTCCACATCAGACTGATAACTGCTAGAACCCCAGCCTGGGTTAACAAATAGATGAAGTAATCAAACAAACAAACAAACAAACAAACAAACAAACAAACAAACAACAGGCACTGGAAACTTTCCAGTAACCTTGAATCAGAGAATCACACAGTTATTTAGGGTTAAGTTTTATGAATGTAATTTGTTCATCCTGTCAATGCGATAAGTATATGCCATTTGCATGGTGCAATCAATGCCTTCCCATTGAAACGAATTGTTTTTTAAGCCAACTAAACTACAAATCCACCCCTAGGCTCAACCCTAACCCCAGCATTAACGCTAACCTTTGCCCTAATCTTAGCTTTATCCTAAACTCCAACTCTACCCATGCCCCTAATTCTAGCCCCTATCCTATACACAAACCCAGCCCGAACTCCAGCCACCGACCTAGCCCCAACCTACCTCTGTGCCAACTGTTATCAATACAATGCCCCCCGTCACAAAATATAGCCGCAACTTTAACCAGAACCCCGACACTTGTCTCAAAATACAGGATTTCTTCAAAGCTCAAAGAATACAGCAGCAAATGGTGTTTACAAAGAACAGAGAGTGAACTGCTAATGAGAAGACTTAGAGAAAGGCAAGGCAATTGTTGTTACTGAAGAAAACTGCTGTCACCTGAAAACAAAGCAAGTTTGTGCGGGTTGAAAGCAGTGAATACATGAAGCTGAATATGCTGCAAAAGACGAACGGAAAGAAGAAGACAGGAAAGATGAACGAAGCTAAAAATACACGTTTGAAGATGGATGGTGTTTGGTTCGATTACGCAGACCTTAAAGATGCTTCAATCTTTCCAGGTATGTCCTTTACTTAGATGATTTTATACAGTTTTTACTGCCTTAAAAACGAAGGCTGCGCCATGATGGCGACGCTGAGTGGCGCAGCGCAGCGTACCTTGTCGAGACGTCTTATTGATTGACGTCACAGCTAGGTTTAGATGGTCACAGGAATGACTGCTTTGTGCCAAAACTAATGTCGTGTTGACTTGTCAGAACCGCATATGAACCTAGGTTCCAATTTAGATTGTTAGCAAAGATGTCGTCCTTTCACTCGAAGAAAGGTGTTTAGGAAATAACAACAGGAAACGATGATTTTCATGCTTTTAATTTTTTGTAAGAAATAAATCGATTTAAATTAATTCTTGCTGTGTGAATCAGGCTTTTGAAAGATTTCGTTGCGTGGCTCTGAGATTTTAACTAAAACAAAAAAGATATTTGGGTTAAGTTAAATATTAATATCAAGATAGATACATCAAGATAGACAATCAAGATAGGTTAAGTTCAATATTAATGCATTGAATATCACAGTAAAACTGTTTCTTTTACTCATGATAAAACTTTTAAATTGGGACTAACCTGTTTCATTAGAATATAATGTCTTCAATATTTCTAAGATGGTCTTCAATATGTTAAACATGGTCGATGAAGACTGTTTTTAAGGGAATGACGATGCGAATCTTACAATTTTTTCAAAGTATACAAAACTACGTTGCAATTGTAATAATAAAATTCACCTTAGATTTGAGAACTGCTGGTAGCTGACACAACTGATTTGCAAGGCCACTAGAAACAAGAACTTCATCACATAGGCCATCTTCACCAAATGCATCAAAAGTTGTATCCAATGTTTCTGCTATAATCACGAGGGAGTTTGATGGAAGCAGCTCCCGTTTCAATATGGCAGCGATTTTCTGAAATGGCAAGAGTGGGAAATGTGAGTTTCATTGTTTTATATCGAGCAGAGTGGCTGTCTGAGAGACATGTATCTTAGTTCATTTTATTTTATTCAATTTTTTTTATTCAATTTTAGTTTATTTTATCTTATACAATCGAAAGGTCCTATCAACGTGTCCAGTGTATGAGCTTCACCCCCTCCACCGGGAATACAGAATGGGTCGATCTATCTGTCATTTTATCCATATTATAATTGGGTTCTCAAATTACAATGAATGACATCATCACCTCACCTGCAGATACATTTTTCCATCTTCTTTTTGAGAGAAAAATTTCCCTGCGACTCCAAAAATTTTTAACAAATTGCATTTCGCCGGTTCTTCTTTTGAAGAGGTGAACCACTTTTCCAAAATTTCGATCGAATTATTCATAAGAAACTGAAAAAATGACAGAAAGGAAATTATAAACAAAACGAGACTAAAACTGCAACCTCTTCCCTTGGAAAAATTCATTCGTTTTATTACTGCTACTTTTTTCTTCTAATTTTCAAGTTGAGGTATAAATTCAATTGTAGCGAGTTCGAGACCTATCTTGGACATATCGATTTTCTCTTCCCTGGGCAAAAATTTTAACGCTTCCATTAGCACTGTGACAAAAGTATCTTGTAAAGCAATTTCTTTTTCTGTTGTCATCAAAGGTGAGAAAATTTAGCCAAGGAAATAAAGAAGCATTAGAATATGTAGTTAGGAATTATAGAAGTTATTGTTTACCTCATGAGAATTATTTCCAGCCATTGCAATTGCTAATGCTCTCAAGCATCCAGATAATTCTAACCATGAATGAAAAACAGCTGTTGGAAATAGATTACATTCAGCTTTTATTAATTTATATCTTGAAAGGTAGCTTGAGCGTGGTAAGTCACATATAAACGTCTTTCTGCTGAAACTCATGCAGTTAAAGCTACGAGGTTCTAATTTCAAAGATCATAGAAAGGCATTGGAAGAAGGGCCAGAGAAATTATCGTAATAAAACTGGATAAAGACATCAACAGAACAAAATCAATGAAAAGAAACTTTGTAATACCAACTTGGTGTAGAATGGAATAATTTGTGCATTTAAGATCAGTAGCAAAGGACCTAAAGGCGTGAAGAACGATCTTAATATTGTTTGCAGAGCAGCAGAAGTTACATGAAACATTCATGCCATCCCTGCGTAACTGCAATTATATATACAGCTTTTCATGTTTATATGGTTGATTATAAAAGAGAATCCACGTGAAATAGGACATAAATGAGTGAAGAGCATTCCAGTGCAAAAACAAATTTGAAAGCCTCTTGACTACGCCAGAATTTGGGACATCATGGATATGATATAAAAACTGCATACTCGTAAAAAAGTGGCACAATTTGGAACATAGCTTCTTAGGGTCACTAAAAGTTTTGCCAAGCTACAGAATCACAGCTTACCGTTTTTATCAGAAGCAAGATGAGTCATTGTTGACCAAAGCATTGAAAGAAATGTTGCATCAGAAATGTCATTCATGTCAAGGATATTACTCATGCAGACAAGTGCTGATTTCTGAACGCGAATTAAACTAAAAAGCAATAATAGGATGATGTGATTTACAATTTTACTGGTAGAATGGTGTGACACAAACATTGGCTCATTCACTTCAGTTTCTTTAAACTATAAGAAATCTTCTCTTTTCTTTTTATCAATGGACGTGTTGATGAATGGATGCACATAGATGAAAATAACTGACGGACTGAACGATTGACTGACTGACTGATTGAGCGATTCATTGCTTCATTGATTGATTGATTGATTGATTGATTGATTGAATGATTGGTTATTTGATTAGTTGATTGATTCATTGATTGACTGATTGGCCGACTAAATGACTAATTAATTAACTGCTGGATTAAATCAATGATGCATTAGGTAAACAAGTATATCATGAAGATTAAGATTAAGAAATGAAATAGTGAACAAGAAATTATAATAAACATCATATGTGCAGCAGCTATAGCATCGATAGACAGACAAACATTACCTAGGACATGGACAAAAAAGGATGGATGTTGTTGAAATCAAATTTTTATAATGATGAAAAAAGAATAAATTGTATTTACGCTTTATGAAGAAGTTCTGTTTCAGAATGTTCTTGCAACGATTGCATTTCTGGCAACTCAAGATATGTGATGCAATTATGTACCTGAGGAAATAAACGGATTGTAGAAAAGATTTATCTCTTTTAGTTTTAAAAATATGTATGACAATAAATGAAAATGAAGAATGCAATAACAAAACGAAAATATTATTTATCGTTCATGATCAGATTAAAACACTGGCAGAATGTAAAACATGAAATAAAAATGATAAGAGTAATAAGTCTTACCTTTTCAACTATGCCACTATTAGATATAAATTCCTTTAAATGCAGCTGGAATTTATTGACTTCCTCCTAAACGATTTGAATAAAAGAAGAAATCTCTTATCAGACTAAACAGAATTCTTTGTATTCATGGGCTCTTCGTCTTCTTTTACTTCATGCCTTGCCAACAAACATTATCCACCTTTACAAGCCAAGAAAACACATGAAACTTCACATATAATCAACACAAAATTATAATAAATAATAATAATAATAATAATAATAATAATAATAACCTTTTTTACAGTTAGTTTGACAATAGTGGGGGCACTGATATACCCTAACAATAAGCAATTGTGGAGATTGAATTATGGAAGTTATTGACTGCAAGCACTACATGCGCATTGATTTTCGAAATACCAATTTCTTATATGGGTTTTGAAATGGGATGCATTTTTGGAAGATGTTATTTCACTTGGAAGAGAATTCCAAATCTTTTGGCCCAAAAAGCTAATAGAGTCATTCTGTCCTTGAGTTTGACAATTTCTTTTAAACTATCCAACCTTAAAATTTCCCGACAGCACAAAAATTAGAGTTAGGATAGGAGTATGGTGATGTTGAATAAATTTATCTGGCATACCATGAAATTTGTTCCATTTTCATTGATATGATCACATTCAAAGTAAGAATCGTCATTATCTTCATCTGATGTCTCCATCATTTCGATATCGTCTGAAATCAGAGTTTTATGACATAAATAATGAAGAAAGAATAGTTTAGATGGATAATGCAATGTTAAAAAAATTCAAATTATAATAAATAGAAACAGAAAATAATAATTAATTTAATATCTTATTTTACTTTAAGATTTATTTTACTTTATTTACCTTCGCAGCAAAGCAAGTTTGCAAGCAATTCCAAGCAGAGCTGTTTTGCCGAAAGAAGATCAAGGCATTCGTCAATCTGGGAAAAAAAAAATTGTTGATGAGAAGAATGTTGCAAATGAGAAATGAGAAGAAATAAAAAGCATTTACTCAGCTTCAATCCATTAGAACACCGTGCTACGAAGGTAATGCACCTTGATAAAGTTATTGAGAGAAGATGGGCTGACGTAAAACTTTAGGAGGATCGAGTTTAACGGTTCCCTGCTAACTTTAAAAAAACCAGATATACTGCTAGCAATTACTGTTCGCCATTCCTAAGAATTTTCAATATATTCCTGCTTTATACTCCCGCGCTAAACTCCGCGGTATACTCCCGCGTTTTTACGCAATTACCCAATTCTGCAGACACAAGCATACATCAATATTTAAGCAATTCAGCACATTTTGTAACATGTTGTATAATGATTAACAGTATAGGATGGTTTTTACCTTTGTTTGATCATGATCCAAAACAACATCTTTCAGTGATTTTATGCAACATTTATCAATCGCATAGTCAACTATCTTCAACGTTTTGTCCATTATTACACTCCGATGACTTTCTTCTAATTTTCCATGCATGTTCAACAACACACCTGCAACAAAACGATTTGATTAGAGTTGGTTGGTAAAATTAGTTTGTGCTGGAGTTGATAATGGAGGTGTTAAGGAACCTTGGGGCTTAACGAAGAAAAAAGTGGTAGTTTTGTGCACTTTCTACAAGACAATCCCTAGGATGTGTGTCACCCAGCCAGATTACAATCACAGGAGTTAAATAATCCCAACATCTTACCTAAAATGACAGATTTAATGAACAAGATTTCAAAAAATTCAGTTTCAAATTTGAATCGCATGGTTAGAAAAGTTGTGTAAAGTAGATGAAAATTACATAAAATCATAAAGAATGAATTAAGAAATAAAACCATATGATATAGAATGTATTATCAGCTTCATATTTGCTCCTTTTTTATAATTATCACATCATTAAATTACGAATTTCTTACCAGATACATTAGAAGCAATGAGAAGATCTTTCATGCTTGTGTCAAAACAATATAACAATTGCACCATCTGTTCTAAACATGGCTTTGAGTTTATCAAAACTCTGATTGCAGATTCATTTTCTTCTGTAACAGTGCACAAGCACTGAACTGCAAAAAGGTAAGCATTACATTCAAATTATGACAAATCAACAATCAACAATCATCAATCATATAATATATCATATATAATGTGTAATGCATAATAAATATATACTATAAAATGTAAAATAAACAATAAATAATATATAATAAACAATATATATAATAAAATGAATAGTATATAGATATAATTTATGATATATGATATATAATATATAAAAAATAATATTATTTTATTAAGGAAAATATTTTATATAAAATACCTAGTATATAATATTGAAGATATGATTCACAACATATTATATATAACAGATCATATAAAATATATGATATATAATACAATAACCTTAATATGCTGGAAGAAAGAACAATGTTGCATTTATAGCCAGTTTTGCATAGTTGTCTCATTCCAAAAAATCAATTTTGTTGCTTCCTACTTATATTTTCAACAATTAAATTTTTTGTTTAAATATAACTCGTTTTATACAATATTAGTTGTTTGATGAGATGAAAATAAAAAAGAAGTTCTGAAATGCATCGTAGCTTACCAATTGTAAGAAGTAATTCTGGATCATTTTGAATGGCATGAAAAACTTCAATCAAAGAGCGGATGACATTTTCTTCATTGAATTTGTTGATTGCAATGTCTGATGCTTCGCTGAAAGAAATTGTGTGGCATGGACATTAATCTTTAGAAAAATATATAATTCTCATGTTTTAGGAATAAATTGATTGAATAAATAAATTGTAGGTTTAGGAAAAGAGAAATTGTCATATAAGGAAATGATAATTTAGTAACTTCTAAGCCTAGCCGTGAGATTAATCTTGTAATTTGACAAATTACAGCTTTCCTGATTTTATATTCTAGAATGTTCTTACGCTGTCCTGAAAGTAAACATTTTCCTATGAAATGTATATGAGGTTTTTCCTTAAAATTAGGTTCTCTTGAGGCAGCATACTGCATGGTCCTTTTGTATGATATAACTAACATGCAACAAATTGCTCCTAAGAAAAGTAGAAACATGTTTTTCTATCCTGAAAACAACTTTTTGCCAATAATTCTCATAAAATAAAATGTTAAATAATGAGCAATCAACATCCACTAACCCCTCGTCTGGTTGAAGATTTTAAAGTCCTGTTTCATTATTTCTGCTAACCTGATCATTCTCACTCTGAAATTTTGGTTTACACTTTCATCAAAGTTCAACAAATTGCAGTATGGAAAACAATTACATAAAAGGATTTGATATAAACCCATACCAAAGATTCCAAATCAAAGTAATTTGCTGCTTCAAACAGCATGAAACTTGTTTCAAATTTTCAATGTCAGTGTTTCTCAAAAAGTTGTGCATTTGCTTCAAATCTTCTTTCACTGCTATCCCAGCTTGGGCGACAATACCATCTTTGATGAATTGCAAACAAGCATCCAATCCACCAGAGGTACTTACATTCCTGCATGGAATAAAATTGCAATAAAAACTGCATCAATTTACCTAGATGATGATGATGACGATGATGATTATGATGATTATGATGATGATGATTATGATGATGATGATGATGATGATGATGTTGATGGTGATGATGATTATGATGATGATGGTGATGATGGAAAAGTTATTGAAAAGATAATACCTGAAAATTCCAGCCACTTTCTCTTGAATTTTAAGATTTTCATTAACTAGATGAGAGCCAAGTTTATCTCCAATTTTTAGTTTGATCAGCTCATTTGAAGCTTTTTCATCTGTTGCCAAATTCGCTAACGATGCCAAATAACATAAATTTTCTTCAGTGCTATTTGCAGTTTCACATGCCTTGAAAAACAAAAATTTATTTACCAAGAAAGTTTGTCAGATTTTAATACTCAGGCTGTATAATAGAGTGCCTTTCTTAACTCTAAAAACGCCTTCCTTCCGAATGAGATAAGAGACAGAAGGTATGATCTCCAAGGGGGATGAAGTCATGAAAAGCCTATTACCTAGTTCCCAGCAAAAAAAATGATGACATTATAAAAATATAATATACTAAAATGAAAATATTATGAAATGAAAATGTCATTCCTTAGTTGTAATTCTCCTTGGCGATTTCAAACAGTTTGTGCTCAACATTAGCAAGAAAACGATGTTCTTTAGGAACTGGCAAAAATAAATAACATTAGGCAAAACGTAAAGCAATGAATTGGATAATAAAGACAAGCGATTAAAGCAAGTCATGAATAGTTCTTGGTAAGTGCTTTTAATTTGTTTGACTTGAACCACAAACAACCAATGTGCAAGTTTACGGTTATACATGCACTCGAACTCTTCTTGGATTTACCTTCCTCAAAAATTAAAATCTTAAAAAGTACGAATGAAAATGTGAAATCATCTAAATCAAAGGCAATCATGATCGTTATTTCTTGATTCAATCAACCCGTTAACAGGATCATAATTCTCGAATTACCATGTTTAAAATTTTCATCAAGTTGGATCCACTGCTTTGAGCTTCATAGGTTTCCTCTTCATCATCCAACATCATCTCCTCTTCACTTTCTAGCGCAGATTTTTTTGCTGGATTATCGTTAGCTAAAGATGTTCCTTCTCTTTTCCTTTTTGATTTCTTTCGATTGCCTCCCATAACACAAAACTTCCCTGGAACAGACAAGGAAATACTTCCGTGTGGAATTCTACACGTGCTTTCCACGAAATTTCTCAAGTTGTTGTTGCTAGAAGCCTCGCATTGGTAATATGCTGCCTCGTTAATAAATTACATAAGTGGAGAACAAAATGGCAGCGAATTTAGCTCGTCGAATTTTCTCAGCAATTTTACCTGAATCGGCTGTAAGTATTTGTGATATTTCAATGAAAATTTGCATCAAGTTTAGAAAAAAGCAAAGCATAGTCCATTTCAGGCACTCAACTCGGTTGAAGAATACATGTTCCATGTCCCCAATAAATGCACACACCTGATGGGGTTGAGATATTTTCCAACATACATATACAGTTCCAACATCTAACTCTTAAGATACCGTAAAAATAAGTTGTTTGCAACAGACAAAGGATGAGCTAAACAAAAAGTTAATAAGCAAGTCGATTTTTAATAGGTTTATTTTCGGTTGTTGAAGGGAAAACATAGGCCAAAGGCAACCTTTTTTCCTCAATATCAAGAACTATGGAGGAAGAGTGGAAACAAGATTGAAGTAATATAAGACACTGTGAGATCATTGCGGAGAGATCTCCCCCAGGCTAGGCTTGAAGAATGTGGCTGCTATATCTTGTCTGCATGGCTGTCTGCAAGTTTTGCAGAAGTTGGAGTGCAAAAATGATCAACAGTTATTTCTGCCAGATGTGTTTTTAGGATAGCACTCAAAAATGATCAACAGTTGCTCTAGTTACACAAGTATCAACATTAAGGTCTATCTTTGCACCCACAAGATTTGAATGTGAACTGAGCAATCAAGTTTACTTTTATTCTGTCAAATTTGTAGAGTATGGCTGATCTTGACAAGATCTTGGGCCAGTCTGCAGAGCGTGGCAACTGCACGCACAAGAAAATTTGCAGCAAATCGACTTGCACTCCAACAATTAGGCTTTGCATGCGCGTATTATATGCGTATAGGGTCATTATAGGTACCTAAAGCGGCTTGGTGCACCCAAGAGAATCAGATGTGCACTCCATGCACCCCCCATTTTATACCTTGCACGCGCGAGATCTCATTGAGTTCTGCCATGCTCTGCAGACTGGATCTTGGGTGCGCCAACAGTCCCGTACCTCAGGTGCAGTCATACGAAATGCATCAAATCATGGCAAGGGTGTGCAGTTTGAGAAATATTCCAATCTGGAATGAGATGCATCCTGGATTGCAGAGAGACATTTGGGGTTTCGCACCTTGTGATTGGCTATCAGCGGTAGACACTTGGGGGAGACAGTATATATTTTGGAAGACAATAGTCTTTTGTTCTAAAACAATGGAAATGCGTGATGTCATCCTACCAAAACAATAGGCTTGTCCTCCCCAATATTTGGCCAAGTGTCTGCCACTGTATTTAATCTCTGCTGAGACAATTTTACTTATGTATTGCTTAAAATACGTTTTCTATGTTTGAAATAGAATCTTATTTTATTCATTAATCCAGGTACTGAGGTCAAGATGCCTCCATGCCACTTCACCTGCTGCTTCTGACAAACTTTTTGTGGTATGAATTTTGAATGTTCTCTTACTAAAAACAGTTAAAGTTTGATGATGAAGACATTTTGTTCCATGCAACTTCAAAGCAAGTTCTAGAAAGCTTGGTTTTTTTCATGAAGGAATTATAGTTGTTAATTTTTTTATTAAACATATTAAAAACCCTTAGTTGTTACATTTCTTCTTTCCCTCATCTGTTTATTGATGAAATCAGTAAAAATAAGATAGTTGGTAATGAAGAAGAATCATAGGCTATGAAAATCAGGAGTATGAAACAAGAATGCCAAGGAGAATTGGTTAAGGGAAAAGGCAACATCTTTGGCTATGTTACTGATTCTTATGAATATTGAGCTCTCTAAACTGCCATAACCATGCATTTAAAAATTATGAACCTCTTAACATACTCAACAGGTGAATTCAGATGATTTAAAATTTGATAATAATTATTCACATTTGCAGCATAGAGACACACCAGATAACAACAAAGATACACCATTTGAATTCACAGATGAGAATAAAAAGGTAAGAATAGATATTTTTCTTATTAATCAAATGAAATCTATATGAGGTGATGCTTACAATTTGATTATCAACAGAGTGACTTACTGTCCTACTTGGAAGAGCAAAATCAGAGTAAATTGACATCATCGAATATTCTCTCTATAAATAAAAATGCTGTATATGAAAATGTAAGGTCTTTGAAACAGAAAGTTTTAGAAGGTCAGGGAGAATATGAGTTGTTTGTGTTTTTCTAAGGGTGATTTTCAAAAGTTTTTCTAAGGCAGCCTCAGAGGCTCAAAGTTGCAAATTGTGCATGCTCATTCCTCTGTGTCATCTTACTTCCACTTCTACATCAAAAAGTAAGAAGGAGCCACCCAACAGCTGAAGATATTCATTTAGTAGGGCTTGCTAGCAAAATGGCTTGATCAAGGTTGAGGACGTCTTGCAGCCCTACTAACTGGAGTGGTTTGTAGAGCACCAAAACACTGGAAGTTGTGTCATTTGTTCCAAAGACCTTGAACCGTTATGTCTAAAGTCTTCCAGAAAGTCATGAAATGTGATATCCCTATAATCATCTCATTGTATTTATGGCTACAATGTTTCATTATTCAAATCATTATCCTGTTAATCATTCAAAACATCTTTATATCAGTGTAATGAATTATCATTTTGCAAACCTGTGAAGATGGACAAACCCCAAAAACAATACCCCTTAGTTACAAAAACACAAAGGAACGATTAACATGAGAAGGTTGAAAACATCTGATTGTTGCCTTTCGATGTTTCTTTGCCAGCATTTTTTGCACTTGCTTTTATGCTTCTTTCCTAGGTACACTAAACTCTCTCGTCATACTCTCTCTGTTTTTGATTATAGCGTGCAAATACAATAATGAGTATCTACCCTGAAGGCCATAAAGCTGCTGCTGTCATTCCACTTTTAGATTTAGCCCAAAGGCAACTTGGTAAGTCTCGCTTTTTTGTTATTATGTTTTATTCCATTATAGGGAATTTAATTATTTGATTTTAAAGTAGTTTTATCATGACTACAAGTAAGCAATGGAGCAAGCAAGTAGGCAAGAAAAAGAAGTGTAGAAAACAAGCAAGGAAACAAAACAAGCAAGAAAACAAAACAAGCAAGCAAGTAAGCATGTAGGTAAGCAAACAAGAAGGCAAGCAAAACAAGCTAACAAAACAAGCAATATCTATTCACCTATCCAGGCAAGGTTATGGCAGCTTCTTGGAAGCTAATATAGGCATGGGTCATTAAGGCATGTGCCCTCAGGATTTCCCCCTGAGTATCAATCATTGACCTTGGAAGGATGGACACCTGGGTTAGGCCAACAGTTTCATGGAAAAAGGATCCAGCCATGGTCTCAAACTGGAACCTCTCGGCTGATGGGTTAGTAGATCTAGGCCTTACCCAGTTGTCCAAGTCACTTCAATCACCAAAAGCTCTTCTTTAAATTAAACACTAATCACCCAAGAAGAGTATTAATCAATTTTCTAACTACCCTTCTTAAATGCAGGTTGGGTGCCAATTTCTGCAATGAATCGAGTTGCTGAAATGCTTCATATGCCAAAAATGCGAGTTTATGAAGTTGCAACTTTTTACACTATGTTCAACAGGTAACAATTTTTTTTTAAATCTTTATTGCTGTGAGTTTTTGATGGTTGCTTAAATAAGAAAATAAAGTATTTGTATTTCGATGTTTACATTGAATTCATGAATCTGATTCCATGAAAATCAATGATAGATCAAAATTTTTTTGGCTGAACATGGCTCATTTGATAGTTAAAACATCCAATTTTTTCTCTTTGCAAATTCAACAAAATGATAATAATAAATTTTTAATGCGATGAAAACTTCAAAAATAATAAAATTGCTATCATCAATGCTTGTACCTCGCTTGTTCCAGCCCAAAAAGGAATGTAAAACAATGCTCAAACATGAAATAGTTGTATTCATATTTCATTATAACAGAGAACCAGTTGGCAAATATCATATACAAGTCTGTACAACAACACCATGCATGCTGAGAAATGCAGAATCAGTGGTTGATGTCATCACCAAGAAACTCGGTATTTTTCTTTGTTTATTTCTTCCTTTTAAGGCACCAAAAAATAATGTTTTTTATATCATTAGTTCAATTTCATTTTGACAATGAGAGTTCAATTTCATATTTCTTTGCATCTAATGAAAATCACTGTTGGTCAATATGTTTTACGGTGCTAAATGTCATGTATTTCGGTCTAACTAATGTGGAATATGACTTTGGGTTTCCTGTGTGTCTATACAGGGCCACTATAGAGAGTAGTAACCGGTTATCTGTTGATGGCAATAATCGTATAATGGAAACTACCGTTGCTCCGTCTGTTTTAAAATACTCAATGTCTTGCTCTATTTCTTGCACTATTTAATGCACAAGAAAGAAAACTGAGTAAATTCTTTTTTGCAGGTATAAAAGATGGTGAAACAACTAAAGATAAACTATTTACACTTACAATTGTTGAATGTCTTGGCGCATGCGTTAATGCACCCATGATGCAAGTTAATGATGATTATTACGTAAGTAATTGCCCCAGTTTGTTAAAATCTCCACCTACTTCGATCTAGTCGCGGACAAAACTTTGTAAAACTATAAAACTTTCTAGGGAGTCGTTGTTCTAAGGACTTCTAAAAAGGTCTGCGTCACATACCTTCAAAGTACGTGTAAATCTCCTTTTGATTGGTTGCGCAATTAGCGAAAAAAATAGGAAGAGAAGAGGGGGATAGCCCTGCAAAGTAACCAATCAAAAAACATCTAGTGTGATCTCCTTCATAATCTTGATAAATTATTATTGAGTTATTAAATCGTACCTTGAACCAATTTTAAGACAATTTTTGAATGATTATATCAAAATTAATCAGTTATGAAGAAAAAGTAAAAAATGGAGATTAAAATCGTTTTTATTTATTTTGTTTTGTCCCTCGTTGCAGGAAGATTTGTCGGAAAAAGATGTCGAAGAAATAATAGATGAATTAGCAGCCGGGAAACGACCGAAGCCAGGCCCAAGGTAATTGAACCATTTGAACCCATTGGCGGTATCTCTGACCGTATTACTATATCTAAGTATATTGAAGTAGGTGTTTATAAACCTATGGGCGGTTACAATAGTTCTATGCACTTTGTTTTTCTATGCGAACATAGTTTATAACTAAATAACTAATATAGGCCAACTATTTTCACAATCAATACAATGTATAAGAAGAAATATCATACAATAGTTACAAAACCCCAGGCATAGCAGAGTTGGTCGAGTGATGGTCATTATTGCTCAGATCTTTTTGCTATGGTTTCTGTTCGAAGCTTGATTCGTTTTGAAAAGGAGGCTACGACTGTGTTTCCGCTCGAGCAATGTAAATGCCCATCGTTTTCATAGCGTTTTCATTTAAAAACAGAGAAATTTGAACGGGCAGTGTTTTTGTTTGCTGAAATGGATAGGCTACACTGTTTATTATATCATCACCTAATCAATTTTGGTTGCACGTTTAGTATGAACGTAGCCCCAGAACATTAGACAATTTGTTTTACAATTTAACAATAGTTGATTCCTCAAAAGATCATATTTATCATCTACGTTTTGTTGATAATACCTGTTAAAAACTGTGAAATGATGTCAAAATTTAACTTAATTTTTAACGCCTCTGAAAATACTTTGAAACTGTAAAATCAAACATCGTAAAATGACAGTCTTAAAATTGGATTTCATATTTGACATCGTTTTAAAGATTATCTCTTATGGTTTTGTTTCAGAACATTACCATTTAGTCCCTTGTTTAATTTCCGCCAAAAATAGCAACAAAAGGTCAAATAAGTGAAAGATTTTGGTTTTATATTTCTTATTCTGATTTATCTGGCTAATAAGTAAAGAATTTAAATATGATCTAGATTCTATATTGACTTTAAGGTAGTTATGAAGTGGGTTGGTGCACAGTCACCGAAACTATTAAAAAATACGAAACAATGAACTGGAAACTTAAAACAATTAAATCAACTCTGATCAAGTTCCAGACCAGTGAAAATGTAAAAATGCGTTTCTAACATTTTACGCAACTCAATTTCATAGTTTAATGGAAATGATGCAAACATTGCAAAGTTCAGATCCATTTTCTTCCACCTCAAATTGTTACAAAGATGGCCTAAATTTTTTTTTAGAATACTTTTTTCGCTCTGCATTTGTTAATCCATTTTCGCTCATCTCTTCGCAATAATCGGACATCCCACACTTTGATTAATTTTGAACATCATATTTCCAATTTTTTTTGCGATTTACGTTTATATTTCACAAAAGAATGAAAATCTTTATTAATATTAGAATAGATATCAGTTTGATGGTATTTTAGATAAACAAAATTATTATCATTTTATTGACATAATCATTATCTCGTTCTAAAGGTTCAACTGGCATTTTTAGTCCTTCTTCTACGTCTATGTGTAACGAACTAAGTTACGACAAACTATCTCCACTTCTTGCCCGCTAAACTTCCCTCCATAATCACACGCACAACTTTATATTTTGCCTCAGAAGTAAAGAGTGGACTGATCTTCATTTATATTACAATTGCTTAACGTTTACTTTATTATGTATCATGTTAATTCTTGCAAGTAGGCATGCCAGTACAAACTACCTATATATTGCGGTTTGTATTATTGTAGTTAGCATAATAAATGATTTTTTCCATCATCTTTTTAAAATTTTTTCCTTTAAATTCTTTTTTCAGGAGTAACCGATTCGCATGTGAACCATTCACTGGTTTGACTGCACTGACAACACCCCCCAAGGGGCCTGGATTTGGGGTTCGAGATGATCTGTAATAATTGACTGGTAACTTTTATCAAAATTTCTTATAATTATTCTATGTTATCATATTTCAATAAGCCGAGTTTTGAGTGAAAAAATGCAGTTGGTGCTTGCTGTTAAAAATTGTTTGCTAGCTTTTTTTGAATTGTACGAGGAAAATCAAAACGAAAATATATGTTTGTTTTCTCTGATGAAAATAAGTCGGAATCGAATAAAATTATTTTTTTCTGATCTTAACTGGTATCAGGAATCTTTTCTGGGATTATAAAAGAGTGCTTAACCTGGTTCAACAGCAAAAAAGTATATTCAAAGCTCTACTCAACTATATTCATCATTTTTTTGCTAAAATGAAAATAGATATTTACTAACTTTTTAAACTCAAAGATGTTCAAGACGGATCTTCTGGTTGCCTTCATATTTCGCCACCTAGATGCCAATGTTCTAAGAATTTAGTCCGTAAATTTATGATCTATCCAATTTTAAGGCCTATTTACGTTCTAAATGCTCCCTATTTTGGCCTATTTTGAAATCATAAAATGATAAATAAGATGGATACATTTGTAGGGTAGTTTCATTTCCTGCTACAGATTTAAGTTACATACATCGATTGTTTCTTGTTTGCATTTTTTGATCAATGATTTCCAAGTAAGCTTTAAAAGTATCACAGATCTCTTTATCGATATCTTAACGAAACATACGCGTACAAGCTTACATGCACGGAGTTTATTAGCATTTGTAACTGATTGAGTTTCTTATGATGATAACTTTCCTTTTTTCGTGACTTTTAAAAGATTAATGGATCCTGTGAGATGCTCCAAATCTCCAATTAATTGACGTCACTTCGGTGACCTCGCTGATAACACTTGCTCATATTTCAAAACGAGGCAGACTAAAAATGACGCGATGACGTTTGTAATGGTGATATAACAGATCTACTCCTAATTAAAATGTTATTTGAGAAAAGATGAAATGATAGACAGACTAGACTAATGTTACTGATTAAGCATAGTTATCAAATGGAACTTCCTAACTCCCAAACTAAAGTCATTTTGCAAAGTAGTGACTGTTTTTTACTCAAATATGCAGGAATCGGTTCATCCTATGTGATTCTTCCCAAAAAAATCCGTCAGAACACCTTGTTCCTCTTGCCATGCTGTCTCTCTCCTCGCCTCCATAGAATGTTGTGCTTTGATATGAAAATGAAGAGAAATTCGGATATGAGTTGAAGAAGTGCATCAGAAGTTTTAGGACATGTGCATTCTTCTTTCCAATATTGTTTGAGGGGAAATGGGGGAACGGGGTCAGGTGGACTGTCGATGCCCCGTTCTTTTATTTCCGGCACCCCTGCCGGTCCGCAACTCAGCAAACGTCACATCATTCAAAATATTGGAATATGCAGCTTTGGTATCACTGCCACTTCCATGAAAGCAGCATTCTCATCAATATTATGAAATGGATTCTCAGGTTCTTTATATCTTTATATTTATGAAACAATTGAGCTAGTTTTGCTGTTCTTAGCTAAGCACCTAAATTTCTAGGATAACCCTAAGTTTGACTCCTAGAACATTTAAAATCTTTGGCGTTTTTTCTGATGAGTATTTCTAAATGTTACTTCTAGAGGTAAGAACAATGATAACTTTAGGGGGAAGGGTATCTTTAGGGGTAAAGTGACAGAGACGTGCCATTTTGAGAAAAAACTGTTACATAAATCCGTGTCGCTATTTGAAAAATGGGCCTAAGATTCTTACCACTGACAAGAAAAGTGCAGAGTTACGAAATATAAAGACACATTGTAGTTTATAAAAACGACGGATCTCTCAAATCGTGTCTAGTTCATGCATATGATTTTTCTTGGCTCAAAATGTACACCCATAATTCCATGCGCCTTCATACTTTCCTTATTTCTTTTAAAAAGAGACCCTTAAGGTGGCAAATTTTAAACATTACTTCAATTTTCTTTCAACGAATTTATGTAATTAGGCTTGCTTTAATTTATTTAAATAGTTTTAATTTTCTAATTAGCAGGTCCACATCAGCTTTATGCTGCCAAAATTCGACCTGGGTAAAATGAATTATGTATGTATGTATGTATGTATGCGCGTTTATGCTACTATATCCTCTTGCCATGCTCTCTTGCCATGCTACTATATACTTAATAAATTCCCCCCTTAGATAATATGCTTCTATGCCTAAGAATATACCTGCTAGCCTAAATGTTTTCATAAAAAAACTCGCATTCCTTTCAATAAATTAACACCTATAAAATCAGTTGAAATTCTTTGCAGCATAAGAAAGCATAACTGTGAGCGAATTACCAGTTTTTTTATCACCAGTTATTTAGCAAGGCGAAAAAATTTTTCATTAGTGGCAAAAATGTCGAACTTTTAGCAAAACAAGATAGAAAACGATAACTGGTACTACAATAAGAAATTATTTTTTGACTAAGAAGGTGATAAAAGTTTAATAAATTTCACCAATCATGATGAAAAATTACCGACGAAAATTTTGATGACGAAACTGTCAAATACGAGGATTGTACGACAAGCTTTTCTACCGAAATGCCATCATATAAAGGCAATCTCAGGTTGTTTTGTTTTAGCAAGCAAATATGGGGTGTGGTGAAAATAGATCTATTTACATCATCTGGGTGTTTCGTGTTTGGAAATTTCTTTCGTGGGAGAAATATTTCAACGAAGTCATCATAAAAATAATTCCGGACCTTTGAGATTTCGGTTTTATTTCTTGGATTTGTAAATCGATATTCCCAAATGACGATAATCTTGTAAACAAAATAGGTGAAAAACAATTGAACAGCACCTTGTTTCTTTCGCATTTCCTGACCTATTCATGAGTTCACATATTAATCTTGGATGCATTGCGGCAGCATTGTTATTAATAACCAATTGGCTTAGCGACTGAGGGACCGAATATGGCTATATCTAAGAAGCGGATCAGGGAATGGCAGAACAGGAATCGGGATCAGGGACTTCTAGATTGTAATGTATTGGATCCAACCGATAAGATTGCACAGTATAACAGAGGCTGCCTCGCAATTTTTTCGCAGTCCCTTGCAGCAATCTGTGTACTTTTCACTACGCACTGCGAAATAAGTTTACAAGTAAATTGCACATTGTCTCAGGGCCTCGAAGTGCAATTAAACATTAAGACCTTTTTAGAACATTAAAATCTAAGTATAACCTTTGTTTTTAATTCAGTTAATAAAACTTCACCCAGCTACATCCATAACTATTTCTCATTCAGCTCATCTCTTCATCAGTATTCTTCATAACTGTAGAAAGATGTCGAATAATTCCATGGGCCGTAGAATGGATTTCATCATTCTGTGCTCATAGAGCCAACCCTAGTCAACGTTTCCAAAGATGAATGTTCATTTGGGGGGGGGGGGGATTCACCAAGTTGGAAACTTGCCAATTGAATACTCCTACTTTGCCATAAACACCTTGTTTAGAAGTATCTTTCCCCTTCTATTACACCGCTTATGTTACCTAGGTTTTACGTGCTTTCACCTAGGAATCTTCATCCCCCTTCCCTCGTTCAGGCATTTTGCAATAAATTGGTGTCTCACAGACCGGTATTATATGGTAGAGTTAAAAGGTAAAGTAAACGCCATCTACAATTGTATAACTGTTGTCTATTCTTAAACCTTGACTCTTTTAGGGGTAAAATGATGCTAAAAATCATAGTAGTTGTTTAAATTGCTCAAAACAATTCTGTTTTCTGATAAGGAGTCCATTAGATATCACATATGCTACAAAAAAACTACCCTGTAAACCAATAAATGCCACCAGTTAAGCCCCTGTGTTGCCCAATTGTTCTAGTTCCAAGATTCCCTTTTCCCGATTCCCTATTCCCGATTCCCAATTTTAGAGAATCCCCGCGCTCATAGAACACATATTCTGTGATATTATTACTCGAACGGTGACCCGTGGTCGCTTTTCAAAAGCCTAGAAAATTGTATTGTTATTTAACATTAGAGGGCGAATATTTGTAATGTCTCACTCGACCGTGGGATTCTTAGCATTATCGTGGATATCTGTGCATAAGAGACGGCTGTTGCATTGATTTAGCTCAATTAAACAACTAATCACTCTAGATCCAGCATTCAGTGTTTAAGAATTTGATGTTTAGTTGTTAAAATTGCACGTTTTTTCTTGTTTATTCCGTGCTAGTGATCGCGAGGCTCACATCTTCAACTGGTAAGTCAACTTTATTTTTCTTTCAGTTTTTATCATTCCGTTTTCTTTCGTCATCACGAAACAGGTTCGAGCAGGGGCGGTTTCGCTTCCACCTGCTTTTCGCATACGCTGATACCCGCAAGTTTTCCTTCCAGAAATCGTTGCATCCTATAACTTATACAAGCCCATAAAGCTACAACTAAATTATAAGTAAACTTTGAATTAGAAATATGAAAAAGAAGAGTAAATAGTCATCAGCAATGCCTCTTCGTTTTCCGTCTGTCTAAACTCTCTTGTTAATGTTATCCGCTACACGTTTGTAAACACACCTTCGCAAACATAAACAAGATAAATAACCTTACTTTTCGTTTCGTTCAAACTTAAATTAACAGTCTGACTTAATGAAGAGCTTTTTGCTTATTTAATTGATTTAATTTGCCGTATTTAAGAATCAAATCCAATTGGGGAATTTGCAATAATAATATTACAATACACAAAGGTCGTTTAGGGTCCCCCGTTGGGATTTCATTTGAGGGGGCTTAATGGGGTGATTAACTAGCAAACTCCTGCAAAAGCGAAGTTTGATCGTCGCATGGAAAGCTCAGGGCTGCTTTAGAAAGGAGCAGGGGGGGCATGGATATCTCTTGACAAGAGCAGGGGGCATGGATGTCTCTTGACGAGAGCAGGGGGGGCATGGATGTCTCTTGACGAGAGCAGGGGGGCATGGATGTCCCTTTAACGGTAGTACCATTAACGTACAAAATTTAGCAGGCATTATTTATCGCAAAATCAATTGTTTTGTTATTATTCATTCATGCCCCTGTCCTATGATGGCTATGGGGTGTTCATGGGATAAATTTCGTTTTATTTGGAAACGGAAGAATAGTAAAAAGAAGCCGCAAGGAAATAAATTGACCTCGTGTTTCGACAGATTTGTGATAAGATTGTTCCAAAGATGGTAGATTCACCTCGTTTATTATTACTAAAATTAACCTGATTCTATTAAATTTCTCCGTGGCTTGATCTTTTAACCAAAGTTTAGATTAACTATGTAAGAACATGAAACTTAAGCAAATATCTCAAGCCAAGAAGGGTTTTTATTTCAATCCAATCACCAAAAAAGGCCAAATGCTGGTTTGATGTCAGATTTGAACGTCTTAAAAACTTGCCTGGACGAGAAACTGTAAATCCACAAACCAAGGTAGGATTGAAGACCAGGGCCGTGGGTTACTACATTTGGACATTTTTAGAGGCTATGGAAAATAAAATAATTTTAGATATTCTATTACAAGGGGGGTGTCTACGATGAATTTGCCGAAAAATGGGGCTTGCAATCCTTAATTTGCCGAATATATAGCAAAATTGCCGATGAAATCCTCTTCCATGGCCAAAAACGCCTTGTTTCGAAATAAAATATTTTCCCTGGAGGGGGGCTGTCACATAAATATTTGCCCTGTTCAAGATGGCTATTAATTCAATTTTAAAAAAGACTCATTTTAACTTTGTTTTTCCTTGCCATACAGACCTTTGTTAGCATGCGAGACAGTTTGCAGAAAGTTTCTTAAAACCGACAATTGTTCTCCCATGATTCTTAATGTTGAAATGACTCTAGCGCTAGTGGCTCATTTAAAAAGTTGCTTACAATTTCTCGATTCCGCACTACGTTGCTTAATCTGAAAATAATTGAAGCCTTAATCGTTTGCTTGAATGGTTTTACAGCTACTTCATTGAGCCCCTGCAAGTTGCTCAATGTTTCAATGATGAAGCCTTCTTACAATTGTTCATTGTGCCTTCTTGTCTACTTATTATAAATCGCCTCAAACCCTGGCCATCTTTGCTTGCTAACTCACTGTTTATAGATGCAGAGGAAGTTTGTCATAAATAAAGAGAATAAAAAGAATACAGCCTTGTTTCTTAGAAAAATGGCTTGCCTTTATAAATACTTATTTATCAAATAAAACCGAATTGATTAGTGAAAAAAGGGACAGTGTAAGTTATGAAAATAATAATGAATATGATAAAAAAAACGAAATGAATGGTCTGAATTTAAGCTAAAATTTGTGGCGATGTTTTCGATAAATTGCATGAATGCAACATATAAAATAAACTATCATTTCCACTATATTGAGTTTGGTTATTAACAGGGTTTTTAATAATCCGCGCATTTGATAAGCAAAACGAGGTCAAAATATTCAATTACAGCTCAGTGGTGGAATTTATGGGAGTTTGGGGGATTCGAAACCTCCCTCCTGCGTGAAAATGTTGTTGCCAGAAAAATTGCAGTGCAAAAAACCGGTTCTATCTTTGTAATTTCGCATCAAGTTTCTTTGACATAGTCAATAGCCTTCGATATGCTACCCTTAAAAAGGCAGGAATGTAAGAACTGGGGACTGAGAAAGGAAAACTCTAGGCACTTCATTTGTTGCGTGTTGTCCCATGGTCTTGTGGGAAATTGGAGAGTCTGTGCTTCTCCTTATAATAAACCCTGTTTTCCCGCCACTGTTCACATTCCCTCCGTATTCTGTTACGACTAGCTTGAATAAATGATGCAGAAAAATCTTGATGAGTTCTTGATGACAAAATTAATTTGGGATTAGAAATAAAAGGCAATTTGATGAACAAAAGCAATGAAATAAAAATAACCTTGAGGTTGACCACGAAATATTTTTCGATTATTGAACAAAATTTCGATTTGATAAGATGCATGATAACTAGTCATTTTCAGTGCCTTGATGATTTCCATGGCCGTAGCTACAGTAGGGTGAGGGGGGATGTGCCACCCCAAGGGAAAATATTGTGTTTCAAAAACAAGGCGTTTTTGGCCTTGGAGGAGTATTTCATCGGCAAATTTTGCTTGCTTGTCGGCAAAAAAGAATTGTACGCCCATTTTGTTGGCAAATTCATCGTGGACACCCCTCTGATACAGAACATTTAGCTTCGCCCATTTTTTGAAAACACTATTTTGATAGTAAAGAAAAAAGGCGAAAATTCATCTCAAGAATTTACAAAATATTAGCCGATTTTCAACGATATTTGGTCTTTTTTATCCAAAGGGGCTTTCCAGCAAACTAGACAATCATGACTTTTAAGGAATTGGGGGTATTCGCCTTGGAGTTTAAAAATAGGGAACACTTATATTGGCTGTGATTAAAATGATTTCTAATGATCTATCAGTCTAAGAAAACGGTTGTAAAACCCTTGATTAATAGCAGGGGTGCCAGCATTTTTGCCATTGAAAGGTCACTTTTTGTCATGCAACTTTCGCTAATTGTTCTTCCAAAACTTTGAAACCTAGAACCCAAAAGCTGCAGGGCCTATTTTGCCCTTTAACAAGACTTTATTTCCATAGTTGGTAGGGTGAGCCACCCTCACCATCCCCCTTTAAAGTGGTGCCTTGGTTAAGAACACAAGTAGATCCAACCCTACAAGTAACTCGCTAGTTAGGGAATTGCCTTTTGGGTCAAAATTTTCCAGGGATTTGCCAAATCAGCCAAGGATTTCGCATCCTCAATCCCACCTCCTTGTAAGAACAGACCTGTCTCCCATTACGTTGTTCTACAAAAACAGATATCTTACCAAGGTCGCCTTTAGTCAATGAAGCTTTCAGGACTTAAAATTCTTGAAAACTCTTAAGGTGAAAAGACCATGATCTATGGCTAAATACTTTGAGAATTAGAATATTAATCTTGTCTGTCGAAGTCATTAAATTTAACCTCGCCAACCGTAGTGTACAGTTAAAAAACCAAAATAGCCCAACAGTTATAAAAGCAGGAATAAAGAGAATTGGCTGCATAGCATTGGGTTTACTATACAACCTCATATCAAAGATACTGGAATAGTCACTATTTAATGTCTCATATTTAATGTCCAAAAAGGTTCTTGGGAGCTGTTCTATGCAGCAGTTATATCAGAAGACAATAAAACACTTGCTAGCGGGGAAAACAGCGACAGAAACACGTGAACATAATTTCATGAATTTATAACCTATGAGCACCAAATATAACATCAATGAAAGCAATTTCTGTAAAGATAACCAAGGTCACTAAGCGACTTGACTGAATACAAAGGCTCTGAGCAATCAGACACTTTTATTTCGTTTCTCATAATCTGAAAGCAAGGGGAGGGGAAAATTAGCACTAGGCGTAGAGCTTTGACCCATGATGAATATAAGGCTTAATGTATATTTAAGCAAAAAATTCAAGGAAGACCCTTATACACTTTCCAGATATTGGTTTCGACGAAGGGAAGGTCAATTTATGCTATTGTAAAGAAAATGTTGTATCTCGGCATCTTGAAAGTTTTATGCAAAATTAAGGGCTAGAATCTCAGATATTTTAAGCTAGTTTGTGGGTTGACAACTCAGAAATTGTGGGCAGCATTGCGAGGAGTAGCTCTATAGCTTAAAAGAGTTTAAGTAGTGAATTCCAAAGTAATTACGAGAGGTTTTTTACCACAATTCAGGGGCAAAGGAACCATCTTGAAAGTTTGAGGGTGCAGGTCAAAAAAGAGTCAATGAATTTAAACATAATGTGGTTTGAGAAGGGTTTTTGCAAATTTTGCCAACAAGAAGATGCTATGGGCACGATTGTCTCTCCCATCCCTACGTTTCTACCACATTTTAAGGAATTTATATTTTCATGGGGGAAGGGGGGAGATGCTACAGACTACTTCAGTTCCCATTTTGCACAGGTCCTTATTCAGTGCCTCCCTGAAAAGCAGTTCTCTGGAATTGACAGGGCTACGAAGCAAAATAATTAAAAATCAAGTCAAATCATATCAGATCGAATGTACTCAAATCAAATGAAATCAATCAAATCAAGTCAAATTAAATTAAATTAAATCAAATCAATCAAATCAGATCAGATCAGATCAGATCAATTGGAATCAGCTCAAATCAAGTCAATCAAATCAATCAATCATATGAAATCAATCAAATTAAATCAAATCAATCAAATCAAATCAAATCAAATCAATCAATAACTAATTAAAAAAAACATCGAAGCCCCAAGCTTAAAATTTAGTTTTGACAATCGCTGTTATTTTTCAATTTAAAAAACTTCTGTCGGTACGGAAAGGATCGGTTTTGAAGTGACCACGTTTTTACGCCGCCATACTTTCGTGTTTAGACTTTGTTTATTACAGAAAAACAAATCAGTTGTCTCCGCGGTGATCAATGATGGAAATTTTTGTCGTTTTATCAGTGGATTAATTTACCACAGTTTCAAATCTTTGAACATGTGCAGGATGTACCGATTCCTTATAAGAAACTGACCTCTAACAACTGACAAAAACAAATTTCCTGGGAATTTGTCCGTTTAGAAAGCAAATAATCTGAAGAACGTTAATTGCAGGTTGCCCGCTGGAATCCCTTTTAGGATGATAGGCAACGATGAGAAAATGTAAATAGAAAAAATAAGAAAAAGGCCAATAATTGTGAGAGAAATGAAATGCAAACAACAAGATAGGAATCCAAACGTGAATCCCATGATTATCGATCCTTGCTGTTTCAAGTCCCTACTCTCATAGCGCTGCCCCCCCCCCCCCATCTCTAAATCTCTTGAAGTAGAGACACATTGTCTTAATTTTGAAACGGTTTGCTGAGAGTTATGGCTGTTAGTCTTGATTAACTCGTTGATAACAGCATTTCATGTGAACAAAAATTATAATTATTATTATTATTACCAAATTTACTCTTTGGGGTCTCTTCGCACATCTCGTGGGCTAAAGTAGAAGCAACTACTGTCCATGTGACTGACCATGCTTCAGGGGCTATTCCACCGTTATACAAAACTCCAGATAGAATTCGGGATGGCCCACTCTCACAACAATTAAAATATTGCCACTTTGTCACGTTTGGTAGCAGGGATGTCTGAAGCAAGGAGCAGTGGGGGGCAGTTGCCCCCCTGCTTCAGAAAAAGTCGTTTTGCCCTTATTCTTCACTGACTTGCCCCTCTTGCCCAGAGTGAAGCAGAATTGACAAGACAGTGGTTTTTACAGGGCAGAATTTCTACAACACCCCCAAACATGAAGGGTGAAGTGATGCATGTTCAGATCATCGGCGCTCTCATTTGTCTCTTCAAATGTCAACCACAGTTTTACCACAGTTCTCTCGATCCCGCCACCATGCTTCTATTGAACCCATTTTTTAAATGAACTGATGAATCATCAATAAGAAGTGTTTGTTTACCGTGTTGACAGTTGAAATCCTAGACGTCAAAAAGACAAAAGAGATTTTTTAAGTCACGGATTAAAATTAGATATCGCTTTCAGCAACGCCAAAATTCATTAATTTCTTTTTTTACTTCACGAAATGATCCAATGTTCATTATAGGATATTATCCTTTGATTTATGTGGATTAAAATATTTTTATATATTGTCTTTTATTCTTAATCCATCGAGATTCGAAAAACTCGAATCACCCTTGGTCAGCCTTTTCATTTGCGTCACTAGATTCAAGGCCTTTTAATATGTTTCGTTTATTTTGCTTAATACAACCAACCCACGGGTGCAAGATTCTCTTCGTGGTTTGTTGCGGATATTATGAAGGTCTAGGGGGGGGCTTGTGCCCCAAATTATCAGCCTGTCGAAAATTTAAGCGCCAGAAATTGATGTTATTACTTTCATTTCTAATTATCTTTCTTCTAACCTGAAAGCTTTGGACACATCGTCGTTAGAAAAGCTTGTTCAGAGGTAGGAATGTGGGAACTGGAAACGAAGATGGGATTCCTGGGGGGGGGGGGGGCGCAATGGGCTCCCAAACAACACTTTTGATAATTTCATAGATCTCCCAGGGGATGGAGATCGCTAAAATGCTTTAAACACCTTTAATTTTAACTAAGTAGCTCTAAAAAAAAAGTTGACGTGTTCCTACTGTCTTCAGTTCAATGATATCCATATTCCTCAGATGAATTTGTTTTAGTGAGGTGCAAAACCGAAACAATTATGCACTTGATGAGACCAGCATGAAACTTGGCAGTGTGGTAGACCATAACCCAGATGTAGAAAATCCGATGAGAACCCACCTCAAAACTGTCCCTGTCCCCCGCAGTGATGACGTCATCATAAGACAGGAAAGAAAATTTTTTCACCAAAAATTTACTAGAAATATATCAAATTAAAGCTCTTTTCATGCTGATTAAAGTTTGCAACAAAACCATTTCCTGAAAAAGCACCCTTTAAAAGATACGGGGGCTTGAATGCATTGTAATCAGGGGGGCCATTTCAAAATAGCTATACAAATATTTGGTTGCTCGTGAAATTTCTTTGTTGGAAAATTAGCTAAAACATTAGTAGGTATCTAGAAGTAGAGACAATGTATTTCAAGTCCTTGTCATGCAACTAAGTTTTATACTTCAATATTGTCTATCCTACAGCTAGCCCTCCCCCCCCCCTCCTGAAACTAATGAATGATAAAACTTTTGAATGGTTTAGATTGAAAATATCTTCGAAGCCTTTGATTGATAAGTTATTAGCAAGCCATTGATCATTGGGATATAAGATGGATGGAAATAGTTGTTAACTAGCGCAACAAATAGTCCCTTGGTCAGTGTAAGTTATGGCAATTTCCGCAACACTTGCAAAGCTCTGTACATCTCAGCTGGTTTCGCTTGCATTTGCATTGTCTGGTACAGTCTCCTTTGCAGCCACATTTTGTCAGCTCCCGACATGACTTAGCAGCTTCTGGAATTGTCATCCAGATCGGACAGATAGATTTTCCACTCACATTCCAGCCCCAGTCGTTTGGCTGGCAAAGTCCAAAGTTTTGCTTAAGGACCCGTACCAGATTAAACTAAATAGAAAAGAGAGTATTATGTCTGTCAAAAATGACATCTACGCGTGTAATTAATGTTTCTTTGAGGGACTTGGGTACTGAAGCTTTGAACTCGTTGCTCACATACTCTCCAAATGTCTTTGCCGCACTTGGTTTTAAACATTGTACAGCTTCGGCACCATCAATTACCTTTGCAGTAACTGCTGGACTTGTAAATAGCGATGAACCATACTCTTGTAGGCAAGACAAGAAGTCTGATATGCTTGCCTTTTCGTAACTTACCGTACTCGGAAATAGAAGGTGGGTAGCTGTGGTTTTCATGCTCAAAAAATTCAGTCAAGTTACAATCTCGCAACTGGCATGCCACAAACAGTGAGGCATATAGGTATTTCTCTTGCTTTAATGAAACCGCTTTCATCTTGCCTTTAGAGGAACAAACCTTGTTCTTTGCGCGAAATAGCACAAGCTTGTTTTTTTCTATCTTTTCGTGAATTGGGACTTCACATTTGATCAATCGCTTTTCAACATATTGATGGAACTGCCTCTCACCAAGATCTTTTGCTCTCTTCACAGAATCAACTGCTTCCTCATTCATGATCATCTTGCTTATTAAGTGAACAAAATTGTCATCGGGGTCATCGAAGGGATTTCCATGAACCTCAAAAACATTGCACAGTGCCTTTACATCTTTTCTAAACTGCTTTTCAAAGGCATTAGTGTCTTCGTGATGCTTTAGTGCTCTTTCGTGAACATTTTCACTTCTGAAGGCCTCCACCATTTCTGCTATTTCAGGACCAGCCACCATCCACTTCATCAAAGCTGTATTATCGTTTAATAGAATATCCACAGCACCGCCATCAGTTTTGACAAGTTTATTATTTTGTTCGTGTGCTTGATCGATTCCAATATTTGAAAATGGCTTTCCAGTTTTGTTAATCGTAAACTTACCAAAGAGAAATTCCTTGTAGACGTTTGGATGATTAACAGGTAAACGCTTGAGGTCATTAATGAAAATTGGTAACCACCGAGCATAGTGCATGTCCATTGCAAACATCCATGGTGCAATACGTTCTAAACAACTCAAAAACAGTTTGAAGTTACTAGTACGAATGCTTTTTACAAATGCAAAAAGCAGAGTTTCCATCTCAAGCACAGTGCTCCAGTAGCGAAATTGTAACTGCTTAGATCACTTTTGTCATTTATCTTTTGTCATCTTGCTAATAACTTATCAAAGGCTTCGAAGATATTTTCAATCTAAACCATTCAAAAGTTATATTATTCATTAGTTTCAGGAGGGGGGGGGGGAGGGTTAGCTGTAGGATAGACAATATTGAAGTATAAAACTTGGTTGCATGACAAGGACTTGAAATACATTATCTCTACTTCTAGATACCTACTAATGTTTTAGCTAATTCTCCAACAAAGAAATTTCACGAGCAACCAAATATTTGTATAGCTATTTTGAAATGGCCCCCCTGATTACAATACATTCAAGCCCCCGTATCTTTTAAAGGGTGCTTTTTCAGGACATGGTTTTGTCGCAATCTTCAATCACCATGAAAAGAGCTTTAATTTGATATATTTGGATTAAATTTTTGGTGAAAAAATTTTCTGTCCTGTCTTATGATGACGTCATCACTGCGGGGGACTGGGACAGTTTTGAGGTGGGTTCTCATCGGATTTTCTACATTTGGGTTATGGTCTACGACTATGCCAAGTTTCATGCTGGTCTCATCAAGTGCACAATTTTGCTCAAAAATTGAATTTTTTCCCCTCACTATTTATGTCTCCTATTCCTTAGATAAGGTTTGACAACCTTCCATTTTTCCCCATAGTCCCCAAGACTTTCTTATCTTTCCTCTTTCCCCTTTTTATCGTTGATTTTATCTTTATTCATTTTTATTTTCTATATTTTTGCAGGTCAGTATTAAAGTTCACCAGTTCTAAATCCAACTTCGTTTGTTTGCAATGCAAGGAAATCAGGGCTGAAATTGAACAATCAAAAATATCAAATATCGATGAACAATGGCAGGTAGAGTTGCTATTCAAGGCAAAAATTTGATCATAATAGTACCAAGAGCTCATGTCAAATGCGTATCTTTGATTTTCCATCAAAATCGAGCCACGACTTTCAGGATAAAATCGGGAGCACCTCAGAAGGCAGTTGAACATGAAAGGAGCACTGTTTTCTCCCGGCACGTCTCGGTTATCTATATATCCGTCCGACTTATAATCAGCGCGACTTGGGTCCGACAAATGCCGTACTCGTTTGACCTTGACACGTCTACAAATGCTGATAACGAGAAAAGATTAGATAACGGTGGAAATGAAGAGGGCATAATACACGAAGGCTTGTTTATGTTTGATAAAGCATTTGCTCAAGAAATCAAGTATCTTTTCGCAGAATTAGATTTTGATTTGTACATGTGTCGGGACAAGCAGAGCAAATTGAAACAACGACAGGCTTTTGCGAGAAGGATTCCTGTCTGGAAACCCAAAGATCAACAACAAACTTTCGTTTATTTTGTTCGTCAGGGAAACGGACATCGTGGCCTAGGCTACTATCAACAAGATTTAACAGTCGAGGAGTATATAGAGCAAGTTAAACTGCAGAAATGGCAGTCAAATGTAGAGAAAATTGATGGTGAAATAAAGAAAGATGAAGAATATTGTGGGGAAGAACGTTATGATGATGTTTCTGTTGAAGATTATTTGAAGCAGTGTGAAGAAGAAGATCTTAAAGTTGAAGATTATATTGAATTATGCGAAGAAGAACAGAAGAGAAAGGAAATGACAGTGGAAGAATATTTGAGATTATGTAAGGAAGAAGAAGAAGGTGATAAAGATGTGACAGTAGAAGAATATTTGAGAATGTGCAACGAAGAACAAAGTTTGAAAGATATGACGATCGAAGAGTATCTTAGGTTTTGTGAAGATGAAGAAGGCAAGAAAGATTTAAAAGTGGAAGAATATTTACGATTGTGCAGAGAAGATCAAGATGATGAAGATATGAGCGTTGAGGAGTATTTGAAACAGTGTCAAAATGAACGAGAGAAGAATGACTTAACTGTGGAAGAATATCTGAGATTACATAAGGAAGGTCAGACTCCAAAAGATATGACAGTTGAAGAATATTTGATATTGTGCAAGGAAGAAGAAGATAAAGAGATGGAAGATATGACTGTTGAAGAATATCTGAGATTACACGAGGAAGGTCAGACTCCAAAAGATATGACGGTTGAAGAATATTTGAGATTGTGCAAGGACGAAGAAGATGAAGAGCTGACCGATATGACAGTTGAAGAATATTTACGATTGTGCAGAGAAGATCAAGATGATGAAGATATGAGCGTTGAAGAATATTTGAAACAGTGTCAAAATGAACGAGAGAAGAATGACTTAACTGTGGAAGAATATCTGAGATTACATAAGGAAGGTCAGACTCCAAAAGATATGACAGTTGAAGAATATTTGAGATTGTGCAGAGAAGATCAAGATAATGAAGATATGAGCGTTGAAGAATATTTGAAACAGTGTCAAAATGAACGAGAGAAGAATGACTTAACTGTGGAAGAATATCTGAGATTACACAAGGAAGGACAGACTCCAAAAGATATGACAGTTGAAGAATATTTGAGATTGTGCAAGGAAGAAGAAGATGAAGTGATCAAAGATATGACTGTTGAAGAATATATCAAGTTATGTGAGGAAAAACAAGTTTCTAACGATATAACAGTTGAAGAATGTTTGAGATTATGCGAAGAAAAACAAGTTTCAAAGGAGATGACTGTTGAAGAGTATCTTAAAACGTGTGAAGAAGATCAGCATTCAAAAGATATTTCAGTGGAAGAATATTTAAGACAATGCAAAATGGAGAAATGTGTACACTTGACAATTGAAGAATACATATTTCAATGTGAGCAAGAGAATGAAAGTCATGCAAATCCTTCAGACGATTTCGAACTCTGGGGCAATTTCAAAAGCAAACTCTACGGTGGTGAAAGTGTTGGGAATAGTGCATGTTATGAAATTACTGAAGAAAAGATTCTGTACTCTCAAGGCAAGCAATTGAAGGAAGGTGAGAGAGAGGATGGAAGAGATGACAATAGGGTTATTGGATGCCTGTCCCTACAAAACATCACATTTGGTCATGATCAAGATGACTTCATAATTACTAGCGATATGATTGGACAGCCGCGTTTTCGACTAGAAGTTGAAGCTGAAGAGGAAGAATTAACTGAATCGGTGGCTGAGGAGGCGCAGTCACTTGAAAATGATTGGACGATTTTTGACAAGATTGACAAGGAGAATTCAAGTAGTGCAGATGAAAATAGCAGCATAGAAGAACAGTGTGTCAGCAAAGTATTGGTGCGACAGTCTGATGAAAGCGATATGGAAGCCATTTTGAATCGTCATGGGATGATATTTTCAGCTGAGTTATGGCTGCTTTTTCCACCATATAGAAGAAATCCTTGGAGGCAGATCTCCGTACTGTATCGAGACGACGTGGCCTTTGATTGGAGCATTTCAGAGGTGATTGCTGGAGAAGAAATGGACGAAACGATTGTTGAGGAACTTGAGGTGAAGAATGAAATGGAAGAAGAATCTTTGAAGCTGTCGCCTGTTGTGGATTCCATACACTCATTGGTAACAGAGGAAGAGTTATTGGTGACCCACGTTGGTGCTAATTTTGCAGAGATTGAGTTTTCATTTCTAGAGACTTTAGAAGAAGACGATGCGAACAGCAACAACAATAACAACAACAATAATTATAATGTTACTAATGGTAAAACAGAGTTTCATGAGTTGGATGCTAAGAACATTGAAGACCATGAAGTGAAATTTGCGATTCCGAAAAAAATGATTCCGAAACTAAATCATAACGGACATTATTCAAGTGATGAACTTTTAAACAAAAATGTGAATTTTCATTTCACGCCGTTAACTAGCCTCACCAAGAAAGGCCTCGTTTACAAATCAAAGGAGGGAATCTTCACTGGATGCGAAACTGATGGGAGATCCCCTTGGAATTCAAATCTTGAAAGAATTCATTGCAAACACGCAAAAACAATAACTGTTCCTGAGACGCTGCGGAGGACTGTTTCAAGTGAATTTATGAAAGTTGATGCAGTAGATACTGGAAACGAGGCAGAGGCTAACGAACAAGACAAGCATGACAATGATAACGAGGCGACGAGTACCCTTCTCTTCTCACCCTTAAAAATTGGCAGCCTAGGGAAAAATCTAAAAGAAAGTAACGTTTAACACTTATTTTTTTTCGTTTGACATTTTTTATATCAATAACAGTATTGTATATAACTTAAATTAGTTGTTGTGAAACAAAGGCTTTGTTTACGCATTTTAATACAAGGGCCTTTAAATGCTTTCTCATATTTTAAGATTAAATTGCTTCAAAACTTCTCTAATTGATTTTAGATTTTATTGTTAGCCGTGGGGACGTAGCTTTTAATCTTGTCTGTAAGCCCCCTGTTCACCCCAAGCCCCCTCTTGATATCAAGCCCTCCTCTTCGCCACGATGACTTCCGAGACAGACCCTTATTCCAACTCTAAAACCCAATTTTTGTTAGTCTAGAAATCAACTTAAATGTAGAGATAATACTCGTTTGAATTGGAATGAAAAAATATTTAGTTAAAAAGCTGTAAGGAGAATTGAGGTGAATTTTTAGGCTTATTATACAATGCAAACCTCGTCATCTATTTTTAACTTTTGCAGCTTTCAGACACAATAAGCATATACCTATTATATAATTTATGCATCAAATTTCAGCTGTTTCAAAATTTTCCAATGCTCTTTAACCAGTTTCACAATTTTTAAAGGGAAATCCATTCCAGATTGCCAACCATTTGATATTAAATATATTCCAATCCTTTTTGCAATCGCTTAAATTACCCCTCATTCATCACCGACCCCATTTCCAATTTGTTTTCCACGGCGACATCTAATACATTTATTTTAAGGTATAAATTTAGCCGTACCCTAAGTGATTCTACGATTTTATCATAAACTAAACGTCATTTATGTTATTACTATCCATTCTAGGACTAAAATTTCATTGAGTATGAAAAGTAATGAGTAAAACATTCGAACTATATACGGATATTACTCTGAAATTACAAAAGACAGAAACCAAATCGGAACACCTTAGACCATCCAACAGCAACATAATTCGAACCACTAAATTTTGGCCATTTTTCAAGCCTATGGCCTTACTTTTTGACCAGAATTGCACCCACTTATCTTCACACACTTTTTTAGACTCTAGCCTTACTTTTCTACAAGAATTAGAGCCACTAATTTTTGGTCAATTTTCCAGAACTAAAGCCTTACTTATGACCAGAATTGGACCCATTATTTTTTGGTCATTTTTCCAATGCTATAGCCTGATTTTTTGACAAGAATTGGACCCACTAAATGATTGCCATTTTCCAAGGCTATAGCCTTACTTTTTGACCACTATTTTTTGGCCATTTGTCCAAGGCTATAGCCTTACTTTTTGACCAAAATTGGACTCACTAAATTTTGGCCATTTTTCCAAAGCTATAGCCTTACTTTTTGACAAAAATTTGACCCACTAAATTTTGGCAATTTTTCCAAGGCTATAGCCTTAATTTTTGACCAAAATTTGACCCACTAAATTTTGGCAATTTTTCCAAGGCTATAGCCTTACTTTTTGACCAAAATTGGACTCACTAAATTTTGGCAATTTTTCCAAGGCTATAGCCTTACTTTTTGACCAGAATTGGACTCACTAAATTTTGGCAATTTTTCCAAGGCTATAGCCTTACATTTTGACCAAAATTGGACGCACTAAATTTTGGCAATTTTTCAAAGGCTATAGCCTTACTTTTTGACCAAAATTTGACTCACTAAATTTTGGCAATTTTTCCAAGGCTATAGCCTTAGTTTTTGACCAAAATTGGACTCACTAAATTTTGGCCATTTTTCCAAGGCTATAGCCTTACATTTTGACCAAAATTTGACCCACTAATTTTTGGCAATTTTTCCAAGGCTTTAGCCTTAATTTTTGACAAAAATTTGACCCACTAAATTTTGGCAATTTTTCCAAGGCTATAGCCTAACTTTTTGACCAAAATTGGACTCACTAAATTTTGGCAATTTTTCCAAGGCTATAGCCTTACTTTTTGACCAAAATTGGACGCACTAAATTTTGGCAATTTTTCAAAGGCTATAGCCTTACTTTTTGACCAAAATTTGACTCACTAAATTTTGGCAATTTTTCCAAGGCTATAGCCTTAGTTTTTGACCAAAATTGGACTCACTAAATTTTGGCCATTTTTCCAAGGCTATAGCCTTACATTTTGACCGAAATTTGACCCACTAATTTTTGGCAATTTTTCCAAGGCTATAGCCTTAATTTTTGACAAAAATTTGACCCACTAAATTTTGGCAATTTTTCCAAGGCTATAGCCTTACTGTTTGACCAAAATTGGACTCACTAAATTTTGGCAATTTTTCCAAGGCTATAGCCTTACTTTTTGACCAAAATTTGATCCACTAAATTTTGGCAATTTTTCCAAAGCTATAGCCCTACTTTTTGACAAAAATTGGACTCACTAAATTTTGGCCATTTTTCCAAGGCTATAGCCTTACTTTTTGACCAAAATTGAACTTAATAAATGTTGGCAAATTTTCCAAGGCTATAGCCTTACTTTTTGCCCAAAATTGGACTCACTAAATTTTGGCAATTTTTCCAAGGCTATAGCCTTACTTTTTGACAAAAATTTGACCCGCTAAATTTTGGCAATTTTTCCAAGGCTATAGCCTTACTTTTTGACCAAAATTGGACTCACTAAATTTTGGCCATTTTTCCAAGGCTAGAGCCTTACCTTTTGACCAAAATTTGACCCACTAAATTTTGGCAATTTTTCCAAGGCTATAGCCTTACTTTTTGACCAAAATTTGACCCACTAAATTTTGTCAATTTTTCCAAGGCTATAGCTTTACTTTTTGACCAAAATTTGACCCGCTTAATTTTGGCAATTTTTCCAAGGCTATAGCCTTACTTTTTGACCAAAATTGGACTCACTAAATTTTAGCAAATTTTCCAAGGCTATAGCCTTACTTTTTGACCAAAATTTGACCCACTAAATTTTGGCAATTTTTTCAAGGCTATAGCCTTACTTTTTGACCAAAATTGGACTCACTAAATTTTGGCAATTTTCCAAGGCTATAGCCTTACTTTTTGACCAAAATTGGACTCACTAAATTTTGGCAATTTTTCCAAGGCTATAGCCTTACTTTTTGACCAAAATTGGACGCACTAAATTTTGGCAATTTTTCAAAAGCTATAGCCTTACTTTTTGACAAAAATTTGACTCCCTAAATTTTGGCAATTTTTCCAAGGCTATAGCCTTAGTTTTTGACCAAAATTGGACTCACTAAATTTTGGCCATTTTTCCAAGGCTATAGCCTTAATTTTTGACAAAAATTTGACCCACTAAATTTTGGCCATTTTTCCAAGGCTATAGCCTTACTTTTTGACCAAAATTGAACTCAATAAATGTTGGCAAATTTTCCAAGGCTATAGCCTTACTTTTTGCCCAAAATTGGACTCACTAAATTTTGGCAATTTTTCCAAGGCTATAGCCTTAATTTTTGACCAAAATTTGACCCACTAAATTTTGGCAATTTTTCCAAGGCTATAGCCTTACTTTTTGACCAAAATTGGACTCACTAAATTTTGGCAATTTTTCCAAGGCTATAGCCTTACTTTTTGACCAAAATTGGACTCACTAAATTTTGGCAATTTTTCCAAGGCTATAGCCTTACTTTTTGACCAAAATTGGACGCACTAAATTTTGGCAATTTTTCAAAAGCTATAGCCTTACTTTTTGACAAAAATTTGACTCACTAAATTTTGGCAATTTTTCCAAGGCTATAGCCTTAGTTTTTGACCAAAATTGGACTCACTAAATTTTGGCCATTTTTCCAAGGCTATAGCCTTAATTTTTGACAAAAATTTGACCCACTAAATTTTGGCAATTTTTCCAAGGCTATAGCCTTACTTTTTGACCAAAATTGGACTCACTAAATTTTGGCAATTTTTCCAAGGCTATAGCCTTACTTTTTGACCAAAATTGGACTCACTAAATTTTGGCAATTTTTCCAAGGCTATAGCCTTACTTTTTGACCAAAATTGGACGCACTTAATTTTGGCAATTTTTCAAAGGCTATAGCCTTACTTTTTGACCAAAATTTGACTCACTAAATTTTGGCAATTTTTCCAAGGCTATAGCCTTAGTTTTTGACCAAAATTGGACTCACTAAATTTTGGCCATTTTTCCAAGGCTATAGCCTTACATTTTGACAAAAATTTGACCCACTAAATTTTGGCAATTTTTCCAAGGCTATAGCCTTACTGTTTGACCAAAATTGGACTCACTAAATTTTGGCAATTTTTCCAAGACTATAGCCTTACTTTTTGACCAAAATTTGATCCACTAAATTTTTGCAATTTTTCCAAAGCTATAGACCTACTTTTTAACCAAAATTGGACTCACTTAATTTTGGCAATTTTTCAAAGGCTATAGCCTTACTTTTTGACCAAAATTGGACTCACTAAATTTTGGCAAATTTTCCAAAGCTATAGCCTTACTTTTTGACCAAAATTGGACTCACTAAATTTTGGCCATTTTTCCAAGGCTATAGCCTTACTTTTTGACCAAAATTGGACTTAATAAATGTTGGCAAATTTTCCAAGGCTATAGCCTTACTTTTTGCCCAAAATTGGACTCACTAAATTTTGGCAATTTTTCCAAGGCTATAGCCTAACTTTTTGACAAAAATTTGACCCGCTAAATTTTGGCAATTTTTCCAAGGCTATAGCCTTACTTTTTGACCAAAATTGGACTCACTAAATTTTGGCCATTTTTCCAAGGCTAGAGCCTTACCTTTTGACCAAAATTTGACCCACTAAATTTTGGCAATTTTTCCAAGGCTATAGCCTCACTTTTTGACCAAAATTTGACCCACTAAATTTTGGCAATTTTTCCAAGGCTATAGCCTCACTTTTTGACCAAAATTTGACCCACTAAATTTTGGCAATTTTTCCAAGGCTACAGCCATACGTTTTGACCAAAATTTGACCCACTAAATTTTGTCAATTTTTCCAAGGCTATAGCCTTACTTTTTGACCAAAATTTGACCCGCTAAATTTTGGCAATTTTTCCAAGGCTATAGCCTTACTTTTTGACCAAAATTGGACTCACTAAATTTTAGCAAATTTTCCAAGGCTATAGCCTTACTTTTTGACCAAAATTGGACTCACTAAATTTTGGCCATTTTTCCAAGGCTAGACCCTTACCTTTTGACCAAAATTTGACCCACTAAATTTTGGCAATTTTTCCAAGGCTAAAGCCTTACTTTTTGACCAAAATTTGACCCACTAAATTTTGTCAATTTTTCCAAGGCTATAGCCTTACTTTTTGACCAAAATTTGACCCGCTAAATTTTGGCAATTTTTCCAAGGCTATAGCCTTACTTTTTGACCAAAATTGGACTCACTAAATTTTAGCAAATTTTCCAAGGCTATAGCCTTACTTTTTGACCAAAATTTGACCCACTAAATTTTGGCAATTTTTTCAAGGCTATAGCCTTACTTTTTGACCAAAATTGGACTCACTAAATTTTGGCCATTTTTCCAAGGCTATAGCCTTACATTTTGACAAAAATTTGACCCACTAAATTTTGGCAATTTTTCCAAGGCTATAGCCTTACTGTTTGACCAAAATTGGACTCACTAAATTTTGGCAATTTTTCCAAGACTATAGCCTTACTTTTTGACCAAAATTTGATCCACTAAATTTTTGCAATTTTTCCAAAGCTATAGACCTACTTTTTAACCAAAATTGGACTCACTTAATTTTGGCAATTTTTCAAAGGCTATAGCCTTACTTTTTGACCAAAATTGGACTCACTAAATTTTGGCAAATTTTCCAAAGCTATAGCCTTACTTTTTGACCAAAATTGGACTCACTAAATTTTGGCCATTTTTCCAAGGCTATAGCCTTACTTTTTGACCAAAATTGGACTTAATAAATGTTGGCAAATTTTCCAAGGCTATAGCCTTACTTTTTGCCCAAAATTGGACTCACTAAATTTTGGCAATTTTTCCAAGGCTATAGCCTAACTTTTTGACAAAAATTTGACCCGCTAAATTTTGGCAATTTTTCCAAGGCTATAGCCTTACTTTTTGACCAAAATTGGACTCACTAAATTTTGGCCATTTTTCCAAGGCTAGAGCCTTACCTTTTGACCAAAATTTGACCCACTAAATTTTGGCAATTTTTCCAAGGCTATAGCCTCACTTTTTGACCAAAATTTGACCCACTAAATTTTGGCAATTTTTCCAAGGCTATAGCCTCACTTTTTGACCAAAATTTGACCCACTAAATTTTGGCAATTTTTCCAAGGCTACAGCCATACGTTTTGACCAAAATTTGACCCACTAAATTTTGTCAATTTTTCCAAGGCTATAGCCTTACTTTTTGAACAAAATTTGACCCGCTAAATTTTGGCAATTTTTCCAAGGCTATAGCCTTACTTTTTGACCAAAATTGGACTCACTAAATTTTAGCAAATTTTCCAAGGCTATAGCCTTACTTTTTGACCAAAATTGGACTCACTAAATTTTGGCCATTTTTCCAAGGCTAGACCCTTACCTTTTGACCAAAATTTGACCCACTAAATTTTGGCAATTTTTCCAAGGCTAAAGCCTTACTTTTTGACCAAAATTTGACCCACTAAATTTTGTCAATTTTTCCAAGGCTATAGCCTTACTTTTTGACCAAAATTTGACCCGCTAAATTTTGGCAATTTTTCCAAGGCTATAGCCTTACTTTTTGACCAAAATTGGACTCACTAAATTTTAGCAAATTTTCCAAGGCTATAGCCTTACTTTTTGACCAAAATTTGACCCACTAAATTTTGGCAATTTTTTCAAGGCTATAGCCTTACTTTTTGACCAAAATTGGACTCACTAAATTTTGGCCATTTTTCCAAGGCTATAGCCTTAGTTTTTGACCAAAATTTGACCCACTAAATTTTGGCAATTTTTCCAACGCTATAGCCTTAATTTTTGACAAAAATTTGACCCACTAAATTTTGGCAATTTTTCCAAGGCTATAGCCTTAATTTTTGACAAAAATTTGACCCACTAAATTTTGGCAATTTTTCCAAGGCTATAGCCTTACTTTTTGACCAAAATTGGACTCACTAAATTTTGGCAATTTTTCCAAGGCTATAGCCTTACTTTTTGACCAAAATTGGACTCACTAAATTTTGGCAATTTTTCCAAGGCTATAGCCTTACTTTTTGACCAAAATTGGACTCAATAAATTAGGGTTAAGGCTATAGCCTTACTTTTTGACCAAAATTTGATCCACTAAATTTTTGCAATTTTTCCAAAGCTATAGACCTACTTTTTGACAAAAATTGGACTCACTAAATTTTGGCCATTTTTCCAAGGCTATAGCCTTACTTTTTGACCAAAATTTGACCCACTAAATTTTGGCAATTTTTCCAAGGCTATAGCCTCACTTTTTGACCAAAATTTGACCCACTAAATTGTGGCAATTTTTCCAAGGCTACAGCCATACGTTTTGACAAAAATTGGACTCACTAAATTTTGGCCATTTTTCCAAGGCTCTAGCCTTACTTTTTGACCAAAATTGGACTCACTAAATTTTGGCAATTTTTCCAAGGCTATAGCCTCACTTTTTGACCAAAATTGGATTACTAAATTTTGGCAATTTTTCCAACGCTATAGCCTTACTTTTTGACCAAAATTTGACCCACTAAATTTTGGCCATTTTTCCAAGGCTATAGCCTTAGTTGTTGACAAAAATTTGACCCACTAATTTTTGCAATTTTTCCAAGGCTATAGCCTTACTTTTTGACCAAAATTGGACTCACTAAATTTTGGCAATTTTTCCAAGGCTATAGCCTTACTTTTTGATCCAAAATTGGACTCACTAAATTTTGGCAATTTTTCCAAGGCTATAGCCTTACTTTTTGACCAAAATTGGACGCACTAAATTTTGGCAATTTTTCAAAGGCTATAGCCTTACTTTTTGACCAAAATTTGACTCACTAAATTTTGGCAATTTTTCCAAGGCTATAGCCTTATTTTTTGACCAAAATTGGACTCACTAAATTTTGGCCATTTTTCCAAGGCTATAGCCTTACATTTTGACCAAAATTTGACCCACTAATTTTTGGCAATTTTTCCAAGGCTATAGCCTTACTGTTTGACCAAAATTGGACTCACTAAATTTTGGCAATTTTTCCAAGGCTATAGCCTTACTGTTTGACCAAAATTGGACTCACTAAATTTTGGCAATTTTTCCAAGGCTACAATCTACATTTTGACCAAAATTTGATCCACTAAATTTTGGCAATTTTTCCAAAGCTATAGCCCTACTTTTTGACAAAAATTGGACTCACTAAATTTTGGCCATTTTTCCAAGGCTATAGCCTTACTTTTTGACCAAAATTGGACTCACTAAATTTTGGCAAATTTTCCAAAGCTATAGCCTTACTTTTTGACCAAAATTGGACTCACTAAATTTTGGCCATTTTTCCAAGGCTATAGCCTTACTTTTTGACCAAAATTTGACCCACTAAATTTTGGCAATTTTCCAAGGCTATAGCCTTAGTTTTTGACCAAAATTTGACCCACTAAATTTTGGCAATTTTTCCAAGGCTATAGCCTTACTTTATGACCAAAATTTGACCCACTAAATTTTGACAATTTTTCCAAGGCTATAGCCTTACTTTTTGACCGAAATTGGACTCACTAAATTTTGGCAATTTTTCCAAGGGTATAGCCTTACTTTTTGACCAAAATTTGATCCACTAAATTTTGGCAATTTTTCCAAGGCTATAGCCTCACTTTTTGACCAAAATTTGACCCACTAAATTTTGGCAATTTTTTCCAAGGCTACAGCCTTACTTTTTGACGAAAATTGGACTCACTAAATTTTGGCAATTTTTCCAAGGCTATAGCCTTACTTTTTGACCAAAATTTGACCCATTAGATTTTGGCAATTTTTCCAAGGCTTTAGGCTTACTTTTTGACCAAAATTTGACACACTAATTTTTGCAATTTTTCCAAGGCTAGAGCCTTACTTTTTGACCAAAATTTGACCCACTAAATTTTGGCAATTTTTCCAAGGCTATAGCCTTACTTTTGGACCAAAATTTGACCCGCTAAATTTTGGCAATTTTTCCGAGGCTATAGCCTTACTTTTTGACCAAAATTGGACTCACTAAATTTTGGCCATTTTTCCAAGGCTAGAGCCTTACTTTTTGACCAAAATTTGACCCACTAAATTTTGCAATTTTTCCAAGGCTATAGCTTTACTTTTTGACCCAAATTGGACTCACTAAATTTTGGCCATTTTTCCAAGGCTATAGCCTTACTTTTTGACCAAAATTGGACTCACTAAATTTTGGCAATTTTTCCAAGGCTATAGCCTTACTTTTTGACCAAAAGTTGATCCACTAAATTTTGGCAATTTTTCCAAAGCTATAGCCTTACTTTTTGACCAAAATTGGACTCACTAAATTTTGGCCATTTCTCCAAGGCTATAGCCATACTTTTTGACCAAAATTGGACTCACTAAATTTTGGCAATTCTTCCAAGGCTATAGCCTTACTTTTTGACCAAAATTGGACTCACTAAATTTTGGCCATTTTTCCAAGGCTATAGCCTTACTTTTTGACCAAAATTTGACGCACTAAATTTTGGCCATTTTCCAGGGCTATAGCCTTACTTTTTGACCAAAATTGGACTCACTTAATTTTGGCAATTTTTCCAAGGCTATAGCCTTACTTTTTGACCAAAATTTGATCCACTAAATTTTGGCAATTTTTCCAAAGCTATAGCCTTACTTTTTGACCAAAATTGGACTCACTAAATTTTGGCAATTTTTCCAAGGCTATAGCCTTACTTTTTGACCAAAATTGGACCCACTAAATTTTGGCCATTTTTCCAAGGCTATAGCCTTACTTTTTGACCAAAATTTGACGCACTAAATTTTGGCCATTTTCCAGGGCTATAGCCTTACTTTTTTACCAAAATTTTACCCACTAGATTTTGGCAATTTTTTCCAAGGCTATAGGCTTACTTTTTGACCAAAATTTGACGTACTAATTTTTGCAATTTTTCCAAGGCTATAGCCTTACTTTTTGACCAAAATTTGACCCACTAAATTTTGGCAATTTTTCCAAGGCTATAGCCTTACTTTTTGACCAAAATTTGACCCGCTAAATTTTGGCAATTTTTCCATGGCTATAGCCCTACTTTTTGACCAAAATTGGACTCACTAAATTTTGGCCATTTTTCCAAGGCTAGAGCCTTACTTTTTGACCAAAATTTGACTCACTAAATTTTGGCCATTTTTCCAAGGCTAGAGCCTTACTTTTTGACCAAAATTTGACCCACTAAATTTTGGCAATTTTTCCAAGGCTATAGCCTTAGTTTTTGACCAAAATTTGACCCACTAAATTTTGGCAATTTTTCCAAGGCTATAGCCTTACTTTTTGACCAAAATTGGACTCACTAAATTTTGGCAATTTTTCCAAGGCTATAGCCTTACTTTTTGACCAAAATTTGACCCACTAAATTTTGACAATTTTTCCAAGGCTATAGCCTTACTTTTTGACCGAAATTGGACTCACTAAATTTTGGCAATTTTTCCAAGGGTATAGCCTTACTTTTTGACCAAAATTTGATCCACTAAATTTTGGCAATTTTTCCAAGGCTATAGCCTCACTTTTTGACCAAAATTTGACCCACTAAATTTTGGCAATTTTTTCCAAGGCTACAGCCTTACTTTTTGACGAAAATTGGACTCACTAAATTTTGGCAATTTTTCCAAGGCTATAGCCTTACTTTTTGACCAAAATTTGACCCATTAGATTTTGGCAATTTTTCCAAGGCTTTAGGCTTACTTTTTGACCAAAATTTGACACACTAATTTTTGCAATTTTTCCAAGGCTAGAGCCTTACTTTTTGACCAAAATTTGACCCACTAAATTTTGGCAATTTTTCCAAGGCTATAGCCTTACTTTTGGACCAAAATTTGACCCGCTAAATTTTGGCAATTTTTCCGAGGCTATAGCCTTACTTTTTGACCAAAATTGGACTCACTAAATTTTGGCCATTTTTCCAAGGCTAGAGCCTTACTTTTTGACCAAAATTTGACCCACTAAATTTTGCAATTTTTCCAAGGCTATAGCTTTACTTTTTGACCCAAATTGGACTCACTAAATTTTGGCCATTTTTCCAAGGCTATAGCCTTACTTTTTGACCAAAATTGGACTCACTAAATTTTGGCAATTTTTCCAAGGCTATAGCCTTACTTTTTGACCAAAAGTTGATCCACTAAATTTTGGCAATTTTTCCAAAGCTATAGCCTTACTTTTTGACCAAAATTGGACTCACTAAATTTTGGCCATTTCTCCAAGGCTATAGCCATACTTTTTGACCAAAATTGGACTCACTAAATTTTGGCAATTCTTCCAAGGCTATAGCCTTACTTTTTGACCAAAATTGGACTCACTAAATTTTGGCCATTTTTCCAAGGCTATAGCCTTACTTTTTGACCAAAATTTGACGCACTAAATTTTGGCCATTTTCCAGGGCTATAGCCTTACTTTTTGACCAAAATTGGACTCACTTAATTTTGGCAATTTTTCCAAGGCTATAGCCTTACTTTTTGACCAAAATTTGATCCACTAAATTTTGGCAATTTTTCCAAAGCTATAGCCTTACTTTTTGACCAAAATTGGACTCACTAAATTTTGGCAATTTTTCCAAGGCTATAGCCTTACTTTTTGACCAAAATTGGACCCACTAAATTTTGGCCATTTTTCCAAGGCTATAGCCTTACTTTTTGACCAAAATTTGACGCACTAAATTTTGGCCATTTTCCAGGGCTATAGCCTTACTTTTTTACCAAAATTTTACCCACTAGATTTTGGCAATTTTTTCCAAGGCTATAGGCTTACTTTTTGACCAAAATTTGACGTACTAATTTTTGCAATTTTTCCAAGGCTATAGCCTTACTTTTTGACCAAAATTGGACTCACTAAATTTTGGCAATTTTTCCAAGGCTATAGCCTTACTTTTTGACCAAAATTTGACCCACTAAATTTTGACAATTTTTCCAAGGCTATAGCCTTACTTTTTGACCGAAATTGGACTCACTAAATTTTGGCAATTTTTCCAAGGGTATAGCCTTACTTTTTGAGCAAAATTTGATCCACTAAATTTTGGCAATTTTTCCAAGGCTATAGCCTCACTTTTTGACCAAAATTTGACCCACTAAATTTTGGCAATTTTTTCCAAGGCTACAGCCTTACTTTTTGACGAAAATTGGACTCACTAAATTTTTGCAATTTTTCCAAGGCTATAGCCTTACTTTTTGACCAAAATTTGACCCATTAGATTTTGGCAATTTTTCCAAGGCTATAGCCTTACTTTTTGACCAAAATTGGACTCACTAAATTTTGGCCATTTCTCCAAGGCTAGAGCCTTACTTTTTGACGAAAATTTGACCCACTAGATTTTGGCAATTTTTTCCAAGGCTTTAGGCTTACTTTTTGACCAAAATTTGACACACTAATTTTTGCAATTTTTCCAAGGCTAGAGCCTTACTTTTTGACCAAAATTTGACCCACTAAATTTTGGCAATTTTTCCAAGGCTATAGCCTTACTTTTGGACCAAAATTTGACCCGCTAAATTTTGGCAATTTTTCCGAGGCTATAGCCTTACTTTTTGACCAAAATTGGACTCACTAAATTTTGGCCATTTTTCCAAGGCTAGAGCCTTACTTTTTGACCAAAATTTGACCCACTAAATTTTGCAATTTTTCCAAGGCTATAGCCTTACTTTTTGACCAAAATTGGACTCACTAAATTTTGGCCATTTTTCCAAGGCTATAGCCTTACTTTTTGACCAAAATTGGACTCACTAAATTTTGGCAATTTCTCCAAGGCTATAGCCTTACTTTTTGACCAAAAGTTGATCCATTAAATTTTGGCAATTTTTCCAAAGCTATAGCCTTACTTTTTGACCAAAATTGGACTCACTAAATTTTGGCCATTTCTCCAAGGCTATAGCCATACTTTTTGACCAAAATTGGACTCACTAAATTTTGGCAATTTTTCCAAGGCTATAGGCTTACTTTTTGACCAAAATTTGACCCACTAAATTTTGGCAATTTTTCCAAGGCTATAGCCTTACTTTTTGACCAAAATTTGACCCACTAAATTTTGGCCATTTTTCCAAGGCTATAGCCTTACTTTTTGACCAAAATTTGACGCACTAAATTTTGGCCATTTTCCAGGGCTATAGCCTTACTTTTTGACCAAAATTGGACTCACTTAATTTTGGCCATTTTTCCAAGGCTATAGCCTTACTTTTTGACCAAAATTTGACCCACTAAATTTTGGCAATTTTCCAAGGCTATAGCCTTAGTTTTTGACCAAAATTTGACCCACTAAATTTTGGCAATTTTTCCAAGGCTATAGCCTTACTTTATGACCAAAATTTGACCCACTAAATTTTGACAATTTTTCCAAGGCTATAGCCTTTCTTTTTGACCGAAATTGGACTCACTAAATTTTGGCAATTTTTCCAAGGGTATAGCCTTACTTTTTGACCAAAATTTGATCCACTAAATTTTGGCAATTTTTCCAAGGCTATAGCCTCACTTTTTGACCAAAATTTGACCCACTAAATTTTGGCAATTTTTTCCAAGGCTACAGCCTTACTTTTTGACGAAAATTGGACTCACTAAATTTTGGCAATTTCTCCAAGGCTATAGCCTTACTTTTTGACCAAAATTTGACCCATTAGATTTTGGCAATTTTTCCAAGGCTTTAGGCTTACTTTTTGACCAAAATTTGACACACTAATTTTTGCAATTTTTCCAAGGCTAGAGCCTTACTTTTTGACCAAAATTTGACCCACTAAATTTTGGCAATTTTTCCAAGGCTATAGCCTTACTTTTGGACCAAAATTTGACCCGCTAAATTTTGGCAATTTTTCCGAGGCTATAGCCTTACTTTTTGACCAAAATTGGACTCACTAAATTTTGGCCATTTTTCCAAGGCTAGAGCCTTACTTTTTGACCAAAATTTGACCCACTAGATTTTGCAATTTTTCCAAGGCTATAGCTTTACTTTTTGACCCAAATTGGACTCACTAAATTTTGGCCATTTTTCCAAGGCTATAGCCTTACTTTTTGACCAAAATTGGACTCACTAAATTTTGGCAATTTTTCCAAGGCTATAGCCTTACTTTTTGACCAAAAGTTGATCCACTAAATTTTGGCAATTTTTCCAAAGCTATAGCCTTACTTTTTGACCAAAATTGGACTCACTAAATTTTGGCCATTTCTCCAAGGCTATAGCCATACTTTTTGACCAAAATTGGACTCACTAAATTTTGGCAATTCTTCCAAGGCTATAGCCTTACTTTTTGACCAAAATTGGACTCACTAAATTTTGGCCATTTTTCCAAGGCTATAGCCTTACTTTTTGACCAAAATTTGACGCACTAAATTTTGGCCATTTTCCAGGGCTATAGCCTTACTTTTTGACCAAAATTGGACTCACTTAATTTTGGCAATTTTTCCAAGGCTATAGCCTTACTTTTTGACCAAAATTTGATCCACTAAATTTTGGCAATTTTTCCAAAGCTATAGCCTTACTTTTTGACCAAAATTGGACTCACTAAATTTTGGCAATTTTTCCAAGGCTATAGCCTTACTTTTTGACCAAAATTGGACCCACTAAATTTTGGCCATTTTTCCAAGGCTATAGCCTTACTTTTTGACCAAAATTTGACGCACTAAATTTTGGCCATTTTCCAGGGCTATAGCCTTACTTTTTTACCAAAATTTTACCCACTAGATTTTGGCAATTTTTTCCAAGGCTATAGGCTTACTTTTTGACCAAAATTTGACGTACTAATTTTTGCAATTTTTCCAAGGCTATAGCCTTACTTTTTGACCAAAATTTGACCCACTAAATTTTGGCAATTTTTCCAAGGCTATAGCCTTACTTTTTGACCAAAATTTGACCCGCTAAATTTTGGCAATTTTTCCATGGCTATAGCCCTACTTTTTGACCAAAATTGGACTCACTAAATTTTGGCCATTTTTCCAAGGCTAGAGCCTTACTTTTTGACCAAAATTTGACTCACTAAATTTTGGCCATTTTTCCAAGGCTAGAGCCTTACTTTTTGACCAAAATTTGACCCACTAAATTTTGGCAATTTTTCCAAGGCTATAGCCTTAGTTTTTGACCAAAATTTGACCCACTAAATTTTGGCAATTTTTCCAAGGCTATAGCCTTACTTTTTGACCAAAATTGGACTCACTAAATTTTTGCAATTTTTCCAAGGCTATAGCCTTACTTTTTGACCAAAATTTGACCCACTAAATTTTGACAATTTTTCCAAGGCTATAGCCTTACTTTTTGACCGAAATTGGACTCACTAAATTTTGGCAATTTTTCCAGGGGTATAGCCTTACTTTTTGAGCAAAATTTGATCCACTAAATTTTGGCAATTTTTCCAAGGCTATAGCCTCACTTTTTGACCAAAATTTGACCCACTAAATTTTGGCAATTTTTTCCAAGGCTACAGCCTTACTTTTTGACGAAAATTGGACTCACTAAATTTTTGCAATTTTTCCAAGGCTATAGCCTTACTTTTTGACCAAAATTTGACCCATTAGATTTTGGCAATTTTTCCAAGGCTATAGCCTTACTTTTTGACCAAAATTGGACTCACTAAATTTTGGCCATTTCTCCAAGGCTAGAGCCTTACTTTTTGACGAAAATTTGACCCACTAGATTTTGGCAATTTTTTCCAAGGCTTTAGGCTTACTTTTTGACCAAAATTTGACACACTAATTTTTGCAATTTTTCCAAGGCTAGAGCCTTACTTTTTGACCAAAATTTGACCCACTAAATTTTGGCAATTTTTCCAAGGCTATAGCCTTACTTTTGGACCAAAATTTGACCCGCTAAATTTTGGCAATTTTTCCGAGGCTATAGCCTTACTTTTTGACCAAAATTGGACTCACTAAATTTTGGCCATTTTTCCAAGGCTAGAGCCTTACTTTTTGACCAAAATTTGACCCACTAAATTTTGCAATTTTTCCAAGGCTATAGCCTTACTTTTTGACCAAAATTGGACTCACTAAATTTTGGCCATTTTTCCAAGGCTATAGCCTTACTTTTTGACCAAAATTGGACTCACTAAATTTTGGCAATTTCTCCAAGGCTATAGCCTTACTTTTTGACCAAAAGTTGATCCATTAAATTTTGGCAATTTTTCCAAAGCTATAGCCTTACTTTTTGACCAAAATTGGACTCACTAAATTTTGGCCATTTCTCCAAGGCTATAGCCATACTTTTTGACCAAAATTGGACTCACTAAATTTTGGCAATTTTTCCAAGGCTATAGGCTTACTTTTTGACCAAAATTTGACCCACTAAATTTTGGCAATTTTTCCAAGGCTATAGCCTTACTTTTTGACCAAAATTTGACCCACTAAATTTTGGCCATTTTTCCAAGGCTATAGCCTTACTTTTTGACCAAAATTTGACGCACTAAATTTTGGCCATTTTCCAGGGCTATAGCCTTACTTTTTGACCAAAATTGGACTCACTTAATTTTGGCAATTTTTCCAAGGCTATAGCCTTACTTTTTGACCAAAATTTGATCCACTAAATTTTGGCAATTTTTCCAAAGCTATAGCCTTACTTTTTGACCAAAATTGGACTCACTAAATTTTGGCAATTTTTCCAAGGCTATAGCCTTACTTTTTGACCAAAATTGGACGCACTAAATTTTGGCAATTTTTCAAAGGCTATAGCCTTACTTTTTGACCAAAATTTGACGCACTAAATTTTGGCCATTTTCCAGGGCTATAGCCTTACTTTTTTACCAAAATTTTACCCACTAGATTTTGGCAATTTTTTCCAAGGCTATAGGCTTACTTTTTGACCAAAATTTGACGTACTAATTTTTGCAATTTTTCCAAGGCTATAGCCTTACTTTTTGACCAAAATTTGACCCACTAAATTTTGGCAATTTTTCCAAGGCTATAGCCTTACTTTTTGACCAAAATTTGACCCGCTAAATTTTGGCAATTTTTCCAAGGCTATAGCCCTACTTTTTGACCAAAATTGGACTCACTAAATTTTGGCCATTTTTCCAAGGCTAGAGCCCTACTTTTTGACCAAAATTGGACTCACTAAATTTTGGCCATTTTTCCAAGGCTAGAGCCTTACTTTTTGACCAAAATTTGACTCACTAAATTTTGGCCATTTTTCCAAGGCTAGAGCCTTACTTTTTGACCAAAATTTGACCCACTAAATTTTGGCAATTTTTCCAAGGCTATAGCCTTAGTTTTTGACCAAAATTTGACCCACTAAATTTTGGCAATTTTTCCAAGGCTATAGCCTTACTTTTTGACCAAAATTGGACTCACTAAATTTTGGCAATTTTTCCAAGGCTATAGCCTTACTTTTTGACCAAAATTGGACTCACTTAATTTTGGCAATTTTTCCAAGGCTATAGCCTTACTTTTTAACCAAAATTTGATCCACTAAATTTTGGCAATTTTTCCAAAGCTATAGCCTTACTTTTTGACCAAAATTGGACTCACTAAATTTTGGCCATTTTTCCAAGGCTATAGCCATACTTTTTGACCAAAATTGGACTCACTAAATTTTGGCCATTTTTCCAAGGCTATAGCCTTACTTTTTGACCAAAATTGGATTACTAAATTTTGGCAATTTTTCCAACTCTATAGCCTTACTTTTTGACCAAAATTTGACCCACTAAATTTTGGCCATTTTTCCAAGGCTATAGCCTTAGTTTTTGACCAAAATTTGACGTACTAATTTTTGCAATTTTTCCAAGGCTATAGCCTTACTTTTTGACCAAAATTTGACCCGCTAAATTTTGGCAATTTTTCCATGGCTATAGCCCTACTTTTTGACCAAAATTGGACTCACTAAATTTTGGCCATTTTTCCAAGGCTAGAGCCTTACTTTTTGACCAAAATTTAACTCACTAAATTTTGGCCATTTTTCCAAGGCTAGAGCCTTACTTTTTGACCAAAATTTGACCCACTAAATTTTGGCAATTTTTCCAAGGCTATAGCCTTAGTTTTTGACCAAAATTTGACCCACTAAATTTTGGCAATTTTTCCAAGGCTATAGCCTTACTTTTTGACCAAAATTGGACTCACTAAATTTTGGCAATTTTTCCAAGGCTATAGCCTTACTTTTTGACCAAAATTTGACCCACTAAATTTTGACAATTTTTCCAAGGCTATAGCCTTACTTTTTGACCGAAATTGGACTCACTAAATTTTGGCAATTTTTCCAAGGGTATAGCCTTACTTTTTGAGCAAAATTTGATCCACTAAATTTTGGCAATTTTTCCAAGGCTATAGCCTCACTTTTTGACCAAAATTTGACCCACTAAATTTTGGCAATTTTTTCCAAGGCTACAGCCTTACTTTTGGACCAAAATTTGACCCGCTAAATTTTGGCAATTTTTCCGAGGCTATAGCCTTACTTTTTGACCAAAATTGGACTCACTAAATTTTGGCCATTTTTCCAAGGCTAGAGCCTTACTTTTTGACCAAAATTTGACCCACTAAATTTTGCAATTTTTCCAAGGCTATAGCCTTACTTTTTGACCAAAATTGGACTCACTAAATTTTGGCCATTTTTCCAAGGCTATAGCCTTACTTTTTGACCAAAATTGGACTCACTAAATTTTGGCAATTTCTCCAAGGCTATAGCCTTACTTTTTGACCAAAAGTTGATCCATTAAATTTTGGCAATTTTTCCAAAGCTATAGCCTTACTTTTTGACCAAAATTGGACTCACTAAATTTTGGCAATTTTTCCAAGGCTATAGCCTTACTTTTTGACCAAAATTTGACCCGCTAAATTTTGGCAATTTTTCCAAGGCTATAGCCCTACTTTTTGACCAAAATTGGACTCACTAAATTTTGGCCATTTTTCCAAGGCTAGAGCCTTACTTTTTGACCAAAATTTGACTCACTAAATTTTGGCCATTTTTCCAAGGCTAGAGCCTTACTTTTTGACCAAAATTTGACCCACTAAATTTTGGCAATTTTTCCAAGGCTATAGCCTTAGTTTTTGACCAAAATTTGACCCACTAAATTTTGGCAATTTTTCCAAGGCTATAGCCTTACTTTTTGACCAAAATTGGACTCACTAAATTTTGGCAATTTTTCCAAGGCTATAGCCTTACTTTTTGACCAAAAGTGGACTCACTTAATTTTGGCAATTTTTCCAAGGCTATAGCCTTACTTTTTAACCAAAATTTGATCCACTAAATTTTGGCAATTTTTCCAAAGCTATAGCCTTACTTTTTGACCAAAATTGGACTCACTAAATTTTGGCCATTTTTCCAAGGCTATAGCCATACTTTTTGACCAAAATTGGACTCACTAAATTTTGGCCATTTTTCCAAGGCTATAGCCTTACTTTTTGACCAAAATTGGATTACTAAATTTTGGCAATTTTTCCAACTCTATAGCCTTACTTTTTGACCAAAATTTGACCCACTAAATTTTGGCCATTTTTCCAAGGCTATAGCCTTAGTTTTTGACCAAAATTTGACCCACTATATTTTGGCAATTTTTCCAAGGCTATAGCCTTACTTTTTGACCAAAATTGGACCCACTAAATTTTGGCCATTTTTCCAAGGCTATAGCCTTACTTTTTGACCAGAATTGGACCCAATAATTTTTTGGCTGTTTGTTTAATTTTGACCCGTCAGGTTTTTGAAAATGCATGTAAAAATGGTAAGTGGGAAAACGATAGGCGAGAAGTTGTTTTGTAAGCTGAGGGTTTTGATGATGATAGATTGGTTAGGGATGTACCAGGAAGACTATCATTGCAATCGGTAATAACAAAGGTCCACAATACTAATAAAGAGGTAGTTTGAAATTTAGCAGCAAATTAGTTTGAAAAAAATTGATCTTTGTTTGTCTATCATTCTTCATGAAATGTTTTCAAATAGAAGGAAAACATTGTCTTCTGTACTGCTCTGTAAACTTTATCAAGTTTGATACATCGTCTAATTGCCTCGAAAGTATGCAAAATTGTCTTAAGGCTTAGAAAAAAGGTTTATATGAAAGACAATAAACATTTGTCAAAATACTTGGCATGTTTCTTATAAAAGTCAAACCCAGCATTTTTGTGTTCCACATTTTTCCAGCATCAACATCACATATTGGTGCCATAAGTTCTTCCTTGCTATAACCAATACCTTTGGTCTTTTGTTTGCGGTGTTGCAACCAATTTCCCCAAAAGTATAACCAAAAGCCAGTTAGTTATAGATAAAGTTGTATCTGCAACAAACAATAGACCTTGTGTGTAAAAATAATCATTTTTAATGCAGGAGTTAGGCCGAAGGTAAAGCTTGCAAGCAGACCTCTATATCTCATTATTCCGACAGAAAGTTTCCGAAACAGCCAACATTACAAAAATGAAATGAAGTTTTTAACCCTTTAAAATGAATTCTTTGGGACAAATATCTCGTGTACCTCTTAACGTCAAAAACAATAGAAGTGGAATAACGCTGGTGTTGATAGTTTCAATGCTTGTAATAGCTGCAAATAAGGAGGTCTTTTATTCATAGGAAAATTATATCGCATTGTTTGCAAATAGGGATTGTCATGGAATCTCTGAAGTAAAAGGGAATGGCTTTCCGGAGGCAATACCTCTGTTTTCTCTTATTTATATGTATTCTATATAAAAACACTACGAAACTACTATGCCATACTTACAATGACTATACCAGAAAAAGCAAGATATCATGACGTCACATAAACCTAAACTCAGCTAATAAAACAAACTGCAAAATGCTCTTAGGTAAACGAGAAAGGGGAGGAGGATCTATAGGCTTCCATTCCTGCTTCAAACCCTTTGGGAGGCCTGGATATTTATTGACTGAATTGAATTGCTTACCTGCTCAAAAGTTGTGGTAAACTAGCAATAATTGGACCATATCCATGCGAATTGTCATACAGCTCAAAGAGAGGGGCAGCGACTAGTTTGTAGTTTCGTGGTACAGCAAACACAGCTGGAAAGGTAAAAGAAGATTTGCAAACAGATGCAGACGGATGACACAGAATTGACAACAACGAACAACACTTAGAACATGAAGGAATACCTTTATCGCAGTTGTTGCTAATGTTAATTACTTTAATATTTTAATGACAAGTCCTTTGGTGGGTTAAACTGCTATACTCATCTCAATTTAATGCTGAATGCTTAGCAAAAGAGCAGTATAATGTTACAATGGCTAGTACATTGGTAGCACCGTCTGTTTAGCTGCCATACTCATCTCCATTTAATGCTGAATGCTAAGCAGGAGAGCAGTATAATGTTACAATGGCTAGTGCACGAAAACAATAAGCATTACCTTTCTCAGGAAGTTGAACCAAAAATAATCTTTTCTGTTCTTTTGGCTTTGTTATGTGCGCAGGAATGTATGGATACTACAAACAGATATTGTAATTAACACATTTAATGGGTAACATAGCATTTAACAGACTCTGAGGAAGCCCTATATACCGTGGCGAAAATTGGTTATATAATATATAATATATATGATTATTATTTAGTTATATTTGCTGTGCATGCCTGCCGCTTTGCGTTGTTTTTTTCTACAGTAACCAAACATTTGTCATATTTGCACATGAGTTTATGTTAAATTTATTATAATGTTGTATTCATGCTTATTAACATCGTTGCAAACTACTTTTGGTTTGGAAAGTCCAGGATCATAATATTGATATTTGTAACCTTTTCTTTAACATAACTCCCATCTGCTTGGAGCTGTCACTGAATGTTTCATGAGGTCTTCCATGTCTTAAGACTTTTTGATGTCTGAATTAATAGACCATTAACCCCCCGGACGGGCCATATGGCCCAACGACAAACACCGTGAAGGATAACATTTCAGGGGGTAAAGAATAAAAAAATTTAAATGTTCTGATGGCAGTTTTCTATAATAATTTATGCTTTTACCTTATTTATTTGACTATGCTACCTCCTGAAATCGTAGATTTATATTTGTTTTAACAGCTAAATGAATATAAATCTGGGTGCGAAAGGGTTAACTAGTTCAATCTGCCCTGTCACATGGTATATCTAAGTCTGTTCTTTATGAATTTGAGCTTTGGGAGAAGGATTGCTCTGCGAGTGCAGATGTCATAGTTGTCGTTAATGCCAGTTTGCACAATTTGCATAATCAAAATTTCTATCCATTTTCTAGCTAATATCACTTTACATTCTCCTCACTCCAAAGTTCTGGAAAGTTCAACAAATTGCTCGGACAAAATAGTGGATCACATCCATAAACAAACGATCGAAAAATCTTTGATTTATAATTTATAATTTGACTACCTGCGGTGCTTCGAAATTTGGTCTCCACCAATTAGCAAGAGAATCTTCAACTGTCCAATCGACTTTCTCAGTATCATCTGGTCTTCCAAGAATCTGCAAAAAGATTATTTTCAGGAAGCTGTCATTTCTCAACCAATTAAATTAGTCTTGAAATATTTTCAATTCAAAATCATAGCTAATGTTTCATCATTTGTAATGTAATTTGTTATCTTATATCGTTTCGCTGATGAAGTAAACTATAATATTTAGTTTAAATAGATGTAGAGTTGTATACATAGTGGGAACTCGATGACATTTTGTGTCCATTCCTGCTGCAAATAACACAATTTATCTTATATTTTGTTTATCTGCCACTTGCTAGTTTTACTAAAATTATTTTAAAGAATTAGGCTAAATTGACAGTTGAGCATTCAAGAAGACCCTAAAACAACTATAATTTGATTATATAAAACTCATTATTTAACAACAAAACTGGCAATGTTTATAGCGATGGCCTATGGATTCAATCTATTGAAAGCATGCTGGACAGGAGATGATACCAGTTTAATTACTAAACAAATGTAAGATATAAACAAAAAACACTTCAAAAACCTGAATTAGAAATCAAACTTTTAATAATAAATAATTCTAAATTTTCTTTAACTCATCTCTAATTATTGGGACATTTTATAATTTCAACAAGCTTACAACACCATACAAGCAAATAATATTTAAGTGTAAACTTATAATAACATTTATAGAATTCTTTTTAAATTTTCTTGTGTAATTATTGAAAGAGTTGGAAAATTCCTTACGAAGTGGTAAATGCCATCTCATAATAGCATTTATCGAATTTTTTAAATTGTCTTTTGCAAATATTGAAAGAGTTGGACAGTAAGAAATTCCTTACGAAGCGGTAAATGCCATAGTTTTATAAAAAAATGAGGAATAACAACAAATTAATCTTTCAAATCCAACAAATTGTAATTTTACCTCAGTCATTGCTCGTTTTAGTCCTTCAACTTCATCTTCACCAGGTGTGATTTCACCTCCTGGCCTAAAATGCACAATTTTAAAATCTCAATTAAGATCTTACTCTTAAACTGTGTCATCTTAACACCATAGTAAGTTTAATATGGAATAGAGTCTTCTACGGTGTAGCGGTTGAGGTTTATTACTATTGATCTAAATGTTGCCTGATCATTTATGAGAATAGCACACTTGGGCCAGGTGTCAACATGACATCATGCCCCTCTCTACCCAGGAGTCTTCATAGGTACCACAGTCAAGAGCATCATCTGTGGCTGCACTCTGCTATTTGCGATAACGCATTGCGACAGGGGGGAAATGTAAAGTCGCCAGAGTAGCTTCTTGCTGATAACAGACTATAAACTGCCACCTTAAACTTTAAGCTTTAATAAACAATATCATTGTTTGCTCAAAGTGAGCTTTCAAAAGAGAGAATGATATCATGCAGAAGAGGGAAGATAAAATCTCATAGCAAATGACAATGATTTGAATCAAACATGGGTAATTTTTGGTCAATACTCAAACAGCATTAGTAATCAGGTATCAACACACAAGGGACCATGTTGAAATGAACATAACAGATTGCCTCAAACAGTGAAATTTCAACAGGACAAAAAATTGGGAGCAAAATTCCAAACAATCTAAAAACATCATTTGTCAAATTGAAAATTGATGGCAAAGATTCTGACTTTGACTTCAAACTATTTATTTGAACATTATCATTGTAAAAGTGTTTGAAAGAAAGATAAATTGGTATAAAAAGGCTGGGGTATACATTTGAAAATGATAAGATTTTTAGTGCAAATTATTCAAAATCAAGATTCAAGGAATTTTTATCAGAACTATCATAAACATAAAAAATGGACTTTTTGTCAAGGGCAAACATGGATCAAATAATATGAATAAATAAAATTACACAATCAGTAATTTCAACTTACAACTTGAAAAATGTTGTTCCTAATTGAAGCAACAAAACGTGCGGAAGTCCATGTTCATGTACGATCAAAACTCCTTCAACTGTTCTTCTCATCCCAGACTTTGCGTACTCCTCTCTGTTAAAAAAAGAACAAATCGTCAAATGCTTTGACATCAAAAAAAGTTTAGTATGGCTGTGCCATCAGGAGCAGAGCTGCCAAACATTTTTGGGGTATAAAGTTGAAATTTGTTGACAGAAGGGTGGGCTATAGAGTGTGGTTGACATAAAGGCATGACAAATGTGTCACTTCTGTTATAAGCAGTGAATTTCCCTTGCATTAGAATGCTCATTTCCTTTATAATATAGTTAAATGCCATAATCTTTTACACATTTTGTTGAAAATTTGCCAAACGCAGAACATAGCAAGACCGTCATAAAATTTCACCATTTGCCAACTAAATCCTTCTGGTGACGATGGGCACAAGATTGGGGGTACAGTGCCCCCTGGACCCCACTTAGTGACACTCCTGAGTGCCATACAAAAGGAAATACTATGCCAAAATCAAAGGTTCAGATGTAAAAGGGAGCAATGGTCATTACAACACTGCACTGAGAATTGCACTAGATCAGCCAAATGTTTTAGGGTCTTATTTCTTATACAAAATAATCAGTTATACATTTTTATCCTTTATATGTAAATTTCGGTCTAGAATAAAAAGAAAACAAAGTAATTTGAGTAATAAATACCTCATCCTTTGGAACCTTGCTTGAACTGAACTGGAATGAAATTAATGAATGATCATATACTGAACGTAATGATTAACATGAAAGTTCAAGTCCTGTCAGTCAAGACTGTCATTTTGTTTAGAGTAGCTCTGCTTCCATTGCATCAAGTACCATGATTAGCAGATTGGTTAACCTAATCTTTATTAATTGGATAGCAACTGGTAACTAGATAGATTTTCTACCTCATGAGACACTTTTGAATAACTAAAGTTGTTGACCCTAAGTTTAATCTATTATTTTTAGACCTTTTCGCTTCATAAACCACAAGGTAATTCAACAGATGATTTCCTACAAAGAAAGCCCAGGGCACTTACTTAAAAGACAGCCTTTGAGGGGGGCACATATTTAAGGGGGTACTCATATGAGGGGGGTGCACTTTAGAGGGGGCACTCTTTCAAGGAAAGGTATATACTGAGGCGTTGCTAGCATAATGGATGTTAAAATTCATATCATGCAAGAATGACATGTTCTCATATCAACCTCTCAAATTTCCTTTGCAGCTTATGTAAATTATTCAACAATGTCATAAGTTAACTTGAACAATCTTAGAAGAACAAAATGCTATTCTATATACTTATATATAATGTTTTATTTCCTGGTGAAAATCTAGGCTTAAAACAAAACTCTGCAAAATTAACAGTTCCACTCTAAAATATAGAGTAAAGGTGGCATTGAATGAATAAAGGAATTTTTATGGTTGCAGGATGTTTGTGGAATTCAAAGGTACTTGAAAAATAAACAAAATAACAGAAAAACAACACAATATCTGATTGAAAATAGCAAATAAATAAATATCAAAATATTGAACTAGTTTTACTAATATTTTGCACTGACACATGAAGCTTATTCTATGTGATAAAAAATACCAGAAAGTAACAACAATATGGTATACCTGTCTTTTTCATAAAGCGATTCTTTGGTTCCAAATGTGTAATTGCTCAAAGGATATCTGAAAAGAAGAGGAGTGGGTTTAGGTCTGCCATAAAAAATGAAAAGAAAATGGCAAATTGTATTTTTTTTTAAAAGAAAATAATACAATGTAAGAAAGTTTTCAGTTTGTCTTTAAAAGTTCAACATTTGATTAAGCATTGAAATAATTGAATGCACATTTATTGGTATAAAATTCACATTTCATTTTATCTAGATTTCACTTCTGTGAACAATATTTTGCATACAGAAGTTTGTTAAAATATGTTGGATGAAAAAAAGAGATCAAACAAAAGTGTGCATGAGGAGATCAGGGAATTTAAAGGACCTGTTAACAAGAAAGAACAAAAGAAGTTCCAATTTATGAAGCACATAATGTGACACAGATGAATAGAGACAACATAAACGCATTTTGACAAATACAATATACAATATACAGTTTCTATTGCTCTATTGTTTCGTCCTATCGTTATAAGAAACTCTGTGTGCCACAGATCTGTGGGGCACTATGGACAGATTCCACTGTGGGCACTGACTATGTCTGTGATCATAACAACAGCCCATGACAGAGAAAAAAAGGAGACAATTATGTATGCCACCACAGCTGTTTGGGAATGTTCTGAACACTATTAGTTTGTATACCTGAATATTGAGGACTCGCTTTGCATACATTTTGCTTCAGACAATTTAGGTGTTATGTTGTCTTCAGGTTTTTTGTGTCAAATGTTCTTTGTTCATAGGTGTGCTCATCTTTCCCCATGAAGATCAAGGCAACAGGCAGGCAACTTTGGGGCAAGAAGGCATACAGCTTCATCCCCGCATTTTGCAAAATATGCAGTCTTTATATTCTCGATGTTGCTTACTTGATATTTCCATCAAACCCCAACTTTTGTGCAAAGGAACATGCACAATGTGATCGCAAAAAAAGACCTTTTAGCTTATTCCTGTGCCTTGATGCTGGGTTTAAAAAGCTTTCATACAAGAGTCAAATGAAAGGCTATCTCTTTGAGCTATTTATGAAATACAGCCTTTAACTAATTATGGTACCGTGCCTCCCATATTGTGCATTTTAAAAATTCACTGCGCTGCCTAGGCCCATTCCTCAAACCAACTTACTCGCATTTTCTAAGATGATGCAAACATCATAACAAGCGTTTCTCAAGAAAACATTAGCTTACAGATTAATGGTTTTCTCAACAGCTGTCTCATGGCCTGTGTTATGCCTTGTGATGCTTCCTAGCCGTCCGCCAGCAACTCTAGATGGATAAGCTCTGCCTGCAGTGGCAGCCATTTTGTTTTTGTTTGCAAATACACGTTGTGGAAATGCGCATGCGTTTACGCTGCACATAAAAAAGATATTTAATTGGATGAGAATCGAAACTTGTTTCAGTTTTTTTTACAAACGCAGTACAAACAAAATATGTAATGTCTGGAAACAAAGTTTAGGCGGAGATTGAATGGCGGAATTTGGCACCTTTTTGCAGGCAAACTGGAAACATAGTTTTGCTGTGTTACAGATGATGAAAGCAGGACATCTGGGGAGATTAAATGTAGCACTTCAATAATGTTCCATTTCTCCCTATCTTTTCTTTCAAGAATTTATGTATTCAATCTACATAATTTTGTTTTCTTTTCATGTTTAATGCCCCCTCAAGACATCAATTCTAGTGTCCCTGAATGTGCCTTTTGCCAAACCGTTTGCGATAACTTGATTGTTTTAAATTAGGGCAGAACAAATCAACGAAAACACAATTTCTTTTCGTAGAGGTGATTTGATTTCATTACTTAAACTCTACAATATTGATATAGGTAGGATAGAAAAGGTTTTATTCACATCAGAAACGAACAAATACAGAATCACATTATATTGTATTATTTACACTATCAGTTTTTAGCAAATGCTCTTCAAACATTTTGAAACGAAGTTTGATAATTTCAAGCAAGACAAACCAACAGGCCTGTATGCAGCCTGGGTCACAGACCAAATTCTGTAAATCTGTAAAACGTTCTTCGCTATACACTGAAGAAGCCACGAAAGTCGCGGGGAATTATAAGTAACAGATTTTAAACTATAATCCTGTTGAATTTGCACTTTACGTTGTTCTTTATATTTATCATTTGGACATATCCACGCAAACATTCCTCAAATATCTGGTAGGCAGCTTGCTATTTTGATCTCTTGTTTACTTGTAACATTAAGCATTGTTTATTTGATATGGGACATTTGTTATAAATCATAATCCTGTTTTATTTGCTTAGTATTCCTGACACTTTTCGTTGTTTTTTATATGTATCAATGTTCATTTAGTTTTTCTCGGGTATTTTGAGAAGAATATTGTTGCAGTAAATTACTTGACTTGCTATTAATGCAAATAGGCTTTGGTCATTAAAAAAATACGATTTTAATTGCATTAAAAAGTGAGAGCATAATTTACTAGACTGGAAATATCTTTAGACTCATTTGAGCATAAAAATTTTCAACCTAAAACGCCAGAGCGACGCTTGTTTTCATCAAGGCAAGGAGGAAAAGATGCGTAAAACAATATCAAAATAAAAAAAATTAGCTACTTTTAGGACAGGCATATCATGATGGCATCTATCCTTAATCAGAAAAAACTAAACGAATTAATTTACGGACATTCAACACATTCTACAAGATTTCGTAAAAGAAAGTTCAGCATCAAAAACTAATTAGTAATCAAAGTTTCTTGGCAGTCCTAGGAATTAAGTATTCGAAATTCCATACAACTTGAGACATTTTTGAGGAAATTAAAGATTAAATGTCTCGTTTAACCAGTTGGAAATATTTCAATAGAGCTGGTTTAGTCATTACAAACAAACATCGCTGAACTTTCTTAAAACGAAAATAAGAGCTATCAGAAAATCACATGGCAATGATTCGATTGTGAAATAGAGATCTTAAAACAGATCAAAGTCGAATGTAGTTTGGATGAGAATATGAAACTGTTGAATTTCAGTTTGGTTTTGATATAGTTGTTGAGAGTCGTTAGCTGTCGCTGATAAATTGGAATAACCAACAATAAATGCAATGGCAAGTCATAAACAATAAATTTAAGACGGGAAATGAATGCAAAAGACTTCAATTGTAATATTAGCTGTGATATACAAATGAATGCCAATAGTCTTTGGACAGCCTTTCTCAGTGACCCTCAAAGATCTTCAAAAACCCTCAACGACCCTAACTAACTATATCGAAACCAACATTTAAGTAAAAGAACGGCTGATGACGTAAATACAGAATTGACACCACTCTAGTTTATCTAAACGCAGTGATAAGGTGGGTGGGCCATAAAAGCGGAAATATTTATGGTCGATATATATAGCCAATCATAATAACCACGCTTAATAATGAATAAGTCACTGATAAGAATGTGACACTATTTAAAATGTTGGCCTTAGTGCCACCTTCTAGCGAACAATCAGTCAATCACATTAATAATACGAATCAACATTAATCAACAATGGATGGTGATTTGGTATGATCAACTAGAAAGTACATCTATTACATGAATAAAAATTTAATTAAAAGGCAGAAAGAACCAGCACATGCAGGAATATCAAAGTTTCTATTGAAATAAGCTGCCATTTTGGGTCTACCATTTTAGCCTGAATCATGCAGTCATCTTGGAAACACAGGTTTACATTAACAGATGTCTGAATGAGCGGTTACAAACAATGCAAAAATGAAATGAGTGCGGGAGGTGCAGGACCCCCGGCACTCGTACGGTCTATGAAAAAGGGGCTGCCTAAGTAATATAAATTCTGCAGTCTCTAGTTCAAGACAAGTGGGTAACTAATTACTAATAACATCCAGGTGCTTCAGTTGCCTTGAAGGTATTAGATGAGTGAGTCTTCAGCAAGCTCAGAAACTACCTTACAAGGGCTATGGAGTTGACAACGATGATGGAGCTGATTGAGGTCCAAGCCGCTATGCGTGTTCCTTTCTAACAATTAACCCAAAATTGACTCGCATATTATATTATACGACCATATTTCAAATTTCATATTTCATATAGCATTGCTAAAACGCTGTACAACTCACATAACATCTTTTTTAATAATATTACCATTTGTAAAGGCGCATTGCCCGCGGTCTTGGGGTTTCACCTCAAATTTGATTTGTTTGGCGGGCGGTGAACCGTCCATTTCCTCAACATTTCCATCGCTGGCAGGAGGATTCTGTCTCGTTGAACACTGTTGGCAAAATTGGTCATTTTGACTGGCGGAATCAATTGAATTTGGCATCACGTTTGGCAGCGGAGGCAGCGAAAGTGCTTCTAATTGGTCCTGCACGCCGGATCCTAAATAAAAACAACAACAGAAATTTAATCCAAAATGTCCTATTTGTGCGACGAAAAGTATTGGGACATAGCAACGTTGTACAAAAAATGTTTAAAACCTCAGAGATGAAGTGAAATTTACCGGAAAAAGTGAAAGCATGGATACAAATTTAGAAGATTGAAAGTGAGGAGTATATGAAAAGGAAGAGAAAGAAGAAAAGAAGTGAAGTATGAATAGAAAAAGGGAAAGGCACAGAAGAAGATGTAGAAGAAAAAGAAATGAGAGAGAAAGATCGAGAATAAGAAGAAGTAATTGAAGAAGAAAAATAAAAAAGAGAATTAAGAGAAGTAAGATGTAGATGAGGATGATTTAGATGAAGAAGATGAAGTAGAAAAAGATGAAGAATATGAAGTATTCCAAGAAGAAGAAGAAGAAGATGGAAAAGACAACGAAACAAAGAGGAAACGAAAGAGGAAGTAAAATCCCAAAAAACAAGGTAATGGAAAAGAAAAAGAAATAGCAGGAGGATTAGAACAAGAAAACAAATTTAAAAGGAACAGAGGAAGAAATAAGATGATGGGGAATAGAAAATGAAGAAAAGACAAAAAGTAATAACTTTACCTCCAAGTAGCATTTCTTGTAGTAAATTATCAACTTTAGCAACACCAAAAAGACGAGCAAACTGCAATTGTTCGACCATCTGAACAGCAACTGATTGCAATGTTGGCAACAACAGCAACAATTCTCCAAACTTCCCTTTCGGCACATCGTAACATTTATCGTTAATGTATTCTTCAAGTGACGTATGAACTTCGAAACGAAGTGATTTGATTTTCTTTGGATTGCTCAACCCTCTTGCATCTACAAAAAGAACAAAATTCAATAGAAATATCATAGCTTCAGAAGTTAGGGACACCAAAGCCTATTAGAAATCACAGCTTGGGGTATGAGAATCCCCCTGTGAAATATCTCGTTTTAAAAATGACGTGTCATTGGCCATATAGGGGTTATATAGGGGTTATTTGTAGGCAAATTTCAAACTTGTAGCGATCTGAAGGATCTGAAGGATGAAAAGTCTGCTATGTCGGCTAAATTGGACTGGGAATCCCCCCCCCCCAAAGACACGACAGCTAGAAGAAGGGTTCATTGGTAGATAGAAAGGTCAATATAAAAGGTCAATATAGCTTACAGTCGCTGAAATAAGGCATTGAAAAGAGAAAACAATGATTGAGCAGGGTAGCATTAAAATGACAAATAAAGGGATGTTTGCGGTAATAGGCCGTTCGTCTTATCAAACGATACTGTGAATAAAGGAACAACGCAATAAAGGGTGAAATAAAAATACAACAAATGATGGAAGCATTCTGGGCATAAATCATGTATTATAAACTGCAAGGTAATACGATTCAAGTCCCAATCATTAGGGGCAATTTAATTACAGTGCAAGAACATGGTCGAAGGTTTATTCGAGGGTGAAGCGTATTGATGACACTTGGCCCAAGGTGAGGGGGGCAGTTTGTGAGCATTGCTTATTGGTGGGGAGGCCAATTCGACTATAAAAGAACCACCCGTGAGAAAATCATTTCCAAAATGAAAGCGGCTTTCGAATCCATTGCAAACTGTTGATACTTGTGTCTTATTCCTGAGATTAAATTATCATTTCAAAATATAGCTGGTATCAACAAATCGTCTATAATTACCCGAGAGATTATCATACGATACCAAACATGATGCATCAAAGGTTTCGTTATAAAAGACGGCCTATCCTGGCTTAATACGCAATAACCGTGAAAGTAATAATTCAAAGTGAAAAAGAAACATTAGCCGTATTAAACCAAATATGATTAGTCATGTTGGATTGTAGCATTGAACAACGAGAAAAACAAATTCCTTGGAATAATTGCCACTTCCGCAAAGTTTTCTTGTGAAATGATGAAAAATTAACACAGTTAGCTTTCCGTGTGTCTAAGTTTTCTAAGCAACTTGTAATCAGGAGAACATTAAATAAGGGGTTTATCAGATGCTTGGTGTGCCGTCTCTCCAAAATAACATCACAAAAGAAAGTTTTGAGAATTAGAAGAGGGGGCCTTGAGCCTAGAGGCACCACTTTAGGGGGTTAGGATTGACTTCCTAACAACAAAAATATCTTCTCTCTTCAAGGCAGAAGTGACATCGTCACCCCGAACGAAAGTAAGAAATGACACCATATGAGCAAAATAAGATATTACAAAACCATAAGATTGACGGGTAGTGCAAGCATAAAAATCTGCATAAATTGTGATTAAAAAAAACGCTGCAAATAAACCAACATTAAGAGACAATCCTCTGCAAAAAATCCCTATCAAGTTTCAAGTGCATTTATGCAAAGTGGCTAAAATATATTGTTAGTTCTAGCAGTACAAAGTCTTCTAAATTCTTTTAATAAGCAATGGTTGATAGGAAAGAGCTAAATTCGCAAATATTTTAAGCAATTTTTAGATCTGAAATCTCAGGCCATTTTTAAGCAACTTTAGAAATTGAAATATCAGATATTTTGATAAAATTTGAGAGTTGAAAGATATATTTTAACCAACTTCCAAAGCTGAAATCCCAAATATTTCAAACAAACTTAAAAAGTTGACATCTCAGATATTTTTATGCAACTTTGAGAATTGCAACCTCAGCAGTTTTTAACCAACTCTGATGACTGGAATCAAACCAATATTAGCATTACCAAAAAGATTGCACTGGCTTATCCTTATGAATGTAATATTGAACAAGCCCAGACATGATTCTTTTGGCGAAGTGCCTGTTTGAAAAATTATCATTGAAAGAAGAATGTCTGCCCAACAACTTATTAAATAGAGACATTTTGGTCTTGTTTTCTCCTTCGCAGCAGTCCCCTAAGCCTGTAATTGGCGGCTTTTATTACAAATAATGTCCTTCTGATAATCCCCTTCCACAATATTGGGATTGATTCACCTTTGTACGCAGTGACCGTCTATGCTAGCCATGGCTCGTGTCTTCACAATGACAGTCCGTCACCTCTGTTATTTTTATACTTCTTTATGACCTACTAAAATTCGTTTGAACGCAAACAATATCCTCAAAAAATATGTTTATCACGTGATAATGACGATGGATAGAATGATATGCATGGAAATCGAATTTCCTGTTCTTGTGCTACGTCCCATCTGGAGTTCTTTGAAACAAATTTTAGCTTTCGATCATAGCGAAGCTAAAACCAAAGGACAAGTTTGCAAGGAAGTAGTGTTATCTTAACATTGATTTCTTTCTGCCAACCGGGCCATCGATAGCTTTCATTTAAAAGCAAAATATAAACCCTACTTTTCCGATTACCTATACCCCTATACTGAACCTAGGGCCAACAAGCCGGCCAACAGCGCTTCTGATAAGTCAACACGGCTTCAGTTCTGGCACAAAGCATAGGCTCGCTTTTGCGGCCATCTCAGCAATGCTGTGTCGTCACTCAATGGGACTTCTTACTAAGGAACGCTGCCCTGCGCCACTCAGCGTCGTTATCATGGCCTGGCCTTATGGCACAAACCTACCCCTATCATAGTGGCAGGGTTGCCGAAGTATGAATGAAAACACGATTTTAAAAACTTCAAACAAACTTAGGCCTAGTAAATTAACCCTTGTAAATGGGTCTCCTACTTATTACTCTACTTCATTCCTTGCAAACGGGCTCCCAATTTTATCAGCTTTCAAACTATGGTTGTGGAATTACTGTGAATGCAAGTGAGTTAATGGCTAGACCATCGAAAGCATCGCGTGCCTAGTTGCCATTTTCATTTCTCGTTTATGCACAATGCTAAGCAGGCGACTCAATGCGTAACATCTCATCAGACTTCACGTTTAAACAAGTGTAGTACAAGAATAAGCAAAGTTGAGAATGCTTAATTGCTAGGCCTCTAATTGCTAAATGTTTGAGCCCATTGCAACTCTGAAACAAATCTTTATTTAACCAGCGTCAGTTCCACTTCAAGACCCGAGGCTCAAAGCAAGCATACCTGGCGTACTTTTGCTGCATAAATAAACATTCCAAAAGTGGCCTATCAGATCTTTTCTATAAATTACTTTTTGTTTGGTTATTGAAATTCAAGGCGGGAAGGAAGCTGATTTTGATGACCTAATGTTAACATGTATCTTCTTATGTCCCTTTGATCTTCAACGAGAAATAGTTACTTCTTAGAAGGAGGGGCTAATGCTCCAATGGCTTCATTTATTTGTAGTTTGTAGGGTTTTCTTTGCTTCGACACCATCAATTATAGTACCCCCTTGCAATCTGACCAAGCGCATTAGTTGCTATTTAATAATTGTATTATCAACGGGGGGGGGGTGAAAGGCTTAACAGCAGCATTTACCTGTCCCTAATTTAAAAACACAGGTCTTTTTAAGGTCTTCTTAACGAATATTACAAATCAAATTTTACCTACCTGGATTGAAAAATATCACCGCCTTCAAACATGCATACTCTGTGTCATCTAGCTCCAGGTCAACCATAGGCTGTACAAGTTCCTCCATTGTTCTAATAGCAATCTTGCGTATATCAACCTCAGGGTGATTTCTACTGATAACCAATTCATTACCAAGCAACAAAGCGTCCTTAATTGTCATCGATCTGTGGGATACGCCAAGAATCAGATGCTCACTTGCATGGGCGCGTAGTAACGATACCTGATCGTCCAAGGGTAATTCACAAAACACCGGTATATACTTAGCCCATTCAACAAGCACCAGTAACTGTTGCTTCATTGATTCAACGATGTCATTGATTGTGGCTTCTTTGCTAAGGTTTATTTGGTCTGCAGTATAATCAGAAGGTGTTATTACAATATAACGGCATAGTCCATATTTTAGTATGTTTTTGCTAACTGTTTATTAATTGTATAAGAAGAATGAGAGAAGAAAAGGGATTCCTTTTAAAATGTCCGTCATAACTATTACTATAATTATTTTGAAAATAGCATTTCAAGCAGGGTCTCTTTTGATATACGAACTGGGTGGGCAATGCCCCCCTAGTCCATCCCTTGGCACTGTTGTTGCATCAAAGCAAACCAGGGGGTAATTTCCTTTTCTATTGCAGAAACAATAGGCACCCCTGATTTCATGCCATAAAAATTCTTCAAAAACAACAGTTTTTTTGTACCCTGACAATTCAGCTAAAAGAAAAACAAAACAATATAACACAAAAGACAACAATTTGGATAGTAGATGCCAGCTGTCTTCAATAATCCAAAAAAACAGATAATATTCTTAACCTTAGAATTGATCAATAAGGGATGCTAAACTCACTAAAAAAATCAATATTTGAAACCAACCACAACAACATCAACAGATATTTCAAACTAATTAGATTGTTGTTTGGCCGATTATGTAAAACAAAATACGATGAAATAAGCATCTCAAGGGGTGCAGGAAATGGCCCAAGGGGCGAGTTTTAGTAGTGTGGTTAAAAAAAACTTAGTCTCCCATCTCTGGATTTCGCTAATGTTCAGGGATGCCGGAAGCATTGAGGGGCACAGGGGGGGGCAGACATCTTTTACAGGCACTTTAACAAAAACCATACCCTGAAAATTTTAGAAATTCAAACAAATGTGTGACTTTTTGAGGTAAGGTGATTGTAGACATGCTGTCAATTGCCACAGAGGCATTTGTTGCCAAAGTCAACTAATATGAAACTGGCAGAATTTTTCAAATGCACAATGTTTTGATTAAAGAACCTTCTCTCTTTCATTGGGGGTCTAATTGTCCACTCCAAGACGATTTGTGCTTTGTTCTTATTGATTGGCAAAATAAGTTTATGGAACTGAGCAGGGCATAACTTGCCCCCTCTGCCACTTGGAAAAGGCCAGCTTCCCCCTTGCCTTCCTCTTCCTGCATCACTACTAAAGTTGGGCCGCTAAACTCCCAATGTTACAGTTGCCCATGAAATGAAAGACTTTTAAGGCTCACCTGGAGGTGATTTGGCTGGTCTCGAGAGGATTTCAGCAGACAAAAGAATCTGAGGTGACAGAGACCTGTCTGATTCATCACAAGATTTTCTTGTTATTTTATCCCTCTCATTTTGAACAGCTGTGGACGTAAAAGTTGAGCAAATATTAGCACTGAAAATGATTAGTTAAATGAAACTGTAACCAAATTCAACTCAGATTTCTGAATGAGTGGTGGGTGTTGTCAATTCATCTTTAGTTTGTCTTTTTTTGGAAAATTTGAGACTTGAATGACCAATGTCTTATGCAATACTGTTTAGTGCAAGCAAGTAAAGAAGCAAGCAAGCAAGCAATTTTTTAATTTTTTTATGCCCAGGCTGAGGTACTGGCAGCTATCAAGCTGATGTGGTCCTGGGGCATTTAAGGCTCTGCTCTCAGGATGGGTACCCATTTGCTTTCTAAGGGGTACCTATTTTCCGATCATGAAAGGATGGACAGCTGGATTGGCTGAGAAGCTTTGTGGAGAGAGAATCCAACAGTGGTCTTGAACCATGAGCCACTTAGTTCATGGGTTTGCAGTCCTAATAGTCATGGGGCCTGGATTCAACTTAACCCAAGAAATTTCAGGGTTCAATATGGCAACTGGAACTAATTACACAAAGTTTTGCCATGTTTATTTTCATGATTCTTGAATTACATTAAGATCATTTAATTAAGACCTACCCTACAGCACCCCAAGAGCCCTACAACACATAAATAGCTCTGAAATTTCTTAAATGCTATTTATGTGTATGTGTACTGACGCTTTTTGTAGCTTAAAACCATTCAACATGTTTTAAACTGCAAGAAAAATGGGAAAAAAAATCTGATACATCCTGTCCCTGGCAGTGGAATGAAAAAGTAGATACGTCATGAAAGCTAAGATCCATAAGACCCTGGGATTTAGACCACAATCAGAACCTGTCTCCACATCCTCTCCTTAATCCTTGTGATGTCAGTAGATAAGTACTCAGGAAAAGTCCTACAGGACTTACGTCCACATCAGCTGGCTAGCTACCAAAAACACAGCCTTGGTGTATGAATTTGTTTATTTGTTTGCTACATTGTGTAGAAATACAAAATAAAACAGGCATGCAAAAAAAGAATTCTTTCCAAATCCAATGAAAAATGCAATGATTTCTCACCTTCCTTTTTCATTCCCACATTAACACATTTCTTCAATCTACAATATCTGCATTGATTTCTTTTATCTTTGGTTATAACACAGTCTTTTGAGAACCTGCATGAGTAGACATGATTTTTCCTGACACTTCTTCTGAAAAACCCTTTACAACCATCACAGCTGACTGCACCATAATGTTTGCCAGTTGCACGGTCTCCACAAATTAGACAAGAACTGCTATCATCTTCACCTGCGATCAAATCACAGATTTTATACATTGCCATAATTTGTATCATACCTTTTCATGATTACGTTCAGGACTAGTTGAAATATGATAAAACCTACTTGATAAGTTTTTGGCATCAGTAGTGACAAAGATGACATAATGACAATGATGGTAGCTATAATTCATGACCTGCACCAGTGCACTGTCTTTTTCCAAGCATAGGTTTCAGGTGCTTAGCTGCCTTTGTATTATACCATATTGCCTTTGCATCCAAATTACTTGTTAACATGTATCATAAATTTTGATAAATATCAAATCACTTCAAATATGCAATATGGCCACTATGGTGTTAAGGTGAAGGACTTACAATTCAAATGTCCCCAGTTCAAATCCTTGCCCTTAACATTTATGAGGATAGCACCAATGGGTAAGGTGTTCACCAAAAAACTGTGCTCTCTCTTCCCAGGAGTATAAATGGTTTCTTGGTTTGTGGTTATGAGAATCATCAGAGGCTGCACCCTTTCAAATGCATTTATTGCAGAAAGAAGAGAGTTCTTTTTGGCTGATGATAAATCTTTAGTATCACAATTAAATCGCCTTTAAAAATTCTTTAAAAAATCACAAAGTAAACATGTTTCTCACAGTGGTGGTCACTTGGCCAAATATTGGGGGGGGGCAGCCTATTGTTTTGGTAGGATGACATAACACATTTCCATGGTTTTAGGACAAAGGACTATTGTCTTCCGAAATATAAGGAGGTTTATCATATAAACAATGTATTGAATTGGCCATTCCTAGAGTCTGTTGTGCAGGTGTTGCAGGCAAGATATTCTTTTGAACTGAGATGACCAAAACTAAATCCTACCAGAAGGGAATGTAGTACAGTACACTTGTTTTCTATCAAAAAGCAATTGATAAAAAAGCTGTATTTTATTTCTAAAACTATGCTGTACTCTGTAATTGTTCATATTCACTTATTGTTTAACTTCAAAACATTTACCCAATGTGCAACAACAGAAGCATCTCTTTAAAAAGGATAATGCAGAAATTTAAACCAAATTTATGTTGCAAAAGATTTGTACAGTGCTTACTAAAAACGTGAAAGCATTGATGTTATATGAAACGTAACGATTGACACTGGGAAGGAAAAAAAATGGCATGCTTAAACAACACCCTGTTGTAATAGTTAGGTACCAGTATCCCTTTGGGATGTAACATAAAAAGTCGAATATCGATGAAATTATGCTCATCTTTGTTTAATATTGACAATAAATGCAGTGTTTACATTGTAACCTAGCGTGACTAAAATAAAAACAACGGAAGTACCCCTAATTTTGAAGATGGATTTGTAATTGTCCACCATTGACTGTGGTATTGTTCACTTGTCATCGGGTATTTACAACCGGCATTTTGCTGACAACTTCAGGCTAAATCAGACAAAACCTAACTAAATTTAGTAATTCTTTTCTCGTATTGTGGCACGTAAATGAGTTCTTTTATTTTGAATGAAAAGAAAGTAGATCCCCTTTTGAATTAAGATCCCGCTATTTTTCGTCCGCTTTACATCACGTTTCACGAGCAGCATCTTTCTCCAGAATATGGCCTAATTATTATGTAATTTTTCGTGGTAACATCAACCCAAGGAACTACTTTTTTCGCTTTGATAATTGTGTATCTATTGCATCGTGTTTTTTACCAGAAAATATTTGTTGTTGTGCGTACTTTGTTAGGACACGCATTCCTAAAATCCAGGGGGAACTTTACCTGTTTAACTCTCAAATTTCAAGTTTCCAGACAACTAACTAAAACCATTTGCTTTTCGTAAATGTAAGTAATAAAATGCAAATATTTGGAATAAAAAATGAATAAAAATCATGCGGCGAAGAGAGGAAGATTTTACGTCAAAAATTGTAACATAACAAGCCAAAGATATAAACGTGTAGGATCCAGGGGCAACAACTGTTCTGTAATTTACTTCACAGTTTAAAACCTCCCTTTACGAAATAGATGTTAAAAATATTATTTGGAAACTAGCAAATATAATCCGTTGCGATCGATTTTTTTTTACTTTTATTTTAGCTATTTTTGTTGTTGCTAAAATTGGCCTAAAAACTCACCGGCTTCACTCGCATCTTCCGAGTCTTCTCTTCGACTCATACTGCAGATTTCATGCGCAATCTATCCTTACATCTTCCTTTAATTATATCAGTGATATTTTTGATGTTTTATGCCGAATTTTAAAGTGAAATAACCAGTTTATCTAATAGACATTCACATGCACTAACTCCAGGCATAAGATATCCAGAGGCCCAATACAATTCTATGAAGAAGGAAGCACTCCAATTTGATTGGCTAAAAAGAACTTTTTAAGCAATCTGATTGGTTTAAGTTAAGCTTCTTTTGTTCTCTATAACAATAGGCTCATGTGAGTCCCCGTCACATGACAAGCGAAAAACAAAGATTTTGAAAGGGGCACGCGGTCGAGCAAAATGGGGGGAAGAGACGTGAAAGGAAGGGGGTTTGGAGAAATTTTGTGCAAAAGGGCGGGGGACAATGGGGTATATTTGACATGTTTTTATTGTGTGTTTGGTGCCAAGGGACTGAGGTGTCTCCAAATAGTCAGTCGTAAGGGACGTGTAAAATAGGGGGAGGGGCAGCAAATTGGTAGCAAAGGTGCTTACAGAAGAGAGGAGAAGAAGATATGACCAAGAGGGAAAGATGAATTTGATGTGCTGATCAGTTTTTGTGCAACACTTTTAGATTAGTTCTTCCTATTTATAATGAAAACAACACATTGGAATGCACTTGGTTTTTCCTATTTTCATTTGTGTCTGGAAGCTAAGAAAAAACAATTGAAGTAATCTACTATAATATATTATATATGCTAGGGACTGTACAAAATAGGAAAATTCACAAATTATAAAATATAAGCTAATCTAAAAAAGTGTGTTTTATCAATGATTTGAAACAGTTTATTGCACTTCTTATTTCCAAAATAGGTCATTCCACAAAGTGGGCCCTGCATATCCCAAAAGACCGAGTACGAAGAGCCTTACTGATTTGATGTTTTAATTTAAGATGCAATTCTTTCACTATGATTATTGTAACTAGTGGCTTCGAATGATGACGTAGAAACTAAGTAAAAACTCCTATCGCTTTCACATTCCCCATCCCATTCACTCAATGCTGACCAAATTGCATGAAATTGTTCGCTTTCACCAAACATTGAGCCAAGGGAGGAAAGATGGGGTCTCATTATTGCTGCCTCGTTATCATTTTCCCAGACTGCAGTTACAGGTCTGATGCAAATTTCAAATTATCGAGTGCAAATTATTATAATCAAAATTAAGTTTCCCCAACAGAAGTTTCCTTTACTCTCGTGCTAAATATGGAATGGGATTCCAAGTAACATCAGAATAAGACAAAAGTCTCCATGCTCGAAAATAACTTTGAAATATTCCTAGAAATTCAATGGATTTCCAACGTAGATTCCCTGGGTAAAACAACAATATTTCTGTCTCATTTTCATCATATGATATAGAGGTGGTAAATCAGCAAAGATAAATATTAAGCAAAAAGGCCTGAGGAAGACCGAGGGAAAGGATTTGGGCGAATTTACAGTTTGGGTTGGAGCATGGACAGTGACAGACATTGAAAGTATGGGGGCAGGGTAAAACAGAAAGCATGGCTTATGATGAGGATGATTTGTGGTAATACAAGTAGTGGTTTAATAAAAGATAAAATTAACAAACGATAATTAACTTTATTATATATTTATATATTATACATAAGTCCATCAAAAGATATTATCTTACCTTTCATTTTGTGGTTATTTACACTTTTGAAGCTGCACATCTATCCACACCATGTGATTCTACCCCTCTTTGATCTCGCAAGCATGATAACCACATTTTAATCTTCTCATTAAATTTTCACTCTTTTTCAAATCAATTTAATCAGGCTCCGCGTCACATGTCCTTGAGAAGTCTTCTCTCACTGTTAACATTTCATTCAAAATGGAAATTTGAGCTCTCAGCGGACAAATGACACGTGAAGGATAGCTGTAACTGTAAACAAGAGCTTTTAATAAGAAACCAGCGAACAGTTTCACGTCCAGGAATTTGGGGTTCCCCCAAACAAATTATCAAACTGTCCTGGGGTGATTCGCCCGGCAAAGGGTCACTTTTTGTAAGGTTTTTGCACGTGGGAAAAGGATTGGATGAATGCAGCATCAGAAATTCGAAGCAAACCATGAAATCACACCCCCTGCAACATCTAATTTGAACAACCAGCGATCGAGTTGAATGTGAAGGCAGTTATCAGCCTGTTACCCAGCCGAATAGGTAGTTTAGGTCTCGATCGGGGGAGATATAAGCAATTATGGTATAAACAAGTCAATAGCGTAGTCAAAGAAGAGCAAGATGGGACGGTCATCCCCCCAACCCAATATCGATACGATAATCAGCGAGGCCTTAAAAACTTCCCCAGGGGCAACCAACAGGACTACCATAACCTCTTGCTTCATTGGCTCTTTTCACTCTTACAGAAATGCCTAATGCTGCAACACTTGGGATAGTGCCATCAAAATATCATACATTCGAAATCCTGAAGAAAATGATTTGTGAGCAGTCCTAAGTAAGCATGAAATCATTAATCAGCCATGATTGGAATCAATGATAAATTAAGCTAATTTAAGGCTCAATTAAGCACAGTAAGCAACAGGCTAATAAGCAATTAAAGCTAGAGCCACTTAGAAATTAAGAAACTTGAATGCTCAATAAAGGAAATTACTAAAAAATAAGCAAATAGGGCTTAAATCATATCGACATTGAGCAACTTGAAAGTTCAATTAATGTTGAGAAGTAAGCAAGAACTAGAGTCATTGAAGGTTAAGCAATCTTAAGGCCTTTTGAAGCAGTTCTAAGCACGATGATAAGCAACTAAGTCTAGTGTCACTTGAACATTGAGCAAATTAAAGGCTCAAAGAAGCAGTTGCTTATAGTTGCAGCGAGAGAAAAGGAGTCACAACAAGCATTTTTAAACGTTTCTATGCTGGTCAAACTCGGTAGCGAGCGTTCTTAAGTTTTATGGAGCCGAGTAATACTATCTTTTAAAAATGACAAGTCCACACACGTGACAGAAAACAATCACAAAAAAGAGTTCCGTATACAATATCTTGATCATTTCATTAAATCAGAAATTTGCAGCATTTTAGATTGATAATGATGTTTTTTCAGGTTGAGGAGAGAAAATCAAAACATTTTTGAAAAAATTACAAACTTGCATTTATAACAAGCAAAGATTTCTGAAAAAAGTGCAATCGAAGTCCCAAAACCAGGAAGATATCTAGGTCACGAGCAAGCTTGCATGTGATCAGTTCACAATGAAACGTGATCACTTACGATGTATCATTCACTCCACGACCATCAGATCAAACACAGCATAATGCATGTCATGCGAAGGAAGTGATCATATTTCTAGGTGAACCTTCATGTTATCAATATACAATGTAACTTGATCATCCATAATGTTTCATTGCTTCCATGCCCATTTCTATGTCCTTGTATGTGTGATCACATGAAACGGCACATATTGCACGTGGCTTAAAGAAACTGATCACATTATCAGTGGAATTTGTATGATGGCACTTTAAATGCTGACTTATGTTACAATGTGATGCATTCTCTTAAAATTTCCAAGAGAGGCCATTAACGAGGAAGGGTAAAGAGAAGCTGGGCCTAAGGGGCTTAAAGCAGCAGGGGCAAGAACAAAAGGCTCTCTCCTCTGTACTCTTGCGATACTTATGAAGCCCGTGGTATAATTGGGTTGATTAAATAACGGAGGTGTCACATTATGAATCAATGGTCTGGAAATACCATTAAAAGTTATGCCAATGGTGAGATGTTTAGCGTCGGTCAATAAAAACCTTTGACGTTAGTTTATACTTGTGTTGCAGAAGTAACACGCACATCTTTGAATGTTAAAAAGAACAAGCTTGTTAGGCATTCATAAATCTTCCATAAACGAAAATATTCACTAGGATAATACATGGGCTTTCAAATGTTTATAAATGAAGCAATAAAATAATCTTCGAAAAATACAAGCTAAGCACACTTTACTAACAAGAGCATGGTACAATTGCAGCAAGACTGGCACGTTCATCACATCTCTTTGACAGATCGAATAAAATTAAAACAATACTCATCGTTGACAACAAACCAAGGCCTTAGTCTGATATGCAGATACTTCGGGGTCTTTTGGAAAGTAAACATCTGTCTAAAAAATGGCAATGCACTCTCAAAAAAATACATGGCCTAGAGTTGGCAAAAACTTTCTTGAAGCATTCGTATTTTGCAGTCATATAATTCTTAAGAGATAGCTAGGTCAAATCTTGCAATGAAGAATTTCCTCTAATTTTGTTAAAAGCTATGAACGTATCAACATATGATCTTCTTGCCTTTGAGGTTTCACAAACATGTTTCACTGTGTGTTTAAAATAAATTTTTGAAGGCACAATGAAATCCGGGGATAATGAACCGTCATATTCACAAAGTTTTCGTTCCAAGAAAGAATTGTCTCGTAAGGTTGAAAAGATTGATAAAAAAAGTTTTAGAAATACATGTTCGAGTTGTTATTTTTTGACAATATATCGAATGATCAATGCTCAACGATCGAAACATGTTCTGAAATGAGCTGAGAGTATCGAAACATTTTATGACAAACGATTCTCAGCTTGTTTTAATACAGGCAGGATTGTTTGTTGGGATTTACAAATTGTGTCTACATTTTTATTGCAAAGTATTGGTTGTATTGATATTGGTTATATAACATACTGCGCGTAGATTGCAAACCGTCGCTAAATCACATCTATGTAACCGACCATCGTCCAACTTTTGTAGTTCGTTTCCGTTTTGATTTTCCTAAGTCTAAGTCCTCTTCTTCTTCTGATCGACTGAACTGCCATTTGCCGATACAAAGATCCCACTGCGAAGGAGAACAGAGCTATTGTTATATAATAACATTTGTAAATGCAACAGCCCGTGGAAATCATGGTGACAAATGCTTCAGCAGCCTATTTTTAAACCAGCAAGATAGTTGATAAAAGGGTGCAGTCTGTACAAATAATTACATCATTTATTATCAATTCTTTTGTTGGTCTTTTAATTTATTTGTTCGTTTATTTGTTCGTTTCTTTGTTCGTTTCTTTGTTTGTTTCTTTGTTTGTTTCTTTGTTTGTTTATTGTTTGAAATAAATAAATAAATCAATCAACCAATCAATAAATGAATAAATCAACAAATAAACCAAAAAATCCATGAAAAATTAATCAATTAATCAATTAATAAATAAATAAATAAATAAATAAATAAGCAAATAAATAAATATATGATAACATACATAGATAAATAAATAAATAAATAAATAAGCAAATACATTAATACATAAATAAATAATTAAATAAAAAGATAGATAATGAAACTGTACGCACCGATGAGCTCATAATTGTTTGCTCATAAGGATGCCAAGAAACATCACGAACACATTGTCTCTTTAACGTTTGTTAAGAACAATTTACACATAGATAAATCGACAATTCAAACACAAATAAAATGGATAAGATTAGAGAGCATTTGGTGATTAATTAGATCAGGAAAAAAACTGCAGAAGAACGTATATATTCTGATTAAAAATTAAAACCCATAGGCCAAATAATTTCAAACAGGGGGTTATGAAAAGAAGCATCTTTAGATTACTTCTACGAACTAGAAAAAACTTGATGAAGACCAAAGCCTTTAGGAAGTAAGAGAGTGTTACCTAGTTTGTTAATGGGAATCTTTACTTTATAATGAAATAAGAGATTTTTAATATTTAACATGAAAATTTTACAGTCCATGCTAACCTCTATATTCTGTTATACTTCCTAATTACTTTGCAAAGAATACAACACTGCAGGGACGGGACCACAAGGAGCAACAGAAAATGACTACCTTGTGGCCATTAACATGAAGAACAAATAACAACTAAATAAGACAATGACGGAAACGGATTTAAAAAAAAAGGTGGGAAAGAGGAATACATGTTAGGGATAAGAAAAGTGTACAAGTTAGGAATAACAATGCTGACAAAGAGGGACATCTGTTTCAAAAGAAGGCAAAGAAAATTTCAAAAAATGAAAAAGAGTGTTGCTTTTCCTGTTCAAAGTTGCGAGGACATTTCAGCTTCATCGTCGCATATGCTTTTAGCGAGTAAAAGAACATTATTTGCTCTGTTATTGGGAATCTATTTTCAAAGAAGGCAAAGAACATTACCTAGTTTAATTCCACTTTAAATGCTTTGAGAATGGCGATACAAGACTGAAACTAACGATAATCTTATTTGTATATTGAAAAGGATACGTGGCCTTTGAGTTTAGCAGCAATTTTACCAGTTACAACGTCATATACTATTGGAAGAAAGATAGAACAAAGTGAATCAAATGAACAAGAAAAAAGAAATCAGTTTGTTGTTAAACAGTGCGGTAAGTAATTCAACCAAAAAGTAAATTCCATAATTTGTTTGTTAGAAGATAAAACTTCGAATGCCAATTTAAAAAAAGACCTAAATTTGTGGAACATTATTTCAATCTCTTAAAATGATATATCTATTGAAATATATCTTTTCCTGTATATTAGAATGACAAAATCATTAGTTTGGTAGATAAATGCCTACAGAACTTAATATCATTATAATGGTTACCGAAAAACTTACGACAAAAGCCACGATTCCAATGGTTTTCGCTTCCAATGGCAAGCTATTGAATTCTTTTGCAGCCGAGTAATAAAGTTCCTTGCGTCTAAATTCCGTTTTGTTGTAACTTTACTTATACTTCAACCTCTTTGGCATTATAAAAACATGCAGGACAAAATTCTTCTAATTTTCTATAAGTCTACTTAAAACGTCTGCTTTTAAGAAATTCGCTTAAACAAAGAGAACAGTACAAAGAAGAGAAGTTGCAATCGCTTTTCATTGACAATCGCTTTTCCCATCATCAAACTCGAACAAGGGGTGGGAATCTTTCCCTGTCTATAATGCCACTTTAAGAAAGGAGTTGAAATAGTCAACAGTTGAAACGGGAAAAGGAATAACGAGAAAAACCAACTTACAAACAACGTTTCCAGTTGCACAACCAGAGTAAATATATTTCTGCAAAAATTGCAAAGATTTATTGAGCAGTCGTGGTGGGCTTATAAATGTCAAAAAACAAATACAACATCTAATTTACGTTCAATCGAAACAAACCAACATTCATTCGAGTGGGAGCACAAAAATCCCTTTTTAAAACAGACTTATATTACGCAAAAATAAGTTCATTCAAAAAGTGGGAAAAATTTGTATATTTTAAGGAGTAGGGATGGAACCAGTTTATCAGGAGCACAGATAGTAAGTTGTGTAAATCAATGCTACCACAGATTTTTGCATGTTAGAAAATTATTGGAAACAGTTTATAAACATACTAGGGTTATCGAGCCTAGCTTAAATCCTTTGATGCTATGCTTAATGAGTTGAAATGATGAAACGTTTGAAAGATTGAATTACCTGGCCTGTGTTGTGTGGAGGCGAAAATTTGGCACGGATGAGGGTTTGAAGGACTGAATGACCACGGTATGTCATGACTGATGGATCACCAGAGATTTGGGTTAATCGACGAGCTAGAATCAAGGAATCACACGAATCAATCAATGAATCAATTAATCAGTAAACCAAACAAGCAAAAATCAATAAATAGACAAGAAAGTTTCAAATGTAGAGAATGAATGAATGAATGAATGAATGAATGAATGAACGAGTGAATGAATGAATAAATAAATGGATAAATGACCAGTTATTCACTCAATCATTTAATGAACCAATCAATTAATCAATCGATGAATTAAAGAATGAATGAATTAAAAGTTGAATGGATCAGCCCGTAGTTCCATTGAATAATTCGGCTATACAGACAAATAAGAAGAAAAACAAGTTAATAAATAGGTGAATAAGTGAGAAGATCAATAGATTATCAAAAAAGCTAGAAAATCAATAACTGATTCAACCAATCAATCAACCAATCAATCAACCAATCACTCAATTAATCAATCAACCAAGCAATCAATCAATCAATCAATCAATCAATCAATCAATCAATCAATCAATCAATCAATTAATCAATCAATCAATCAATTAATAAAGCAACCAATCAATCATCAATCAATGAATCACAATACAGATCAATCAAATATTGAAACCAGATGAACCAAAATAGGAAAAAGGAATGAAAATATTTTTGTAAAACTTACATCGCCTTGGTGCACTTTGCCTTCTGTAATCCCAGTTTGTACTTGTGACGATTCTTTTGCATTCCTAAATATGTAAATAGAAAGTGAAAACATACATGCATACAAGAGAATGCGTTAGTATTCATACTGTGAATACCTGATGTTTGAGGTTATATGGAGCTCATTCAACTGTTAGGGCATTTTTTAACAAGGTTACATAAATCATTAATCATTATCAAAGGCAAAACACGAGTAACAACAGGCCGAGAACATTTCGTCGCGGTTACTGGTTCTTTAAAATAAATGATAAGTTTCCTTGGAGCAAATTACAACATACCCGAACAGAGTCTTTGGATGCAAATTTCCTCATGTCCCAAAGTTTTATTGTTTGGTCTTTTGAATTTGATATTAAATACCTTCCATCACCCTGCAATATTAAAACAATCTTAAAATATTGACGAAAAACAGGAATAACAACAAGCATAAAGCTAAATTAAAAATATAAAGTATGGATGACAAAAACTAAGAACGATGCTACAGACAGCAATAAATATATGACAAAGGCAAAAAATAAATTGAAAAATTATTTACCTTTTCATCAATACATGTGATACCATCCCTGTGCCCAGCAAAAATACCTACTGGTTTAGGATCTCTTTCACACAACTGTCGTCTGTCCCAAACCTGGAGGCAAAAATTGATAACGAAGCTACACTTCCGTTTTCTCACCAGCTAAGATTAATAATATACTGAAAAATCTTTCGATATATGTTACTATGACAGGCTAGATGTTCAACGAAGTTCTGGGTCTTGGACTGTGGTGGTAGATTTCAGGAGAATCCCCTTTAGGGTCATTCCATGCCAAATCATCCAGAATTTCTTAAATCTGTAACCATGATGTTCTCAGAATTCATTCATTTTTATATAGCCTGGAAGTTATCATCAAATGTGAAAAATTCCAAAATTTCACTTTGATATCTTAATTCCTTCAAAAGTTATAGCTGTTTAAAAATTTGGGCGTTTCCTATTAAAAGTGAATAAAAGGGCGTGGCTTTTCCTCAAATGACCCTCTAAAAATAAGCTTAACAATTTATCTGCCGAAGTTATAGACATGAAATGTAGTATTCTGACTAAAGAGACAGTGCAGATTTCAAATATTAGCTTCATTTTCTTATATTGTAATGCTGTTCTACTCTTCAAGTAAGTTCAAAATTTAATTCAAAAAATTAATACATGGAAATGTTGGCGGCCATTTTTAGGGTGTGGCAGAGCAATTTGGTAAAATCTGACAAGCAATAGTGAAAGCTCAAGAGTTACTCTGCTTAATGCTAAAAAATCTAGTCTTGGTATTCTATGCCCAAGAGTTTATAAGTATCTCAAAGTCAGACAAGTTTCTACTGTCAAATTTCCATCACAAGTTAATCAATAAAATTGTTAAGCCCGGGTAACTCAAATACATACACTTATTCTTTTTTACCAGAAAAATGATTGCTAATGGTGTATCATTTTAGCTCAATTGCTGCCTGGCAGTAACTTCTCCTATTAAAGGGGGTAAAAGTTGGACTCCTAAGCTTCTACTTGAGTACTGCCAAATTTTCATTTATCAAAACACAGTGGCTCCGAAGTACCTTGAATTGCTAAAGATATGAAGTAAGGTCCATTTAAACTTAAGGTGGAAGGTACTTTAAACTGTTCTACGTGACGTTACTATCTTATTACACCCAATCATTAAAACATTGTTGACATGAGTTATCTTACATGTGCTGAAATTTTCTCCATATCGTCTTTATTTATGGTATACATTCTTCCAGACTTTGTAGTTGGTGTTGCTAATGTGCATATAACATGTTCAATGGGAACCCAACATGTGTCTTCCCTGTTTGGCCACAAAAATGAGTTACTTGGGCCGTGGGGATGCATGAAATTCACCTTTAACTCGCTGCTGTCTCTGTCAATTTCCATGACCAGGCCAATCCACCAGAAGTTGTCATACAAGCAAGAAACATATCCCATTGCCTTGCACTGATCAATGCTGACTCGAGGCTCTCTAATGTTAAATGAGTGCTCCCCAGTAAAATTGGGGTCCATACTAGTACGCTTATACAGCAGTCGCTTATCTTCAGTTGGTAAAAAGTAATGAAAGCTCCTTGTTCCAGGAATGGTTCTTCCAAGCTTGAATCTTTCATTTTGTTTTTTGCGAATGGTATCCATATCTTTTGACAAAATTACAAAGAACTTGATTGATATAATATGTTCAGTGACATAGTCACGAAACGAGTTGAATGTGATTATTTGGTCAGATAAGGGTCGTTGGAGGCTCGCACGTGCAACTAATCGTTTTACAGTCCCACCAATACCATCGCAAGGAGATTTACCATGACTACTAGCAAAAAAAGTCCAGTCTGCATTAATGCCAAAGTCATCTTTATGAAATGTTAGGTTAAGAAAATTTTTGTAATTTTTATACTGTGCTGCACAACCATCAGTAAAATAATTTACTTTTTTTATATTTGGAAGATTTGCTTTAAGGTAATCTGTTACTTGATTTTGAACGTTATAGACAAAGCAGGTGTCATGATCATTGTCATCGGAAATGAAACATAGGGAAGCTGCTTTTACTGAACTTGTCTCATCGCGATAATAACATACAACAGGATGCAAGGTACACTGTTGATTGTTCCAATGAAATGCTTGTATTTCATCTTGGATCACATATTTGTAATTTTCAGCAAAATCCATTAAAACGATGCATGTCTCTCTGTCTAAATTTTCTTTGCATTCCTTCAGATATTTTGACTGGCACTTTGCTATGAAAGAATGGGTAGTCAGTTCATCTACTGCTCCGGCCACGAGAGTGATATATTCACTGACACTTGCTGTAAGTGAAACTAAAGTGGGACGATCAGTGCTTTGCCATTGTTGGAAATGAACAACCTCATCATCTATCTCCGATATCTCTTTTGTGACAAAATCAATCAATGCATCTTTCCCAGGGCATTTTGGACATCGATGCACCATGCATTCACGATCATCTATATCGCAAACAATGAATTTCATTAAGTCCTTGTACGAAAAACTCCAATTAATTGCGTCAACCAAAAGGACTGCATTTTGGTGTTGAGAGCACACACAAACAGAGTGAGTACCTGAAGCACCTGTTAAAATACACCATTTTGGGCGCAAGCTACAAAACTTAGAAAATCCGATTTTGGCATCAGGGTGCTTCTTTTTGAAGGCAGAGTAAAGCTCATGAAGATTGCACAACAGAAGACGTTTCTGTGCATGTTGATTTCTTCCTAGGCTAACAAAATCCTTTTTTGATGGCATCATCCTTGAGAACTCGTCGTCTTGGTAGAAATCTATAACTAAGGAAACAGTTGCTGCAGCGAGAGATCTGCCTAGTTTGCTTTCAGGCTCTCCCAATATTCCTTTATTCTTTTTTAATGTACGAGAGGTTCGAACAAGGTATTCACTTACATTAAAGAACTTTGCAGTGCGCTCCCGTGACCAACTGTCTGGTGCAAGCGTTAAAAGCTTTATTTTATCACGTCGAGTGGCTGAAGAAAATTTCTCCTTTATTAAAAAGTGAAGCTTGTCGAGTTCCATTGCTTTTTCTTTTTCTTCCATCTTTTCTTGGTTTCCTTGCTGACAACTGTATTCCACTATTGCGTCAGCAGAAACACCAATAACTTTTGCTGCTTGCTGTGTGTGATACTGCTGAACCCTTTTAATCTTGCTCTTTGCTGTTGAGATTTGGCGAGATTTAGTGGCTCCATGAAGCTTTAAAGGAGAAACTCCAGAAGATTGAAATGACAAGTTAAGCTGCTCTCGTGAAATATCTAATTCATCATCATTATCTCCCTGTACAGAGCTGGGCAATACCTCATCTATACCCTCTTCGTCGAGAAAATTTCCTGTGCTCTTTTCATTTTGTTGTAAAATTTGCTCGTGACAGTTTCTGCAAATTTTCAAGCCTGGTTTGATATCATACCCACTAGCCTTCAGCTTTTTTGCCACATCTAGAGTTACTGTATGTTGACCTTTAACTCTTTTTTGGTGCACTTTGAAAACATCACAGCATTTGTCTGACACACGTCTTTCAAATACTCTCCCATAAACCATTTCATGATGAATACAGATGGTGACATTTTCAACAGAGAAAGTATGATCTAGAAGTCCACATCTCCAAAGGATTTTTTCTTGTTCATCCTTGGCTAAAGCTCCGAACTGCTTGAAACCAATTTTTCTTGTGTAAGTTTTTTGGTTGTACTCATCCTTCAGAACATCTCCGATACTACACTGTCTGTCCATAACGCAATTTGATCACAGATACAAGTTTCCAGTTGCAATGAAGCGTTAGTGAAAGTGGTATAGAAAGGTAGTGTAAGTAGTATACTATAATACAGGAAATGTCTAAATGTCAATATTGCCAATGACAGGAAATGTTCTTAATAGTTGAAAGCAGGGCTCAATACGTGTTAATCGCTTGCTATGTATTAGATTCTGGGAAAGAGGAAATTACAAAAACTGACAGGATGTTGCATTTATCTTGCATTGTGAGAAAATATTTCTTCTAATTAAGGCACCGCCAAGGACTTTGTAACACCTTTCAAAGATTTATTCACATCTTTCTATTATCATTTATCAGAAGTTTAAGTAGGGCACATAAAGGGTTCCTTCTTAACAAAGCCACTGATGCGGCACATGTTCCCAACAGGCTCCACATCCCGAACCATTACTGAAGGGAAAAATGTTCAATTTGCCTAAGAATTTTGAGCCCCTTGTGTCGCAAAAGAACTGCGGTGCTTCAAAAGGACAGACCTTCTTAATTATAATTTGCCTTAATCAAGCAGAAATATGTTTCTCAGCAGTAGATAGTACAGTGTTAAGATTTCTTAGATTTGAGCGATTTGTAAACTGGGTTCCTTAAGAATAGAAGCAGGGATTTTGGATTTTTCTCACAAATCGGAAATCACAATAAATTTCTTAAACCAGTAAGTGGTCCTTTGGTGTTTTTTTTTAAATGAAGGATACGTGGGAGTTGAAATTAAAATTCGGCAGTATTCAAATAACGCTTTTTAAAGAAACAAAAGTTTGGTGCAATTTACAATAATTTGAGTGGCCCACCCAGTTCCCTCAATAATATTAGCAATTACAACCAGTTTCAAAGTTAACTGAAAAAATACTGTATCAATAATTTTGCCATGAAAAGAAATTTGTATTAATTTGAGTTAACCGGGCTTAACAATTACATTGTTTAACTTGTGATGGAGATTTGACGCTAGAAACTTGTCTGACTTTGAGATACTTATAAAATCTTGGGCATAGAATACCAAGACTAGATTTTTTAGCATTAAGCAGAGTAACTCTTGAGCTTTCACTATTGCTTGTCAGATTTTACCAAATTGCTCTGCCACACCCTAAAAATGGCCGCCAACATTTCCATGTATTAATTTTTTGAATTAAATTTTGAACTTACTTAAAGAGTAGAACAGCATTACAATATAAGAAAATGAAGCTAATATTTGAAATCTGCACTGTCTCTTTAGTCAGAATACTACATTTCATGTCTATAACTTCAGCAGATAAATTGTTAAGCTTATTTTTAGAGGGTCATTTGAGGAAAAGCCACGCCCTTTTATTCACTTTTAATAGGAAACGCCCAAATTTTTAAACAGCTATAACTTTTGAAGGAATTAAGATATCAAAGTGAAATTTTGGAATTTTTCACATTTGATGATAACTTCCAGGCTATATAAAAATGAATGAATTCTGAGAACATCATGGTTACAGCCTCTGGATGATTTGGCATGGAATGACCCTTTAGTGTTTCTCTACTTTCCTATTTCTATGTACAGGAATCTTTATTTAAGTATGGAAGTCCCCAGGTAGTGTTGAGGTATCCCTTTTCATTGTAATGGATTCCCCTTTCAATCATATGGTATCCTCTTTCAATGTAAGGGAATCCTCTTTCAGTGCTACGATATATATAATGCAGGGGCATCCCCATTCAATTCTAAAGGAATCCTCTTTCCATGCACGGACATCCCCTTTTATCTAATGGTATCCCCATAAAATTCTAAAGGAATGCTCCTTCCATGAAAAGATATCCCCTTTTTATGTAAAGGTATCCCCAATCAATTCTAAAGAAATCCCCTTACCATACACAGACCATCGTCACTTCCGGAATACAATATATCTGAAGTCTCATTCGAAAATGAAACTGTATTGACGTCATCTTCATGACCATTTATCTACAATTAACAACGAATAGTTATAAATAACTAAATAAACAAAAGATGAAAATGATTTTGAAAAAATTTCATTTATATGAATCTCTCAGCTTGTGAACCAGAGCCACCCATGTTAAGTTAGAAAGTCTAAGACACAGGGAAACGATGAGAAGTTATTTTCGTTTTCTTATCTGCGTTCTTGTTCCTATGCTCTTGCAGCCTGGGTACTAGCGACTATTTTAGGAAAGACTCCATTTGTTTTTAGATCCATTTGATCGGACAGTTTGCCCTGAAGTGATGCCTATATCTGTATTAATATCTACAATCAAAGTTTTATTTGAAAAACATGTGGCGAGTGTTTGCTATGTAGGATATCAAATATAAAAATGAAACGGTTGCAATCTTTAAAAAAGAACAAAATCATTTGAAATAGAACAAACCCTCAGCGTTCGTTTGTCACCACCACGATCATACACATACAGACATTGGTCGCTTCCCCTGAAAGGATGAAAGTACACGAAGGTTGGCCATATAGTCAAACATAGCAGCAACTAGTCACGCCAGGGGGTAGATCCTTGCATCCAGGTCAAAATAATCGCACAATGACTGTCTTAAGCTAACAGTTGAATTTTCCTGTGAACTTTCTTTGCTTTAAAGCAAATGAATTCAAATGGAAAGATAAGAAATTGCAATGCAAACTACCATAAAACAGAGAAGAGTAAAATAGAGGACATATAGCAGGCTCTGAATCAGAATCTCAACAAATGGCGACGAAGTAGATATGCATTGTAGGTTGGAGAGAACCATAATAATGGCACTTAATAGTCATCTCATTTACGCTCCTTCCTATTCCTATGATGTTTGGTTGTAGAAAGCTGGTGCTATCACAAAGGGCTGCTGATAACGATGGATTTGAAGCTTAACTCAAATGAAATTTTAGTTATTCTTACCCTGCGAGAATCTGCGTGTTGTCCTGCGAGAAGCAAACTGAAAACGCGCAAAAACGTGATTCCTCGGGCCTATTGCGGGAATGAGATGAAATCATGTTGTTACAGGAAGAACTTCGGTAATATATGAATAAATGAAGATGAAAATAAAGCAAAAATTCGATAGGACCCGATTTTTATCACCGTCGATTCAGCACATTCGGATTTTTAGTTTCAGGAAGTGCGATTTGAATGGGTTATATTGATTGTTAAAAGGAAATATTGTTAGAGATAAAAAAACCAACATCAAAAAGTGTTGGTGGTCTGATGCTCAATTGAGGTTGATATTGAAATGAGATAAAAAGTAGATATGAATGGAAAAGGTAAATACGTACTGCAAGTTCAATGGGATATGTGTATCAAAATCACCATAAATATTACACAAATAAACTGAAAAGAAAAATAACAAATATTAGAACATTGAAAATGAACATAAGTAATGAACAATCCCTTTATGGTATTCAATTTCAAATATATCACTGATTTTTAAATGAATGGAATAGGATATTATAGAAAAGGATAGAATAGGATAGGATAGGATAGAACAGCATAGAATGGAATAGAATAGAATGGAATAGAATAGAATGGAATGGAATAGAATGGAAAGGAATGGAATAGAATGGAAAGGAATGGAATAGAATGGAATGAAATAGAATAGAATAGAATAGAATAGAATAGAATAGAATAGAATAGAATAGAATAGAATAGAATAGAATAGAAAAGAATAGAATAGATTAGAATAGAATAGAAAAGAATAGAATAGGGGTGCAACAGAGCACAACGGAACATAACAAATCTAAACATAAAAGATTGAGCAAAGGATCATGTGAGATGTTCAAAAGTTGTAAGAAATAGATTGAAATAAATTGATACTTACTACAATCAGACCAACTTGTGTAAAGCAAAAACCTTTGATCAGGGCTAAGATAAAAATTATATGCAATATAAATAACCCTGTACAACAAAATAGAATTTCATTTGGAGAAAGCAGCCTGACCAGAAATCGGAGGACAAAAACGACGAAAAACCACATTGTGCTGACATCTCACGCAGATAAACAAAATAAGACAGGCAGTGTTTTCGTGTTGGACTATACCATGTTGAAAATTCAGATAAATTAATGAGAGGATGAAACTTATTGACTAGGCCATAAAATAAATGTTAATAAGGCTTAAAAACATTTTTGTTGGTCTTGTTGCTTTAAAAGATCTTTCTTTCTTCTTCACTTAATTTCAGAAACAGGCCACTATTGATAACAGTATACTATTGCGCTAATAGATTATCCAGTATAAAGATTTATCATCATCATGATTAAGATTATTATTATAATTTTGATTATTTTAGTCACAAGATATTATCATATTATTACATGAGCTACAATATGTAATATGTACAAAATGTAAAACACAATGGAGTCTCTTTCGCAGTTTCTTGATACAACGCGATGGATGGCAAACTGTTGAAACTCCAAGCCTAGGATTCTAATAAACTGTTCCAATCTCTGCGCATTTCCCGCAGGACCTTTAAAAACACGCAGAAATGAATGCATTTTGAAGATAGTTAATAATAAAAAGGCCATTTGATCAGATGAAAATGTTTGAAATTTGCTTGAATGTTCCTTGGTAATGTCATAAATGAGCAAAAGGCCAAGAGCTCATTCATGAACCATGACAAGACTTGAACCTCAACAACTGGCTTAATACGCCGATGCTATAACCACTAAGCTATCTGGTCACAGCCTCTTCACCAATATCTAACCAGACCAGTCACTAAACTCATCTTTCTTCATTTGCGTCTACAAAGTGAGAGTATCCTAGTAAAATAAGCCTTTGCAGTATTTCAACTCTATGCGTGACAAAAGCATTTGAACGAGCGAAGCATACTAAAGTTGTCATTATCATTTAACAATGAAACTTAATACTTTTGATTCCGCCCTATTCACTCTTTACTCACCCTACAGTTGCGGTGTGTATTTTGCAACCCTAATGAATATTATTTATTTGATTATATAATTCTGTAATTAATAAATATATAATTATAATTATAATACACTTGTTTCATATTTCTGCAACTTTACGTTGTTCCTTATATTTATAATTTACATATATCTTCACAAGTATTCCTCGAGAAGCCAAGATGCAGCCTGCTATATCGTTCTCTACTTTACTTGTGTTCTGCCACTTTGCGTTGTTCCTTATATCTATCATTAATATACATCGTCAAAAGTATTCCTCGAGAATTAGGAATGCAGCCTGCTATTGTGTTCTTTACTTTTACTTGTTACATGAATTAGTGAAAGTTACCGATTTATTCATCTGCTTCACCTTCCATGCAAAGGGAACAGAGTTATGAACAGAATTATAAAAACCTGTAAGCTGTGTCTATAATACTCCAGCCAACATCTCTTGCTAAAATATCTCGAAAAAGTTTGAATTTGCCATTTGTTGTGTCATACAGTCGAATATGTTGGTCTGAAAATCAAAGAAAATCGTTGAAATTATTGACAACACTGTTAATGGACCAATGGTGAAAAAGCGATGAGTGAAAGCAAAGCCCAAAAAATTGGGTGGAGAATAATTGGAAAGATGATAGTTATGAAAACTAAAGCATTTTCTGCGTGCTATCGAATGCAAAAAGAGCGAGAAAGCCACGTGTAACAGAACTTCTAAATGAATGTTTTACAGAATGCTTACAACGATGAAACTAATGGGAACCAAATCACTACTTACATGGTATTCAATGTTAGAAAAATTTCGACAAGAGAAAGAAGACGACAAAAAACAGAACTAGACTCTAATTATATTTAGAGTTGTACAGCTACATGATAGATGTGAATAGAACACGACAAAATACTTGTAACAAGGTTAAAAATTTACATAAAACTTCACCACTGCTAACCACGATTCGCATGAGCTAAATGAGACAAAATGAGTTATTTGTTTCTTTCGACATTTTCAGTTTAGAATGATTGTAAGAAGAATGCAATTACCTTGACATGCTGAAAGAAACACGTTTCCATCTGTGGAATATTGGCCACAAAAGACCCTCTGATGAAATTTTTTCACAATTTCAACGCTGTTTGGTAAAAAACTGGAACAAAAATGAAATTGTTTTTAATTTTTCTTGGTTCGACAAAAAGTTTGTCAATATTCGGAGATATTTAATGTTTCGCGGTCCTGCTTGTTACAACAAACTCCCAACTTACGAACCTTGAGAAGTCCTTAATTATGTTCAAACATTAGTTAAAGGAGCAATTGTTGAACAACTTGGTTTTGTGTTTATTTGGACAATTTTAATTTTTTCCTTGTATTTTTAACTTTGTAGTTGAACTCACTCGCTCGCTTTAAGAGTCGAAGATTTTTTTAAACCAGCCCCTTCCAAAATGAAATTTCTACAGATTCAGTTTTAACTTTCACTTCTCCTATTTGTCATAATCTGATGTTTAATATCGGGTTAACTTTGGGTAAAAATTAAAATTTCAGTTTCCTATGCTACGTAATTACACTATTGTTTATCGTACAATTACAAATTCAAATTCATACTTGTCACTGATCCGTACTTGGTCGCCTTGCGTAAAGTGTCCCCTTGATCTCTTAACACCTTTCAATGTATTTACCTGCCTCTAAGAGTTGACAAAATAAAGAATATGATCTCTCCCTGAAGTGTTACAGAGAATATCACCAGCATTGAAAAGGCCCAAAGCAACAGAAGATCCAGTCTGCCTTTAGATAACTGAGAAGAAGGAGTATGCTGACAAATGGTGAAAATAGCTTGTGCAAAACATGGACTGGAGTACAATGTTTATAATACGAACAAAGAGAAATGTGAAGGAGAATTGATGATTAAAAATATACAGTAAAATCCCATCAACTCGAACCCACAGTCAGGGGATAGCAAAATTGGCCTGACTTATCAATCTTGAGATATTAGAGGTCTTGACAAGGGTGATCAAATCCAAGGGCGACAAGGAATCTGTATGACTAAGGGAATGTTAGAGTTACCCAGGGTCTGAGTTAACGGGATTCTAACACACTTACATCAAACACAGAGTTTGTGATGTTGGTTGTTGCTTCCATAAGATTTCCACTTGCAATCGCTGTTTCATCATGAATTCTTGAATTCTGAAAAATTGAGAATAAATCAATTTTGAAAAACAAAGAGCGACAATTTACTGGAAGAAGATTGGTTATTGTAAAAAAATTGTCGATAATTGAGACCCCATGACAATGGTATAATCCACCCCCAATAATATGATAATAATTATATTTTTATTTTTTCAGTTGTTCCTTTGTAAGGCCAAGTGCCATTCGCATGCAACATTTTTGTGTTCATCTAAATACTTTCATCAATATTGCATTCAAAACAGCAGCATGAAAACACAGCGCACACATTTATTCTAATTTAATCTCAATTGCTTTCAAACTTCAAGTCATGGAGCAAGCTTTGCACATACCCCAAACTTAGCAACAACAATCAAAACTTATGAATTTAACAAAAAATGAATGAAAAAATAGCAAACCTCCACTTTAGAAGTATCAGGACATGGCTCAGCTAGAATGCAAAATGATTTACAATTAAAAGTTATGGAAACTTGGGATAAATAGGATTGCTATTATAAGAAACTAGAGAGATCAGATTTGAGCAAGGAATTTTCTGTGGGACAATGATAATGATATTTATTAATGGTAACCTTCATTTGTTTGTTTGTTTGTTTATTCGATCATTCATTCATTCAATCCTCCATTCATTCGTATATTTCTTTTTTTCAAATTCTTTGACATTTCAAATTCCACTATATACAATGCACATCAAAAAGTATCTAAATATATATATTAGTAGCTAACTAAATGATCAAATGAGCACTTTGTATTAATGGGAATTCTTAAGGAGGAATTCTTCTACTAGTTTGTAAACTAACTTGAGGAGAGCATCCCCTGCAGTACTATAATTTAATGCTTCAATAACGGCCCTAAATTTCAAAAGTACCTGAGTCTAAACATTTCACATTTACATAGAGCTTAGAGTTCATTGCAAGCATTCAAACAGAATCCAATAAAAACAGTAAAAACATCTCTAAAAGATCATCATCACAAACATATAGAAAATTGAATAAATGATAAATTGGCCTCTGATGGGCATTGGTTAAGGTTTATGACTAGCAATGTAAACACCCCTGGTTCAAATCCTTACCCTGACCATTCATGAGGATAGCACCCTCTGGTATGGCAAAATTGTGGCTCGCTATTCCAAGGGGTCTAAATGGGTACCTCTTCTGTAGTTATAAGCGCCATCGGAGGCTGCACCCCGCTATATGTGATAACAAGCAACTGGACAGAACGGAAGTGTAAAAATTGTGAGAGTAGCCTTTGGCTTATATAAAATTTTAACTACAACTCTCTACGAACCTTGTGGTGAGGCTGGCTGGCGAACATATCGCATCCTGAAGTCATCAAGGTCATCTCCATCATCGTCACTGTCATTTTCAATGTCGATTGAACCAAGGCCAATTCCAGGGCTGAGTATGCTCACATGCCTGCTAAAATTTAAAAGAAACATTCATCAAAGTCAACAACTAAACAGTTCACTTTGGCAAAACTGGCAACTGTTATTCTAGGAGAATAAAAAAAAAGTTGTGCAGTCTTTCAAAGTTATAATATTAAATGCTATGATTATTTCATACATGAAAAAAAATTCTGCTTAAACATATAATAACATTTAATTTTAAAATCTACAATAAAAATAATCCTAAAATGCGGATCTTTAAAGGTGGTTGTGTTTAGAAAGTGTCTCGGTGTCATCAGACAGCATTTCAAGTACTCCTTAATTCTTTTTGAAGCAACTTATAGTTGGGAGTTCTCTAATGGCATCTGGAATATCGTTCCAGACATTAATTTCAGAATACATTTAACACTTATTTTGCATGCTCTGTGTTAAATCTAGGAATCCTAGGAATCAGGAGATCCCTACAGTGCCTTGTTAGGTAGTTTGACTTAGAGGAACTTTGTTGCAATTTATCCCAGAGGCTTCCAAGGCTTAATTTTCTCTGTATCTATAGGCCTAATATTCCAGAATGCAGAGTATGGCAATGGCGCACACAATATAATTCTAAAATTCCTAAGATAGCACAGCTGGGCACCCCTCAGATTTTGAAGTGTTTATGTTTTTAAAGTGTAGTGATGCACTCTTCGATTTTTGCACGGTTTTTGCGCACCCGCACCTGAGGTGCGTGACTGTTGGCGCACCCAAGATCTTGTCAAGATCGGCCATACTCTGCAAACTGGCTAATATGTAAATTATAGGCCTAATTTTTGAGTATGCACCTATTGGCGTTGTCATCCAATGGCAACAAACAACTTGCTACTAGCAATTCCAGAACTGGGTGCAGAGGGTCATCAATTAGCTATTTGTCCCAATTGGGCACATCGTCTACAATTTGGCTCCTTGCATTTAGCTTGTATGGGGAAAAGGGCAATCCATAATTGTTATCAACTCAATGTTCACACATAAATTATGTGATGTTGCATTTTTCGCTGATGTATCTTATCTCTTCAAGGCTAGATTCGCCTTTTAAATAAAATAATTTATTTTTCATATTATATAACAAGTAATAAAGTGCCAAAGCATTACCTATTTCGTAAAATAAATGCGACAATACTTGCTGCGAGGTCATCTGTTTCAATTGGCAACGACTCATCAGATTCATTATCTTCCTCAAGGGGAATATCTGAATCAAATGCACGCTCTTGATTAAAATCTAAAATATCATCTTCATCATTATCATCTGTTTCTCTTCTTCTACTCATTCTACCACCCATTACAGTTCAATTATTAACTTTGACTTCTTCACATCTTCCATGTTTTCCCAATCTGCTTGCCTAGGCCGTAAGGTATATTTACTAGTACCCAGGCCTATTGTTTACATTCACACAACATATTCATTTGTTTCTTCAAAATTTTTTAATTTCTTTCTATCGATATGACCTATTCATTGTAGGGGAATTGATATCCCGACCAATAGGCCAGGCAGTACAAGGCCTCCCATGAGGGGAGTGGGGGGCCGGGGGCATGCCACAACTTTCAAGCTCTCAAAGGTATCTCATCATGTGTCGTAGAAAATTTCAACAATCAAAGTTTGCCCCCGCCACTATTCAATCCTGTCGGGAGCCCTGCAGCATCTTCATTTCTTACTTATGTAAATTTCAAGTGATCATTCAAATAAAGGATGGTTTGCAGCGGGGGCTCGGGTGCAATTACTGGTCCCCCATTTCCTTACAAAATATGCTAAATTCTTTTACTTTTTTTACTCTTTCCCACATCTTTTATGGTCGGTCCCTCATTGCTCCAAAATTTTCCAAGCATCCCAGATTTTTTTGAGCTGCATCTCAAGGGTTCTCGGAAGCCCAGACCCACCCACTAATATCCAGATTGCGGGGGGGTTTTGCACCCAGAGTATTGTTCTTTGCAACTCTAATTAATTCTATTATTCATCTCTTTCCTCCTCCTGACATATTTATTTGTTTAAATTGACAGCTAACAAGAGTAGAGTTAATTTTGTTATTTAAATATGGTTTTGTTCGATGTTTAACCATATCCGATTTAATAGGAAAGCATGACCCGAAAGCTATGCAGAGTTCTTTCAAATTGCATCATGCATATATACATACATAAACTTTATCAATTGCTGTCGATGTTCTTCTATTTTTCTTTCCTTTTTTCTACATTCTGTGATTCATAAAATATCACATTGCTGAGAAATGAAAACTGAACAGTTGTGATTTTGCATAAAATTATTGGCAGAATGAGGAAGGTAGCCTAACGAGGCGAGTTTTAAGATTCTATTTAATTAAGTACTTTCGCTCGTTCAAGTGAACAACTTGTAAAGAAAAAAGATTGACAATTCATGGTTTTTAACGCACTTCCTTTGTTTCAATTTTCTTGCTCAACAAGGCATCAACAAGAGGGTAATAGAAGATCAAAATGTCCCCTACATAACTAAAAAATTAAACCGAAAGAAATAAAAAGCAGTTGAGAACAAAGTAAAAAAAAACAAATTATGATTGGATTCGACTTTTCAAAAAACAATAATTATCTAGAAAAACTATGCTGTTCAAATCCTTTTGTACAATGCTCTTATACTTTTACGTATATCGTATCTCATATCACCAATTAAAAAGGCATTTCAATCCAAAAGGCACTGGCCGTAAGAGGGGTGGGAGTGGATGCATCCATGTAAGGATGGAACACGTTGGGGCAAGACAGCAGGCAGGGACAATGTGACAGCTGCATGGTGAGCGGGTACCCCTTTCACCCCTTATGTAATTTTAATTGTGAGCATTGAGATGAACTGTACTTTGCGTTTAGAAATAAAAGAAGTGAATTGAATAGCTTGTTGCATTTCACATATCTATCTATTCTTTCAGCTATATTTTGTCCATCAAGATATGAGCAATAACAAATATTGTCTGTCTTAGTATGGCTAGCATGTGATCAAGGTCCTCGTTAACCAGTCAAACAGTCAATATTTTGCCCAAATGTCACGTGACGTTAAAGTTAATAGGGGCTTTGTAATTGGCTAACCCTTAGCAATCATGTGATCAAGGTCTTCGTTAACCAGTCAAACAGTTAATATTTTGCCCAATTGTCATGTGACGTTAAAGTTAATAGGGGCTTTGTGATTGGCTAACCCTAAGCAATCATGTGATCAGCGTCCTTCTTAACCAATCACTAAGTCAAATAATCATCGTTTTGCCCGTTTGAAATCGAATGCTAACAAATAAAAAAATGTTTAGATACGTAAGAATGGCAATGTTCTGCGCCAACAGCAAGTCTTGATTTGATGGTTAAAAACAATGCATATTTATATACAAATATATTGCAAGAGATTGTTCTACTAGTCAGTCAAACCTATCCTATGTTCCAATCTAATTTGAACTAACTTATCCGAACATGTCCAGCAGTGTCCCACCACGCGACGAATGTTTTGTAATGTAACCAGATCCTTTAGGCAATTTCAAATAGAGGCTGTAATGTGACCGAGACGGAGATTAAACAGAGGCTGTGATGCAACAGTGGTTGTGATGCGACAGGCTGCGGATGGCCTGAACTTTGTTGATCTGTAGTGTCATTGGTTGCAGCTAGGTATATTTGAGATTGAAAAATGTTTGATGCTGGGTATAATTGAGACAAAAATACAACGGAGGCTGAGGTTCAATCGAGACTGAGGTTCAATCGAGGCTGATGTATAATCGAGGCTGGGTGCAACCTGTTGTGAGGATATTTGTACTTTCCTGATAAACGTTTCTCATACGATGCAGCAATTGCCATTTGAATGGTGAAGGATCAACCTTCGAATCAAACGAATCACTGACAAATCGCTTTCTATCACCTCAAATATGATTTGTACAGCAAGGATGATTTTGATGAGTCTCTATCCTGTTCTAGAACGAACTGCAAGTCTCTTAACGTTATTCTTCGTGTTCTTAATCTTACTGGCTGAAAAAACAAAACGAAATGTGATTAGCTCAAAATCCATTGAAAAACAAAATGCAATTGAATTGATGTTTTGTAACCAAAAGGCCACATTAAAAACTGGAGTAAGCGATCACCTAAAAGAGTTCTGCGGACTGACAATGATTGAAATGTACAGGACCGTTCAGCACCGTGAAAACTGGAGAAGGTTGGAGAATTGGGTGATGAACCGTCAATAATGGTGGATGCAAACGGCCGAAATGCAGTGTTGTATAATTAGAAATTCTTTTTTCTTTCGAAACTTAGTTCTTCGTACTGTTTATGTAGGTCTGCTTGGATTTTCATCATTATCAGATGCTTTCAAACTCTGAAGAATGCCGGATGAAAAAACCACTTCAAGTAGGTTAAACCATGCCTCCGTTTATTGAGCATTTTTGATGCTAGTAATTTATTCAAAACAAAACGCATTAATTCTTACGGTGTAATGCTAACTAAAGATTACTTCTTCCCCAATCATCTTCATCATTTATCAACATATTAGTTTAAATCACACTAAACTAAAATCAGACATAGATTCAAATGCCTTGCGTTTCTAGCATATCAACATGTAACAAATTAACTGACCTTTTTTCATAAATTGCCGCAACATGATGCAACAAAATGATGTAACAAAATGATGCAAAAATAGAAAGCAATGAAAGTTTTGTAGTGGATTCGTTTGAAGTTAAACTGAACAAAAACACGCCTAATAATAATACCTGTAATTGTGAAGATGCTCCTTCGTTGTTACCGCTTGAGTCCACAGCCTGTTAAAGGCAAGTAAAAGACAAAAATTATTAGCTGAGTATTTAGTTTTTGCTATCCGTAAGGTTCGCTTTGAATGAGTCATAACACGTAGTTTTATAACCGAATAAAAACAGTGCTTCCTGATAAAAGGATATGACTATTGTTAACATAGTTATGACTATTGCTAATAAAAATTTGAATGACACCTTCTTTATTGGGATCGGGCATCAGCCTAAAGACAAGTGCGTGCCAGATCCTTATGTTTATGGCCTTGAAGAACCATCACCAATCCAAGATACTTTGATTCATTGATTTGATTGATTGGTTTCATTGACTCATTGATTGATTGATTGATTGATTGATTGATTGATTGATTGATTTGATTGATGGATCAATTGATTAATTGGCTGACTGATTTATTGATTTATTGGTGGATTGATTGATTAATTGATTGATGAATTGATTGATTAATTGATTGACTGATTGTTTGACTGATTGATTGGATCAACTGGGTGATTGGTGGAGTAATTTTTTACACAGAACTAACTATCAATCTATTTACGTGTCCTGTTTATTGACGTTGACGATCATGGTCCCAAATGCTCAAAATATTCATTTCTACAGAAAGCAAAACAAACTCACATAAGAAGTGCTTAATGATTCTAATGCTTCATCAAGTTTTCGTTTCTTTCGCGGACCAATTGCTTCTAAAGCTGTTTTATTTGCTGCTCTTTTCCTCAAAAGTTCTTCTTCCTCTTGTTGTAACTTAAAACAAACAAAAACAACAATCATTATCTCTCAAATTAATGAGACTCTAAAACATGTGACTGTTATGTCAATCAACCTTAGATTTTGATGGGCAAAGACAAAGAGAGTGAATCAACAGAGAGCTGTCCATCTACAGCCTTCAATTTTATTGTTTTTCCCACCATGCTGTCAATCAAAGTCACATGTTTTAGAGTCTTATAATAACATAACATCTGTTTCACAGTCAACATGATGTTCTAATTAATATGACAAAAACAGTTCGGCCCTGTGGTAACAAAACGCATTATCAATTCTATCTAATGATATTGCAATTAATTGCAAAATTGTTGTCACGGTTTCCCAAAAAACAAACAATACTTTTCTGATAATGCACAGCATTGGCAAATGACTTTAACTCAGTCGTGTTGCATAAGATTAATAAGAATGGCTATAAATTTAAAATCTAAGAAACAACTTTGTCTGGATAACGAATCTTTTGCAACTTGCTGTTAGAATACTTCTGGGTTTGTGATATTCTCATTGCTTTGAGAACACATCATATAAAAAAATGTTTTGATACCTTAATTGGTCATATAAAAGCCATTTCTTTTACAAATTTAGATACCTTTTAGATTTTGAAAATATGCAATAATGCAATTTAATAAAAATAATTTTTCTCGTAAATAATCAACCTGTTTCGCTTTTTCTTTTAACCTCGCTTGTTCGGGATCTTCCGTTCTCGATCGACTCTGCAATGGAAAAAGCATCATCATCATAATCATCATCATCATCATAATAATCATCATCATCAACATTATAATCACAATCATAATCAAAATAATAATCATTATCATCATCACTATAGTCACCATCCTCAAAATCATAATAATAATCATCATCATCATCATTATAGTCACAATCCTCATAATCATAATCATCATCATTATCACCATCATCATGATCATCATAATCATCATCACTATCGCCATCATCATGATCATCATAATCATCATCATCATAACCATCATCATCATCATCAACATAATCATCATCATCATCATCATAATCATCATCATCATCATCATCATTATAATCACCATCCTCATAGTCATAATCATCATCATTATCACCATCATCATGATCATCATAATCATCATAATCATCATCATCATCATCATCATCATCATCATCATCATCATCATCATCATAATCATCATCATTATCGCCATCATCATGATCATCATAATCATCATCATCATAACCATCATCATCATCATCATAATCATCATCATTATCACCATCATCATGAAAATACATAAACAATAGGACTGTTACCTTGGCAACTCTCATGAGCATCTCCCTCTCTCTTGCTTCCCTATGTTTTCGTTCGACTTCGTCAATTTGTTCGAATACTCGTAGCTGTGACTTCACATCCGAAACAATTTCAAACGATGGATGCTCCTACGATCAAAGTGAATGAAGATGAATCAATCAGGGGCCTCTGCTCTGATTGCAAGGGAGTACAAGAATTAATAATGATGGAGCGAAGAACCTTCACGAATGTTTTTGAAGCAGATGTATCCAGAAAACTGAAGATATCAGTCTCCCCCTTTTGTAAGAAATAACCAGTTCTCGTTGACTGTGGCCCAAGTGTACGAGAGTGCCAAGTGCAACTGCATACTAGCTGCATAGTGCACTTACAACTCAAGATTTTCCAATTATGATCCCTACACAGAAACATGAGCCCCACACTGGCCACCATAAGTCAAGCTAATATAAAGCAACGGGGCTATTTCTCCAAAAGGTTTATGACAATGTTACATGTCTCTAAGTGTCTATACATCACCGCAGAGACCAAAAAGGCACTGCAAATGCCAGCGTTCGAAAGAAAGAAGGCGAAGTTACAATAAGCCAGTCAACTTTGGATTTTGGGCGCTTCATATTACATCAAAATAACAAGAAATGATTCGAAATGATATTCATAAGATTAATCTGCGATTTCTAAACCACTTTAGAATCTTTAAAAGTGAATTGAAGTAAGGCCATCATCTCTTGTTACATTTTCATTGCATTGCGAACTATAACGGGTACTTGGAAGGCTACTGATACTTGGGAATCCCCAATTTAGCATAAAACATGGAACAAATGAAAAAGGTAATAGGACAAAGCATCCAAAATAGGTCCAATATTGAGAAATAAATTTATACCTTGTGAGCCTCGACTCGGTGTAGACTAAGAACTGTTAATCGTTCGATAATATTCCGTAGCCTCTCTTCGGTGGCGTGTGATACGATCGATATTATATCTTGATGTGGTTCTCGTAAGTTGTGTTTTTTAACTTAAAATGAAAACAAAGAATGCAACTAACAACAGCAAAACCAAACACTTAAGTATCACGGACAAGATGAAGGGATTGCAGATGGATAGGGCACTGATGATTCATGACAATAATTTATGATAAATTATGTTAATATGTTACATCGGCCCTGTCAGCCACTCATGTTTTAAATTCAATTGAGAATTTTAACCTATCCGGTTCGATATTGAAAAAATGTAGAAAGACACATGATGAGAAGCGTTTAAGAAATAGATGAGCTTGACCCCAAATCTGTCCTCGGATCCTTTGCCGTCGGCAGGCCTCATCCACTTACTAACAGCGAGACGCAAGTGTACAAGAAATGCAAAGGATGTAAAAATTGCTAAACCAAGGGAATTGGTAGGCTAAAACAGGCAACCAATCAGGAGCTTTTATAACATTTCACATGTGATCACTTAACGTCGCGTTGCTTTTGCTCCTTCATGCTATGTTGAAAGTTTCACGTGATCACAGTTATCCATGATTGAGATGCGTGGGCAATCAGATATTCATAAAACAAATGTGGGTTTATGTTTGCCATGTACGTCTTCAAAATACTAAGGCTTTTAATCAAACTACTAGTCTGACAAGAAGTTAATTTCATATTTCTAAATTCATTTTCATATATATTTTTCTTTATATTTTCATTTATATTTTGTTTATTTGTATTTTCATATATTTACTTCCATATATATTTTCATATTTTCATTTCCATATATATTTTCACATATATTCTCATTCGTATTTTCATTCATATTTTCATATGTATTTTCATCTATTTTTCGATTTATATTTTCATCTTTATTTTCGTATATTTCGGCTTTTTCATATCTCATATTTGATTATTTTAAGAAGGGCTACCATTTAGCCAAGTGACGCAGCCTGAGTTAGGCCTGACAATTTACAATTCTATTTACTGTTTTGATATAATTGCAATGATGAGATGAATGAATATTTAAATGAAATGAGTACAATACTTACAGATCAATTCCATCTTTCTTTTTAATGGTTCAGTATACAAAAAAGTTTCATCTTCACAACTCCGTGTTTGAGCGCCTAGTAACTCTGACCCCGTCGATAAAATCTTCGCACTTTCTTCCTAAAACAGAGAAAACGGAATTCTGAAAAAGACAGAACAACAAAGACTGAAATAGGGTTGAAAGCATGGTCAAGAGCATAAAATAAAATGGAATTTGCTGCAAGCAAAAACAAACAATGGCAGCAAAGAAATTAAGCTTGGAACGACACCGAAATGGAACAAAGGGCCTGGAAAATCCATTGGGGAAAAAATTTCGAAAGAGGTAACTCAAAAATTTGAAGACCTAAAAATAATGTTTGCCACAACCAAAAAGGTTATTCAATGATATATTTAGTGTTGATATTAAAATTGCAGGAACTTTCCTAAATAAACTATTGAGTTGGTTATTTGACTTTTTAAAACAGAAATGCTAATCTTATTGTTGGTATCGACCACACCACATCCATTTGAAATGAAATTTTTGTTAACATTATATTCTTGTCATGTTTGTTTAGTATTATTGAGAGAAATTTGGTTAAAAAAACTCAAAATATTTTTATTACGGAAAATAGCATAAATTTTTGGACATCAATAATAGAATGGTAGAGATTTTTTGACTCTTCTGTCGTCTATTAAAACAGGCCCTAAGATAAGCGATGGAAAACTACCGTTTGATGTCGTTTTACATATTATTCTACTGATTACAGGTTGATCGATTTTTGTGAAGAGAAGTAGCAACCGATCATATACAAAAACAATGGATGTTCTGGGAAAGGTTTTACAAAGTTGAAAACATTTAATTGAGGGCAGGTGTTTGCAAGGAACAACAAGTGCAAGACTAAAATTTCATGGTGGTTTGAAATTTCGCAGTTTTGTTGTTCTATACAAATTCATCCTTCATAGTTTCAATTCGCACAAGTATAAGATGTAACAGGTTTTCGATTTTCTCTTATTCAAACAATGGTCGTGAAAAAACGTGGAATTTAAGTCGAATCAAATTGTCATATCACTTAAGATTAGAGCTACAAGGACAACTGCAAGAAATAGTTGAGTTTTAGGAGGGATAAATGACTTTTTTTCAAAATGGAATTTCTCATTGAACACGAGCATTTTAGCTGATTTGACTAATACAAGTGGTGAACCTTCCTTCGGCCTGATTTTTCAAATTCGTCACCCTTTCTCAATAAACAAAAAGGTGGGGCGTGATGTTGGTGTGGCCAGGTAATTCCCATTGTTTTCAGAAGTCTTCCACATGGCTGCCACCGGTGGAACCATGATGTATTCTGAACCCTACATCTATCTTAAACTGTACATAATAAAATTTGTTAAATTGTTTTTAGAAATATATTTGCAGGGCCCACGGAACTTCTCAAGCAATCCTTTAGGATGGATGTATATGATAAATAACCGGAAATTGTAAGGTCCCCGAGAGAAACAAATAAGGCTTGGCTAAAAATGTGTAAAAATTGAAGTGGTAAGAACTAACCATTAGATTGACACCAGCCATGCACGTGACATCATTAATATCATCATCATTGCTACAAAACAATGAAATGTATCATAGTTCAAACTTAAAAGTTTATGGAAATTTTAGATCTACAAAATTGACTTATATAACTTTAACGAGGGTAAATAAAAAAGAATAATATTGGGAATATAATTATTTTTTTCTTTTCAGGGTTTCCTTTCAGGACTTTTTGAAGGGCTGATGATTTTTCTCTTTGTTTTGGAAGCAGGTGTCTAAAGACCAGTTTCTAAACTTCTTATTTTATTTTCACATGTCTTTCTTCCATTAGAGATGGTGGGAGCCAGATGCACAAGAGGGGGGAACAATTTTGTTGCCCCTGAGAAATCTTCATGCGCATATAAGGGGGAGGGGGATTTTTGCCAATTCAATGTGTATGCACAGAGTGAATGTCCCCAAAGTTTGGCATATTAAGCATTAATTTTGTGTATTGTTTATGATGCCAAAGCAGGCATTATTACCTGGTCATTGCAGATGAATAATGAAATGCCGCCTTGTGTTTGATTTTCTCTGCATGCACCCCGGATGCCACCAAACCTTGCGCATGGGCTGCATTCCCTTGAAAATTTGCTTTCATAACAGTTGCAATATCTTTGCCTCCAGATGGGTTAGTAATGATTCTATCGTCTTGCACCATCCCTTTTTGCAATTGCTGTTGTCTTTGCTGGAATGCAATCGATCGGCTAAGAAGCATTTGCTGCGATGCAGTCAATTGTCGTTGTGTGCTACTGTTCATTTGCATGACAGCTGCCTGGATGGCATTCGGTAAAATTTTCTGGTTTCCTGCTAAATTTATTGTTGATGATATTTGTGTTTTTGGGAGTTGGGCTTGAGCTGCGCTTGGGGCAATTTTTTGGAGATTGTCCTGTGATTTTGTTACTTGTTGCGATGTTTGCACTTTGTTTTGCTGTTTCATTGTTTCCCTCAAATGTGGCAATGTTTTCTGCAACAAATTAACATTCATATATAACAGATGAAGATACAAGTCAAAATGTTTCAAAAGTTGGACATCTCTTCGGAGTATCTAAAATCATACATCTAAAAATGTCCTTGTTATGGTAGCTGTTAGATTTTTATAATTATACATATCAACTTGGGCGCTCATCCGAGGCAAGGAGCGGTATGACTATCACAAGACAACTGTATTAATTGCCTTTTTGCTGCTGATCGAGATCACAAAATGGAAGAAACAGTGGCAAGGCTAATGTCTTGAGTAAGACAGAAAAGCCAGCGAAGAAGAAGAAGACATATCTACTAACCATAAGGGTGCAACCCAAATGTAATGTATTTGGCCGCAACCATGATTCAATCCCCGCTCAGCACATTTGGGGTCAAACAACCAATCTACTGCACCACACAGGCACAATATAGATATATATATATACAAACTATGAAGGTGCTACCCAATTGAAATTCCAGCCTTGTTCGCAATTAAATCTGTGTACTGCCACATTCAGGATCAAACAACAAATCCACTACACCACAGAGGCACAACGAAGTTCTAATGTGGCTTTTACACAGTTCTCAATGATAAGAGACTGTTTTTCTTGCCTTTGTCAAAGCTTTATACATCTAACAATAAGTATATAAATATAGACAAGAAGTTTATGGCTCTTTACATCTGAGGGTGTAGTGTGGGATAAGTGTGTATAGTTAAGAGGAGAGGAAAGATCAAAGTACATTTGCTATCTATACGATCTTGGTTTGTGATGTATAAATAACTGTTGATTCAATCAAGATGATTTCTCCCGAAGAGAAGATTTTATCACAAACCAAGATCTTAAACGAAGGCATTAAGCTGAAACAGAAAAAACAGTCTTTCACGGTGAGAACTGTGCATTAAAACCACATCAGGATTTAAGGACTATTTCACTGTGCCTGTGTGGCGAAGTGGACTGGTAGTTTGACTCAGAATGTGGCAGACAGGGTTAAAAAAATTTCAGCACAAGGATAGGAATTCTCTTTTAGGCCAATTTGCTTTTTTATACCAACCTGTATTTTGCTTTCATTCTTAAACTAGGTTGACTTACTGCAAGTCCTTGATCTGAGTTTTTTTATACATCATTAAAGCGAAGTAAATATAATTACAACATATTTTGCTTGCACCTTAAAAAGCAGGGAAGGACAATGAGTCATCTGCTCCAAAATGAATATGTAAGCAAAGTACATCTCACATCAGATGTCCCATGATTTGGAGAATTGGTTATTATATGATAATAATGATGTGAAATAAAAGATATTAACTTACCTTTAAAAAAGGAACTAAATTAGGCTGTGGATCTGACTTTAAAGTTAGCTGGAGTTTTTCAACAAATTCTTCCTCGTTCATTTTGTTGTGCTAAAAATGACAGGCAAATGAATCAGAAAACCAATTAAATGAAAGTTGTAGAGATAAAAATTACAAAAACTTTAAAATACCCTCTTGTAAAAGATACACTGTGTACCAATGTGACCTAGGCATAGCCAAACAACACCTTTCTTTTCTTGAGATCTCTTCACAAAATGCCATGCTTGTAAACCATATACATACATGTGCTTATAAAACTATCATGTATCATCAGCTCTTGATCAATGACTTATTGACTATCATAAAGGAGACCTTGAGTGACTGGCATGGATTTTTAAATAATCAGAATAATTTGATAATAATAATAATCAGGCTGGAAGTTGTAACATATCACCAGACTTATTGATGCAATGGTCTTTGCGTTTGCCAGCATCACATAATTTATATATAGTTGCAACTTCATGCCATTTTAATCCAGTCTGTAGAGCATGACAGAACATGACAAGATCTTGTGGGTGCAAAAAAAGGGGGTGCATGGCATGCATAGCCAATCCTTTGGGTGCATTACACAGCATTTCTTGTGATTCCTACATAGTATGACACTGCAGGTCAACCTCACAATAAACCTTTTATCATACAATACACATGCAAACCCCCAAACTTTTTAGGATACAATTTGAACTTCTTCAAATTGCTTTGTGTTTGCAGTTCCCAATCTCCACAGACTGGATTTTAATCAGCAACTTTTTATGCAAACCCTGGACATTATGCAGCTTTCAGTTCAAACATGATTCTGTTTTGTGCAATTCCAAACATTTCTGCAAGCTCTTTAGGACATTTAATTATTATAAAAGTACTTTCTGGTCTAACCAATGACTGATTATCAGAATTATCATGTTTTCTTGTGATGGAAAGTTACAAGGGATTGAAATATCTTTAACTGCATTTCCAACAAGTGGAAATGTCATCAAGTAAGTCAAAAGTCAGCATGCCAGTCTTTAGGTCATAAGCAAAATTGCACATCATCTTTCTATCATTTAAGCTATTTTCCTGATTCTGCTGCAGTTGATTGATGCTCCAACCTGTGATCAATAGAACTGCACTCGACTCAAATAAGGTTTACTTTTAAATTGCTCATTTTATGACTGCACAACCACTTCAAGGTGCATAGTAAAATAATGACCCTCTCAGCAATTGTTTATGCAATTCTGTTAATAAATTTCATTGCACATACTAACCATGACATTTTGGACAAGTTCTTTAACACTCCGTCCAATATCAGGAGGCTGATTCGGCCCACATGCAAGACTGATTAAATTCTGGAAAAATTCTTTTAATTTCTTCACAGATTCCTTCATTATTGCTAAATTATTTGCATTTGCATTTGCGGCTGTAACACCTGGGTTAACTTGTCTAAAGCGATATGTGACAACTCCTGGTACAGGACTGGAACCTTTTACTTGTGTAAGGGTTGTTGATGGTAGCCCAACAGAAGTTGCTGCAATCTGTGCTTGCTGCATTGTAAAACTGTTTGGCTTCGGAGATGCCCCTTGTGATGTTGAAGCATTTGGCTCTTGTTTTATATTTTGTGCCAGAATAACTGGCTGTGGAGCTTGCATTCTAGACACAATATTTTGCATCCTTGGTATCTGTCCGGTCATCATGTTAATTCCGGACACTGCAGTGACAGTATTTGGCGCCCCTGCCATTCTTGGTACCAATGGTAAAGGAGCTCCAGCCATACGAACATTTCCAACAATGTTACTTGGAACTAAAGCTGTACCTTGAAAGCGTTGTTCAATTAGCATTTGCGCTTGTTGTGGGGTGATCATTATTCTAGGAGCAATTGGTACGGTGCTTGACAACATGTTCTTAGGCGCTATGTTCACTTGAGACGAAACACTGGAAGCATTTGCAGATAAAATTGGCGATGGGGATTGTTTATTTGGAGTCGAAGATCGATTCACCGGAGTCGATTTAACCTGAGAAACGATTGCAGTAACTGAATCAGTAGATGATGTTGATCCATTCACTGAAAGCGGCCTACTAGGAGTTTGTATGTGGTTTGTTGTTGAGCTAACTGAAATCGCGCCCGTTGCAATTTTGGCTCCATCGTTTGCTGTAGCAATCGATGCCTGAGCTGTGGAAGCAGTGACTTTGTTGGTGGAGCTGCTAACCGATGTAACATGGCTTTCGAGAGATCCTACAATGGCGTTAACGGCATTCTGGTCTACATCTCTCTTCAATAAATCATCGAAGAAGGACGACTCCATTTGAGCTCATCAAAAAATGAACGTGGAGTTTTGTTCACCCGACCGCTTTGCATTCTGGGGTCACTATTCATACTATGAATCATGGGTAATTTCTCCAAGTTCTTCATTTCGATTTCATGAAATTCAGGGAAATTTAAAATTAGTTTATAAAAATGGATCTAGTTCAGCTCTATTCCAATTTAATATGGAAATTCAGAGATAAATTACTTACATTCTTCACCTGAAATACAAAAATAGATATATTGCGAATTAAGTACAGAGCAAATTTGAAACAAATAAGTTGTTACATTTGGAAGGTACGTAAAACTGTAAATCATCAAAGGAAGTCAGGGGTGGCGCCAGAGGGGGGACAGGAGGCTGTAGCACCCTTGTCGGGGAGTTTTAACCCCCCCCCCCGTCGGGGAAAAATTTCGTGTCTGCCGGGGAATTTTTGACGGAAAATTGCGTCACGATACACAGAAAAATATCCACTATTCTGATATTTAGCCCCCTGTAGGGGAACCCAGCTCCCCGTCGGGCAAATCCTGGCGCCACCCCAGAAGGGAGTATTACAGGAAGAGCATGTGTTTTAGTAATAATAATCCAGTCTGTTTTGTTTCTTTGAGATTGAGCAAAATTTATGAAAGAAATGATCATTTGTTATATGGGGCAGGTAATCAGGCCAGGTAAAGAAAGAGTGTCAGGACAGTAGGTTTTTTTTTCGAAAAGATTGAAACAGGGTCAGCAGATTTTTTTGGGATATATTTTTTTGCCATTGCCATGTTGAGAAGATTTTGCACTGTCACTTAGAACGGACAAAATATCACTGCCTGCACCAACAGCCCTGGAATCAACGCCCCCTGGAATCATCACCCCCTGCCCCAGCACCACCAAAGGCCTATCCAGCACCTGAAGCTAAACTGTTGAATTCGTGTGAAACAAGAGATGCCGGTAGTGGCAAAGGGAAGAGAGAGTAACAGGAGTTGAGCCTAAAATAATAAGGAAATCTTTCCAATGGCTGGATAAGATTTCTGGCAACCAAGCAAAAATAATCTTAAAATTGGGGGTTAAAGGCGAAGAAAGGGGCTGTAAGAACCCTGGGATCAACGGGGAATTGTTGAAAAAATTTACCAAGAAGCAAAATGTTCTGGATCAATCAAAGTAAAATATAGAAAATTGACCAAGGCAGAGTAAAGTAAAGGCTTTGCACAACGTAATTAATAATCTTTGTCAATTGGTAGTTAATAATTAAATATTTGATGATACAAAATAGGGTTCGTGAACTTCTATTGCTTGTTACAAAATCCAGAAAAGTTTTCCACCTTCCATCGGACAAACTGCGACTCCCCAATCAAAACACATAATTTTTTAAGAATTTATTTGAAAAATCTGGTTTTAGAATAAATGATATGACTTTTCCTGCCCTTTGATTAGAAATTACTGTGAGTCCTACAGCTCAGCTTTACTTTACCCTTTTGTACTAAGTTACTTCATTCTAAATCGTTCTTGAAAAAGTTTCCTTGAAGGGCCTCTTAAAAATGTTAACACAGATAATTAAAATTGTCTGCTTTACCTTTTGTTTTAAAAATACAAATAAAATATTCTTTCGAAGTTTTGAAAGTTATAAAGAATGCAATTTAAACACTTACATAAAGTGAGGAGATAGCCAGGCAAAAGGTAATTTACAAAGGAATAAACCTTAAGCAATTCCCCAACAAGACCCATGACCTTGAAAAGTTACGAAAACTCTTATACTGGTAGCTACTAACAGACCTTATTTACCCCTATAGCAAGGCAAGCTATATTTCTTCTGTGGATTTGTAGAAATAAGGTCAAACAACTGCAGATTTGTGGAAGCTGGATATCTTTTATGTGTAAAATCACATGGTCATAAGCGCATGATACTTTTATATCCCACCTAAAAGACACTTAATTCTTTTGTATTCCCCAAACAATCTTCTTCCCCCAGGTAATACATTATAAAAGCAGCCTTAAACACTTTCTGCATTTGACTTCTTCAAACTCGATTTTGGTTTTCGTTGCCAAAAACCGTGTTTTCCAACTGTGGTTAACAACGGCTCTTACAAAATATTGATATTTCGCTATGAGATGCTAACCGTGGTCAAATATTTACACACATTTTTTGCAAAGCTGCCCTTCATATGGTCATCAAAATCCAGACCAAAATTTGCATTGCAAGTTTTAGAAACAGTGACGTGAATTCTGTTTGAGTGGTGAACCAAGATTCGAAAAAATGACCAATGTACGCCGCTGGAGCCTGCATTTCCGCCCAACCTATTATTCTTTTTGCACTTTATGGACCATTTTGCAAAAAGGGAGAACCAATTCACTCAATTGCACCCCACATCTGCTTCATCTAACAAGATTTCATCTTTCTATTTGGCTTGCAAAATTCCTTCTGATTGAAATTGTGATCATTTTGGAGCCCTTTTTATGTATGCCATCTAGCAAAATTCTTTGTAACGCTCTATTCTATGCACTTCCAAACAATTACGTTCAATTTACCTTACGAAAGTGCATCAGTGGATAAGGAGGCTCTAGAGCACCAAAGAATAAATAGTGAACAGGGCAGCAGCGAAGTAATTAGTTTCCGTCAAGGCAGCGGCAGAAGCAGGCAGGGACAATAACCAGAAAACAAGTCTAATTTACTTTCCCTATTGTTATGACCTTTTTTTACTTTCTTGCCCTCTGCCCTTCTGTGTAAGGTAAGCTTTGAGAAATATCAGAATAAATAGTTCGTCTGCAAAGGTTTTGAAGCAGATTGGTGTTTAAGAGAAGTTTCCGACCAACCTGAAAATTTTCACATTCATAACCTCAACCTTGTGGTAAAAGAACCAATGGACTAGCAGTTTCATTCGGTTAATCATATGAACTGGTTTCTAGAAATCCTTTTCCAATTTATTGCCAAAGTATATTTCATTGTTTTTATATAAATCTCTATTTTCTCTTTATTTTGGGGGGGGGGGGCTCTCGATTTATGTATCAATTTAGAGAGCTCCTCCTTAATTAATCGTTTTTTTATATACAATTTTGTACTGTAGCTTTCGATTTAGGTAACGACTTCTTTATTGTTATTGTTTTTTGATGTATTGTAGTTATGTATAAAATCGTATTTAAAATAGATTGACTAAAATGAAAATGAATAGAAAGTATTGAAACTTCTTCTGTTGCTTTTAAGCTTTTTTGCTTCAAGGACTCATTTAATAACTGTCTTAAGGCAAGCTAGCGAATTCCTTGGCTTTCAATAGTAAAAATAGTTCTTAAATTCACATAAAGGTTGGTTTCACTTGTAAGTCTCAACCACATATCCATAAAAGCAAATAAAGAGAGAAAAACAAAAGGTTTTAATAATAATTTTAATATCTCATACTACTTAAGATGGCAAAGAACGTTACTTATTTACAATATTATAACTCAATAATCTAATACCGATAAAAATAACTAAAATATACATAGTAATAATGAAAATCTGAAAATATGCGAAATACAAGTGAGTCCAAGTTGACAAAATTACACCAACACTTTCTGATTTGTTTAACAATGGTCAATATTGAGAAATTGTCACATATTTTCGGAATGTCCTGGGTGGGCGTTGACCTCACTATTGCTACCATTATTGGGATTCTCGTCTAAACCATTAGTGTTTGATCAGCCTCTACCCTATCCCAGGCAGCAATAAAAGAAACGCAGGGTTTATTGTGGATCTTTACATGTTTTTTTGGTTATTAGTAAGGAATGCACAAAGGGGATCACCGTATTGTTGAAACGAAAGCACACAAGGTAGATGATCAACCTGTCTTATTCATGGTACCTAAGAAGACAATGAATGGTCGCGACCAACCCAAGTTTGCACAAATACGATAAATTCATTTCGATAGCATACTTTATTATACCAGCTCCCAATCAGCATGAATTCCCAATTCATTTAATGAATATTTATTACTCATTTCTAACCTTATCTAACGTTTAATCTTTCATCGAAGCTCCTTCAATCGTCAATCAAATCAACGCCCAACTGGGCGAGCAGACAATACAAGGCAATGCGGCGCGATTGAGAAGTGCTCAGTTCTATCCGCAAGGAATGTCCTCAATGTTCTTAACTTAAACCCCCTGGACATCCTGTCTATCCTATCGCATTGATGTAGCTCAAACCCAACAGCAAGGGGGTGATATGGGAAAGAAAAAGAAGCTTTAAGGTGTGATGAAAGATCTTAAACAAGAGATCCAGCGCATCTCTATTCCTTAATTGTGTTGAGATTAACATATAACATCAAAACTTTTCATAAAATTCTCCAAATCAACATTGACACATGGCCATTTACGAAATTCTTGCCAAATTTTCCCATTTTGCATTCACTGCCCAGGTGTCAGTTTGATTTGTAAAATTGTAGAATTTGAACAATATGGGTAACAGATACTTTGTCAATTACATCTTTCCCCACTGACTTTCATTGCTTGCAAAATTCTCCAAATTATTCCCCAGAAATGATACTTTCTAAAAACCCCTTCAATTGGCATTAATCCAATATCATTGAGGTCCCAAATAATACTGGTTGAAATAACATGTCAATAAAATACCAATGTGATATTTCTATCTAACTTAGTTTATTAAATGGTGTACTTAAATAATGCAAGGCACTATTATACACCCAGTCTTAACCAGATTGCTCCCTTGGACCCACAAAACTGGGGCAAAAATTGCTTAAAGTGGATACAGAACCCCCAAGGAATTCAGTCAACTTTAAAAACTATATTCTTAACCAACAGGCCCTGAAGAGCCCTTGACTACAGGCAATAAAATTAAATGGATTTTCAATGGCTCATAATCTTTCTTTTGCGACATGCATGACATAAGCCAATCCCTTGCTTCCCTTACTTTTGAGGCATGGAAGAAATCTCATAACTTTTTGTACCAACAGTATTAATGGCTAGACAAGGAACCATAGGAAACATTCCTTGAAAAACAAGAGATCTACTCATGTTGGAAATTTCATAAAAATACAAATAAATAAAATATGAGACCACAAGGATCTCTGCTCCATGCATGCATGTATGTGCTTCGCCTATTTGGGCAAACCCCCATCCCTTTTGATTAGGATGCATAAAGGCTAGAGCCACTGAAAAATGGATATCTATAAAATTGTTAACTTAGAGATGAAGATATATATATATGTACATAATATTAATGGAAGATACATATAATAATATGAATGCATAAAATGTAATTTGAAAGGTGTGTTAAGTAACAGAAAGTTTATAAACATATGAACGAACCAACAACAGAATGTGCTGTGAGTCCCAAAGTGAACAGAAATCTTTTCTACATCAAAAACAAAGTCCTTAGTTAATTAATACCATATTTTCTGTGTTTATATAAAGCCCCCACATTTAGGCCCAATAAATGCATAAGATAATGTACCTACCGAGCTACTCCTAAATCAACTGGCAAAAATACTGGAATAATGTTTGAAATTTCAATCCGACATAGTGGGCAATTTGTCAACTGTTGCGCGCAGTCATTACAACAAAACATGTGTCCACATTGAAATGCTGTGTTTATTGGTTTTTCCCTGCACGTTTGACAGAAACATGAATCCATAAGGCCCTCCAACTTCTCTTGAAGTTGTTCTGCATTGTTTTCTGTGTCATTGTCACAACTATTCCCATTAGCACTTTCATTTTCCATCGTTTTTGCAATTGATGATCCAAAATTAAACAGAATTCGCCTTGCATGGTCATATGCTTCACGGCAAGTTCTTTCTGTGTCAAAGATATAGTTTTGTTCCGCACTGTTTTCATCATAAAAGAAATTTCTGAATGTGTCAAAAAAGTCATTAGCAACTTGTTCTTTCACAGCACTGTCAATGCTGTCACAACGGAAGAAAGCATGGTGTTCTGTTATAGATCTGTACAATGCACAGGCAGCTTCTTTGCTATTCAATCTGTATACAACAGCAAAAGTGTCCCTTTGATCGCTGACATACGTATCTAGTCTTACACATTTCCCAATATGAGTTGCCATGTGTAGACGGCTGTAAGGAAGGCTAGAAAAGAATTTCATAAAAACAATTATATTTTGATCCACAATTAATGCCATAAAACTAATGTGAAGATTCAGTTTTTGTTTTCACATGCATTTTTCTTAACTAATACTTCACAATTTTACAAAAAAATATCAAAACTATTATATCAATTATAATTAAATATCAAACAAACAATACAAATAAATAAAAAAAGACTAAAAAGAAAAAAAAAACTGTACTTTGGATTAATGGACAAAGAAGTGAGTCTATAAGTAGATAATTGAAAGAGAGGGTGGGGGGGGGGGAAAGAGAGTCCTCACAGAAAAAGAGAGCATTCTTGTTACTTCAGCCAATAGAAGCATTTGCAATTTGAGAAAAAACAGGCAAGCATGGTATTGGTGCCTTCCATGCCAGAAATATCTTTCAAAAACAGGTGTTGTATGTGATTATTTTTTTAAAAAAAGTATATTTAAAAATGACTTCATTGCAAAGCAACTTTATGAATCCCAGAGTGGTTAAGACAGGTCATGGCCTTCTAGCAGGAGGCCTAGCTCTCTGCACGTTCACATTTCTTAATTAAGTGAGGGACATCTACTTCACTTCAGATTTTTATGGAACCCTGTATTACTCTGTTTCTGTTTTTTTTTTAAATTAAATAAACTACCAATTTATATGAAAATGCAACAAAAATCTACTTCAATCCCAAAAAACCACAATTCTTCAGTTTGTAAACTTTACATTTCTCAAAACTGAACCTTATGCTATATTATGCTCTGTGTTTGCTTTTGCCCAGAAAGTGGACAATTCTAAATTCAAACATCTGTGGAAACTACACAAATGAACTTAAAAAAGGCCAATTATTTGATAAAAGGAAAGGTTAGGATTACGAAGCAACTGACCATCACGTGCATTAGATCGAGTGAAGGACAATAGAAAACAAAAATGAGGCAAACAAAACATTTGCTTGTGTTTGCAAATGTGATGAAATGACCAATCACTACTCGATCTATAAATCAAAACAACTTTGACAAAAGTCGACTTCACGGTCAACATCGAACAAAATGAAAACAGACAAGAGATAAGCTATAGATATTGATCAACAATAATGTCAACGTTTATTTCAGATAGAAAAGAACTGTTAATTTTATAGGGGAAAGAATTTTGTTTCAATTGAGCTTAGTAAGGCCCGTTGCAGCCAAATCCATACGATTTCCTTTTAAAGTTTAGCTCTAATGCTGCACAACTTTCATTTTTAACCAAAAGCTTTCTTGCAAATAGATTATATGAGTAACATAGCTTTTTGCATCACATAGACACTTGAATTACTGCTTTTAACGGGAAATAGCGGTCAATTTGGCCTGAAGCATGCAAATCTTTGGAAACAGAGGTGCAGAAAAACTTTCTTCATTGGAATTGTAAACAACCCAGCCCTATATGGAAATTTTATGTAATATACGACTAATTTTTAACCTAAAAGCAAAATGAATGTCAATTTAACTAGAGCTGTCGACAAATCTATAAAAATAGTCGCAAAAATAGAAATGTAAATATTGGCCTCACCATTCCGTGATGTTTTCTTGTTGTTTTGTTATTTTTAGTGCTTCAATTCCAACACCTATCGTTAACTGTTTGTTATCTTCACTTCGACAGCAGTGATATTCAGTTCCATAATCCTCTAGCGTCGAAACTTCTGCTAAAAGTTGATATTCAGCTGACTCTTTGGGCATTCCCCTAAGTCGGCAATGTTCTACAATCACTTCACTTCGAAAATCATTCGGCCATTCTCGTGTGATTGCAGGATTGTACGCGATGTGATTTTCACTGAAATCTCCATCTTTTGCTTGTGCAATGAGGGCTTGAATCCTCACAGATTGCTCTTGTTCAGGTCTGAGCCTGCCTGCTTCTAAATCGCTGGAACAATTTAGGAAAAACTGTCGCCTGTGAGAAGAGATAAGACTATCATTAAAAGAGCTTAAGGAATAATTGGATTTTAACCCACTATAACGGAAAACTTGTCAAATACAGCAAACAAACAAAAGTCATTGAGCAAAGGTGTAGTTCCAGATTTACACATGTAAGTTTATAGTTTTAATTTTAGAAATTCATCTTTACCTTGTCGAGCCTTGAATCAGTTGATATGGTTGAACATAAAACTTTACACAGAAAAAGAACGAGTAGGGCTCTGGTTTTGTAACTTGCCGTGAAATTCGGTTCCTCAAATTTAACCACAATACTTCTCCGCTTTTATTCGTGAACTGAAGTCCAAAATAATCAGCTTCCACAATCCCAAGTCGCTTGCAAACCTAAAGACAAAAAATTGAGGAAATTAACGGATGAGAATGATGAAATAAACCTCGAGTTAGTGGGAACACGAGACCTGGCTTGAGGCCGACAAAATTTAGTTGTATCTCATTTCAACCCCACTGTTTGCAAAACTACTTTGAAATATCTTAAATTATAGCAACAATATGGAACATTTAATTGCATTATCTTCGAAAATTGTCTAAATACACGCAATTAAAAAAGCTGAAAATTGATAAGAAGAATTCGGGCCTTCCTTGTATGGACTTTGACCCTGAACAAAAATGCAAGAAATTTTCATACCGCATCTAAAAGATCTTGTCCTTTAGCATTTTCGCGGAGTCTGAATGAAAAACAGCATTCATCTGGTTGTGTAACAAGACACAGGATCTTTCCTGGAGTAGTTTCAAACCTTGTAGTCCATGAAGCCATGTCCATTGGAAGTGGAAAGCTCTCGCTGTTAAATCACTGCCACTCTTGTCCTATTTCAACTTCGGACTAACTTGACCGAATCTTTGTGTTGGTGTTGGAAAACTTTCTTGCATAAATTAGCGCTAACCAATCAAAATGCAGCAAAAGCAATAGCAAAGCAAAACAATAGAAGAAGCTTCCCAGGTGTAAACCAATCAACGGTAATAATTCTATGGGGATATCCCTCTGGAGTTATTTTTTGTTTGACAAAACATTTGAAGGGAATAATAAAAATGACGTAATGCTTTAACGAGGCAGGTAAGATTGCAATTTTAATGAGAATTTTGGAAGCAAGACCACATGCAAATCTACATTTTGATGATTTCATAACAGAATTGGGGATGATTTTGTTGCAAATTGAAGCAAGAAGTCAAATGACTCATGTTTTCGAAAATATAGTCAACTTTTAGACACACTTTCACATTCAACCCCTCCTTTCTCAATAGATGTGAAATTATGTCATCATGCAAGATAGAACAATTGCTGCTTTTCATGTCTGGCGGAGCAAAATGTGATTTTTGCAATGAATACATGTTGCACCACCCTGAACAAGTGAAGAAGATTTATTTTCATTTTTAAAGAAAATAAATTATGATTATCCCCCTGCCTACAAAGGCGTTTTATTTATGTTTATGTTTTTCAGAATTCTATTTGGAAAGTTCCTCGCAAAAGTTTTTGTCTTTCATGGACAAGTGAGCCATCGAAGCAAGAGATGAAAAGGGATCGATGAATCATTTTTAGTACTTCACATATTTATGTTTAGCACAATCACCAATATTCAATTGTGAACAAATGACTTTCAAAATAATAAAAATGTTCTTGAATCATGGCCGCAACCATCATGACGTAAGAAAACGTCATTTACATTATCGAAAGTCCATTAAAACTCGTTGTTTGGTCTTTTTGGTAAAATTTCCAGATGTTATGCTGCTTGACTAGTTGCTTACATTAATTTCGTTAATGACTGACATCATCATCATCATATGCATTCTATTTTTGTGTCATGCATATCGTCTTGAAAATCATTTTAGAAATTTAATCGTTTTGGCTTCATGCTGTAATTTATACTCGAGAGGCATTTTTACCAGCACCCAATATAATTTGGTGACTTTTTGAGGTTGCTTGCAATAAAATAATCATATTTTCGTCATACAAGGTAGATGTGATGAATTCAGTAGCATTATAGAGAGTCCTATACTTGCTTACTCTATACTTGAAGTGAGTCCATAGCCTTTGGCTCGGGAGCTCCCCCTTACATATCCTATGAAGTAATGTCAATTTTCTTTTGCATACTCCACATGCACGGTTTCTTAAAAGAACCTATCTTTCAATACGATGAGTTCTCGCAAATCAATTTCTACGACCATTCAAAGTGCAAACTATGGTTTGATCTTTGAGCTAAAAACTACCATCTAAGCTCCCCCAAAGGTTTAATTTTGTTTTGGTGGCAGAAATTTCATGAAATTGTGAGCGCAAATTGACCGCAGGCCTCTGCATTTTTGCAAATCCCATGAAAACTGAGGAAACTCGTAAGATACTTGTTGCAACAAAATATCCTTTTATTTGTGAAATTATGTGGCTTCCAAATCTTAATAAAATACAACCATAAAAAATTTGGCCAAACATCAAAAGGTCATCTAACAAAAACAGAAAGAACGAATTCAATACAAAATGACAAGATATGAAGATTTCCAGATCTAAAAAACTTTCGTGCTTAAAAACAAAAGTTGATTAAAGGAAATAAAGATTGAAATTATTGACGAACTTTCAGGAAAATTCATCGATGCTTACGAAATTTATTGAAAGTTCATGGAAAATGCGTGTTCAAGTTTGTTTTGGCTTAATTTATGACGTCATTGGCAACCCGAAAAGCCGGTCTGGGCATGTTTCAATCTTTCGATTGTTTGAAGGAAAAATTAATGGAATTCACGGTAAATACCTAGACAAAAGAAATACGTATGGTGGAGGTAACAATAAATTTTAAACGTGTTTCTATGAAAGCATTTTCCCAAGGATTTCCACCTGTTTCTCATCATAGAAAATCCTGGAAATTTTATGTGTTATTCCGAAGGAAAGATACACAATCTGTTTGTAACGAAAATTCTCTTGCTAGGGGGGGGGGCACTTTTGAGGACAACATAACTTGATCTGGAGATGAATCCAAATTTTACTCGTTAAGCCCCCCCCCCTCTCTGAAAATATCTTTAATGTCTAAGAGGGGGCAGCAACACCCATTCATGCTTTACGTTGAAAATTGCGATGTAAATCTTATTGTATCCTGGTGACTGAAGAAATTTCCTTGCAGCTGCAAATTGGCGCTGAAAGTTTGTGAAATTTGAATAGCCTGAATAGCGGTACCCCACCACCCCAAATCCCCCCCCCCCCTTAATTAAGTGGTGGCACTGGGCTGCATCCCTTGAGACCCCTAATGACAGTATGTTCTTTTATATGGCTTGCAAGACAATTTGCAAGAGGGGTACGGTTTTGAAGCCTTTAGTAATGAGGCTAGCAGTTTCAAAATACGTATTGGCTATGAAATTCACAATTACACTGTTGTTTTGACCTGAATAGCTTGCTTTCTGGGCGACAGACAAACATGTGTTCTTAACTGCAGCGGATTAATGTATTTGCTTTTTTTAACAGTCTATTGATTTAAAGGGTATGAACAAAATCAAAAATAGAATCTTACATGTTTGACCTGAAAACGAATAGATAGCGGTGACAACGAAAAGAAATAATTATTGGCCCAATAAAATCCTTCACATCAAAGGTTTTTTAAGAATTTAAAAAGCCAATTTCTGGAACAAATATTTAAAAACCAAAGGAAAAATCAACATTGGGGACAAATTAAATCATAGACTAATCTAAATTTATAGGATAAAAGCGCCCTTTTACCTTTAATGATGTTTAAAAAATAACCAACAACATTAGAACACAATAAGTGAAGTAACGCATTCTAATAACCGTTTCATTACAAAAAATAAATCCTACAAGATTACGTGGACCGAGGGGATTCCTTCAACTAGATTTACTTTTAAAAGACAGTGGAAATGTATTGGTTTGCCACCCAGATCAAGAAAAGTAGGCAACTGAATTGAAAATAAAAAAAGCTGAAATCGGATCGATGTGAAGTTCTTCTTGGAAAGAATTAGTTGACCCAAGAACATAGAATGCTCCTGTGTGTAAATGATAATGACAACCATATCCATTTTTACTCTTTCATTATCTTTTTACGTAATAATTGCTAATAATTCATATATTTTTAAGCAATAAGCCTTGAATTTCGTAATAAACGTAATCCGAGCTTATTCCCTTTGTGTTTGCCCCTCCTCTGCTGATCTCCTTTTCACTATCAAGCGAACAGTGTGGTTTGCAACAGGGATGCTTTTTTGTAAATACAATGAAGGGGCTTTACAGAACTGCAGAGAATTGCATCACCCTAAGTCTTCGGACCGGCCTCAATTCTTGATCCATCAATGGTTTGTTTTAATTATGAGAAAATGCTAAGGGACGTGCAAAATATTCTTTATTTTGTGACTAATCTAACCTGTCCTAGCTTTCATTGTTAGGCCACAGATGTCTTTATGAATGTTCGTAGACCTAATGCATAGGTCTTTAGTACTTTTCCAGCATGATGATTTTAAGCCTCTAGAAGACATCGTAATTGTGTTTCTATTCGCTTACAGCATTTATGCAGAGGTCCACTTAAAAATGAGCCGAGGCTGTTGTCCTCCTATTACATTGTAGATCCTGTCTTTATAAACGTTTCTTGTTGAGATTATGGCTGCCTCGCAGCTACGCCAAAGAAAGCCACTCTTTGCAATAGAGATTTCAATCACTGTGATTGTCAAAGATGGTCCTGGCAGTACTAAGCTGATATGGATCTTGAGCGCCTTGGCCTTTGCCTCCACGGTGACCATTTACCGACCTTGAAAGGATAAACAACGGATTGGCTGACCAGCTTGTGGTGAAAGGTTCCTTTAGTGATATTGCACTGTGGGCATTTAGTAGCGTTGATTAAAATGAAGTGAAATACTTGTGGAGATTACAATATCTATTAGAGGTCCTTGGTTTTGTCCTAAATCTAAATTTGTCCCCCAAAACTTTCACTAGCTTTTTCCTAAAACGGGTTTATCTGCATCTCATTCGTTTTGACATTTCCAAATGTTTATCATAAAAACTGGCTGCAGTTGACAAATGCTTTATGTAAAGGTATGCCCCAAAACCCTGGTTGTTATGCGAATTTCTCATTCAATGGTCAGGGTCATGGTCTCGTGGTTGCTAGCCACAAAACTTTAACTCTATTTGACTTTGCTTGCTTTGCAGTTGCTCTATGTTATGTCACATTGCAATAAAAGTTAATTTGCTCTGCATAAAGCTCTCTCTGGTTTGCAGCAGCCTGTAGCATTTAGGGAGGATTTATCAAACGAAATACAACAATTGCCTATAAAACTAATGCTTGTTATATTTTATTCACTTCACTTCAATCCGAACGTAGTCTAAAGAATTAACAAGAATCGAAACTAAAGAGAGAAAAGCAGGAAAAGGAGCTAAATGTCTTAATCAATGGCTTAATCAATCGATCAATCGTAAAAATGATGAAAAAGGAGCATGTTGTTGAAGAGCAACCTCTGGAGAAAACATCTCCCAGATAAAAGGATTGACTACTGCCAGACTTGTCACAGAAAATGCTCATTTTTAGTATTTTAAAGAAAAGGGTTCTCATTGAAAATATGCATAAAGGTATCAATACCATGATGTCATGTATGGGGGTTGGAAGGGTGTAGATGAAGTGTAATTGGGCATGGGTATTTGTTTCTTTCGACCGGATAAATGTAACCGCTATAACTCAAAGAGACGGGAGAGGAGAAAATCAAGATCCAAATGTTCAGTTCAAGTTGTCATACATTGATATATTACACAAAAGCTTATCATCAACCACAAGGAAATAGACTTTACAATAAGCGTCAATTTGTGCCACAAAATGAGACAAATGCGATGGTTCATACCCTCAGGTTGGTTGTGCGACAAGTCCAGCTGGTCCTTTGCCTAACTGCTGACCAGTTACATTGCTCTCCAATGGCCTGAAGCCAAGTTCGTCCGTTGGTACTCCAAATGATTGTAGTTTTGCTTCATAAGTTCGTATTAAATCATTATGGGCCTAGAAGAAAAAACATTCAACGGTATCACAAACATCTAGAGATGTACAAATCAATTTTGACTGGACATTTCTAACCCGATCCATAAGGAATTTTACAGAGCATTACGGGCATGACCAATGAGTAATCGATTCCTAAATTTCCATTTATGAGTTTTAAAAAGCCCTGCTGCCATTTTGGGAATGTAAGTCCTTATCCATAATGGTGGATGCTTCGAAATAGACTTCAAGATGTAGAGTTCTTGACAAATTTAAAAGGCAACCTTCTGATTGGGCTAGTGTAAAGAATCCCTTTTCTTGTTCAACCTTGGGTCAATCAAAATTCAAAATAATGCTATGATGGTCCTAAATAGGAATGATCTTCAAGAAAAAGAAACGAATTTCAGATGTTTTTGTGGTGATTCTGACACTTCTCAAAAGGTTAAAAGGAATTCCATTGAATCAAACCAATTCTCAAAATGAAATATCTAATAAAGTCCATCATTCGAATTTTAATAAATTCGAACGAAACCTTTGTGTCGATTCGAAGTTCATAATTCGAAACAACCTTCATAGTTCGAACTTTTATTATTCGAACATCTTTTCATTCGCACCTCTGTAGCTCAAACTTTTCAGCAGGACCGCTATCTTATATGAAGATATACTTTCTGGGTTTATGCACACGAAAATTTGGAGAACCCTTTCACTAAGAAATAAGGAATCACCTCATTCAGAAAGTTGTATTGGTTGCAAAACCTTGCAAAAATCATGTGGTCATGCTGCTTTATGCGGGTAAAACGTGTCCTAATTGTTGAATCAGAGCGAAATCACGGTGTCATTTATATAAAAACACTTAGATGAATTCCAACAACGATATTCTATTATATTTCAATATTTTTGTATTAATCATGCAGAAAGATTGCATGCCTACTGGTATTTGTATTTATAAATGATAAAACATAGAAATTATTTAAACGCGTGTGGTTGGATTGTTTCGTTGAAAGAAAACCGCTCGTTTCGATGTGCAAGGTTCGACCTGGAGTCACCACAGTTCAATAACAATAGGACTATTTATCCTCATGAGTTTCTTTTCAAAACAAGGTGAAAGGTCGAGATCTATTTGCGCACACGAGGATATTCTGCTTGCCTTATACAAACACTCTTCGTTGAGTAGAACATGAAAGTTGGATGCATGATAATAAAGAATTATTCTTGCATGAATTAAAAATGCAAAACATGATGACCATTCAGTTCTTTAAACTAACGCAAATGTATGCTCCTTAAGCTGTGATATGTATCACAATTGGAACTCATCATGCATTTTTGCTGCCAAGGAAATAGGCTGGTCATACTTCCTGAGTTTAATAGAAAAGGAAGCCCGACTTGGCAATATTGTATCGTAAACAAAGCGCACAAAACCACCTTAAACCACACAAAACCACCTTAAACACCCTCATAAAAAATAATCATAGGAATGAAAAAGGGACACGCTAAAAGTAGCAAACAATGGTGATGTTAGAACCATTTAACAGCTGCAGTTAACCACAAGGTCAGATAATTGGAGACAGTAAACCGAATACAAGATTGTTGTTTATCATGTGCATTTATTAAGTTAGAATTGCAAACAATAGCAATATCATTTTTAGCAGTATTTAGAAAAAGTGTTCGACAATCCAGTAGTCTAAAACCTCGAATGTGATCTACCTTGCCCGATAAACAAGACAGTAGGACGTGGTCTAGGCATGGTATAGGCGTGGCATTGTTATTCATATTATTTTCAGTTACAAATCTCAAAGCTGTCCGTCGTGGAGTCATCATGTGTCCTACACGCGGAATTTGTGAAGTCTTCAAAAAACTAAACTTGGTCAGGAGTCATCGATAACCGCAATGAGGCTTATTCATACAAAGTAAAAATTCGATGGCTTTGGGTTTACATGCGAACCGAGTAAATATGGAAAACGTAACACAACATTACTTTCAGGAGTGTAATGCCTACGTAATGAGAAGAGTCTTAATTTGGAATTAAAAAGCCTTTCTTGGATGTCTATTAATCAAATCTTTCAATATAATCAGTAAACCTTTTGAATTAATTTGGAAACTAGTTTCAACCGAAAATCCAATAATAACTGGCTGTGGTACATAATTAGAATTCTTTCAAGTTGAGTTTTATTTTTAAAAATTTGTCAGACTTTGAGAAACAGGTCGAAGTGGATTAGTTAAGTTAAAGAGATTGATTTGCAAATGGCTTGACTGATTTCGAATGGATCTTTTCAGTTGGTGAGCTAAAGATTTGATAGAGTACGGTATAGAAAAGGATCCACAGCTGGCAGCCGTGAGGAAGGCTACCAAGGAAAAAGAAATTGCAAGGCTAGACCAAGATCACGCCATTTCATTTCTTATTGTTAAATGAGGAAAGGTGATGAACTTGAGCCATTAGGCCGGAGGAAGATCCAGCACTTTCCAGCGCTCGAGTGCAATCGAAGGAATTTCTTTGTTTTTTCCATATATTGCACTACATCTCCACAATAACATCAAGGTATCGCATGAATTCAAATATAGGACTCATACATCGTTACTAGGCAACAACGAGGGGAAATCAGGGTTATATCTAAGTTACCTCGCCCCCTTAAAACTCATCTGATCAACAATTAAATCCTATTTAAATATTGATTTGATTTAGTCATTGTTTTCCAATTATGAGAGAATCATATCAAATTTGACATCTTTGACGATCAATCTTGGGTGAAGCTCAAATTTTGGCTGCGTATTTATTGATTTTTTTATTAATTATTTAGTTAGGTTGTTTGAATGAGATGCATAAAATTCAATTTACCTTCACATCATAGTTTTCTGTCAGAAAGTTCAAGTCACAGATTTCAAAAAGGGCAGTGAGTCGCTTGATGATTGGCAGGGCCGTCGAAAGCCAGCAAGGCCCCCGGGGTCGGAAATAGCGACGCCCCCGGTGGTTGGACTTAAAAGTGTCATGTCGCCACCACACTATGACTCTCTTAATAGCAGAGTACCTCCATTTTATTGCATAAATGTTGTTTGAGACGTGATTATAAGGCATGTTTGCTTGTAACATCTTCTGGGAATTTTTCACTCAAAACCAATGCTTATAACAACAAAAAGCGTCTGGGATACACAATGAAATAGAAAGAATCGTGAAAATTACCTTGCAAACTCTTGCTAGTTCGTACTGTAAGTCTTTAATTGCACTGTTCTTCGAATCCAAAACATCCTGGCAATGCAATTAAATAAATACGTAAGTCTTAGGTTTAAGAGTAACTGTGGACTATCCTGCGACTATAGTCATTTCTATATTAAATCAAACTATTGACCATTTTCTATTGAAAATCAAAAGGCTTTGGTTAAATATGAATAAATAAATAGATAAATAGATAAATAAATACATAAATAAAAAAGATTGAATAAAGAAATAAATGAATAAATGAATTAATGGATAAATGAATAAATGATAAAATGAATATATGAATTAATTGATAAATGATTAAATGGATAATTGAATGAATGAATAAATGAATGAATGAATAAATAAATGAATAAAAGAATAAATGTGTAAACGGGTAAATCAAAAAAAATGAATAAATAAAAGAATTAAATGATTGGTTTTCCTGGCTCGCTATTAGTGCGCCAAGAAAACCTAAAATCGTCTGGGAACATCTTAAGACCACATAATCTGTAAATACGATTCCACTAAAGATTGTTTGTTGCTTTGCGGGTTTGAAACTTCGAGATAACAACTAACATGTCGACTGGAATTAACACACACGTAAAAAATTGCGAAATAAGAACTGAGTTGAGCAAGAATACTGCATGTGATTGGCTAATTATGTTAACCTTGCAAGGTGGGATTTTTATGCAAGTATGTGAAATGATGTTCTGGTTTTTCGCGGTCAGACAAATGCAAATATCAGGAAAGTACTAGAGAAATGGGTGAATTGATAATAGAATTATAGCAAGAGATGCTTATGAAATCAAATGAAGAATTATTTATTAAATGAAATAATGAATTTGTTACCTCTAGCTTTCGAGTGACAACTGTTAAAGCAGTTGGATCAAGATTGGACGCGGCAAGGACTTCATTGAGTTGAGCTTCCTGAAAAACAAAAACAACGATTTTGTTCACACTGTCAGATGTGTTAAGAGTGGGTTGAAAATGGTTATTACGAAGACTTGTGGTTAGCACGACTCTAGCCTGCAAAATGGGTACAAGCAAAAATGTTGGCTTGAACAATTTCAAAAGTCTGCCTAACATAGCCAACAGAGCAAACATAAACTATACAAAAATATTCCTCTATTGCAATAATCAAATAACGATGCATAAAAGATTAATTTTAGCACATAAAGACTGCAATGAAGCAACAAAGTAAATAAACACTTCAAAAATTTAAAATAGAATGAAGAGCGTAAGCAAATGAAAAACATTTAAAACCTGTGATAAATTTGTAAAAACATTCTTAAACGCGTAAAATGATGGGAGATTAAATTAGATAAAAACACTTGATGAATTTTTGCAAATATTAAACATTAATTTCATATTTTATGCTACATATTGTTAATTTTGGCCAAATTTTACTCTGTATAAATATAATTAAACTGTAATAAAAATGTAGAAACTTAAATTGAATGATTTCATTTCTTGAAATATCTCACCTTCTTTTCTAGCGTGTCAGCCAATGCTGTTAGTTTCTTCTCAAGAAGCAAATTCTTGAAATTACTCTTTTGCTGAACTTCATGGATTGCTTTGACAAATTTGCCATACAATTCATCTCTTTCGCTTTGTGTTTGTTCAAATCTTTGCTTCAACACTTCATGCTCCCATTCAAGCTTTTTCAATTCTTCCATTCGAACTTTAAGCCTTGCTTTTGCACTCTGCAGAGAAAATTGGGCAAATTCTTGTTTTACTGGCATTTATTTTCAAATTCTTTATTGATCTATTCAATATCAGTTTCGTCCTTTTTGTTGATACATTGCCACACGTTTGGTTTAACTGACATATCATGTTACATTTGAGCGGTTTGGTTTTTCTTGTTTCAATTTTTCTTGTTATGATTGGCAAATCGATAATCAAGGGGGGGGGGCGCTCGTGCGAGGGGGAACTAATTTAAACATAAACATATTTACTCTAGAAGAGGCGCTCGTTCCAGGGGAGGTATACGCTGGAGGGCGGCGCTCTTTCGAGGATGTACGGCAACTACAATATGGCTTAATTGGCGTATGGGTAAACTTGTGATATTCAAAACAACCATATGAACTTGCTGTTTATTGACCAATCTAAATATTGCTTTAAATTGTCAAGACAATTATATTTTTGCATTTCATATAAATGATATTTACTTTTATAAAATAAGCATGATGCTCAAACAAATAAACAATTTTTTTCATTATCAAATCGACTGTATTTGGCAAAAATGCCAATTTATAATGACAGGTTTTAAATCTACAAATTAAGCCAAATACAAAGGAAATATAAAACAATTTATATTAGATAGAAAATGTTCTGAAAAGAAGAAAAAGGTTTCAGTACGATTCAGGTTCAAGTTAAATTAATCGGCCAAAGGAATTAATCTTTTAAAAAAAAAACTGAACTAAACTGAACTAAACTGAACTAAACTGAACTAAACTGAACTAAACTGAACTAAACTGAAATGAAGCAAAACCTTTTTACCTGCTGCAGCCAGGCAGGCCACATGAAGTTATAAGAAACCACGTGGTTATTTCAGTTAGTCAACTCGTGAATTTGATGGCATTAAGTATAAAAATGAGGTAGATATTTAGGTATAAAAATGAGAAATTGAAGAACCTTGGAAATTCCAGGGGAGGTGTTTTATCAAAGCAACATTTTATGAAATTATGGAACTAGATTATCTGATAAACAAATTCTAGTGATGAAAACAAATAAACAACTAATGGAAAAATTCTAATAAACAAGGAACAAGTAAATTTTAAATAAAAATAGAATGATTGACTTACTGCCAATGAAGCCTTGTCCTTCTCATAATTTGCCAGCTGAAAATTGTAATTAAAAAAACATTGTAAATAAGAAACGAACAACTACATAAAGATACTAGAAAAAAATTAATCCACCTTTAGTGAACATATAACATTGGAAAATCGTCGTGCCTACAAAAAGATTTTTGATTGCGTTGCAACATCAAATGGTTGCAAATATGAAATAGAAACAATTAATATATAATATAATAATGGACAAAACAATGCATATAATGTAAAAGAAATAAGTAATAACCATGAAAGAGATATGGATTAAATTGTTATAATAATAACCACAATAATTTAAACAAAAGTGGTCCTAATAAAAGTTGGCTAGCCTTTGATATCGAAATTGTATACACCTCTTATTAATCATTTCAGGCTGACTGATACTCTTAGATTTCGTTGAATGACAATAGAAGTATTAAGCTCTTTGCCTTGGGAGACTTTTACTTTATTCAAATAAGATTCAAGGAGATAAGCAACACATAATTCTACAACTGCATCGAGACTGCATAAAGCAAGAGTGGGGGAGGGGGGAGGGGGGCTCTCTTCACGATTAGTTTGCCTATAACGGGAGCTCCTTCTTGAAGTAATTCCTTCCATGCAATTTATTGAACTTTTCTAGCATTTATGTGTTGCGTTACTTTTTTGTAGCATTATTATTCTTGTGATTTAGATATCCGTTTGTATTCTTAGAAAAATGAATTGTATGTAGAGAATTGGTATGACATGAACTGAACTGAAACTGGGCATGCTAAAAGAAAAACACTCAGTTTGCCCCTTCTTACCAAACTGTCTGATTATAAAAAGGGAAATCATTCAAAAACATTTCAAACTTTTGATCGACAGCAAATCAACCATCTGACGTCACAAACACAACATTTGCTGCAATCTCAGCAAAATGATGAAACAATGCAAATTTTAACTTTGATCAGTTTTGCAAGAAAGCGATATTTATGTTTTCTATTGCAACGGCAATAACCACTGCGATGAATTGAAGGGATTTTCCACCATTTTGATAACTGTGACATCAATTCAAACCCAGTTTTTAAATCATACTTTTCATCGTTAAAATGCCCAGCTGATATCATGGTGTGAAGGGGGGGGGGGGGATGAGGGTGATAAAAATACAACTGAGTGATTAGATACAAAAAAACACTTTCCATGCTGCGTATATTTTTGCTTCCCGTTTTATAATGAAGAATAAATTATTGATGGTATAAAATGTATTACAATTGTATTTTAAACGCAATTTAAAGAAAACTTAAATGGATTTTTCAATATCAACAAACCTCCTTCTGAAGCTCCTGCACCTCTTCTCTCGCTTTCTGCAATGGCTCTGTTAATCTTCTATTTTCTGCCATTATTTCATTCATTTGTTTCTCCATTCTTTCTTCTTTTCGTTTCATATCTTCAACTTGTTCCTTCAATTACAAAGTTTATACTACATTAATTTATGAGTTGGGTTTTCAACTGAGCAGCGGAATAACTTTTTGAAGTAAATCTCCATTTTCATTCCTTGGACAACATCTCAACCGAAAATAGCTTGTGTTGAAGGGCAAGGGAGGGGGAGGGTGGCTTGTTAAAGCATTAACGGTGGTGGCAAAAAAGTTTAGTTCAAATGTGATTGGCAATTTACAAACATAAAACTCTAAAAGTCATCAATGTCCCTGACAGGCTACAAACATTCAATTCTTTGCATATTTAAGTTTAGCTAATGATATATACCAGTGTAGAGTTTAAGTTGAGATTGAAGAGCCAATGGTCAATATGGCATTCGAAGAATACTTGTAACAACATATCATCTGATTGGTCACTATTTCAACCTGATTTGTCCCTATATTATCAACATTTATTGAAACGCCTTTGAACATATATCATTGTGGAATAATGGAGCTGTAGCAATGTTCTAAATATTAAAATAATAATTTAACACAAAGAAACAGCAAGAACGTATTTAAACTGTAATAAAATTTATATTAGTATTGATATATATATATATATAAATATATAAATATATATATATATATATAAAACATTCATAAGCTCAACCAAACAAAATTGTTTAAAATATTAAATAAATATTCAAGAAAAAAACTTCACTTGTAAACGTTTCGACTTTCGTCTTCATCATTAAAGTCGAAAGTTCATCAAGTTCATCAGTCAGTTTACTGATGAAAACGAAAGTCGAAACGTTTACAAGTGAAGTTTTTTTCTTGAATACTTACGTATATACATATATATATATATATATATTAATATCTAAACACTTGTATAATTTGTAAAATGGTGATAAATACCTTAAGCGAGTTGATAAGGGCCAAATTGTTCAGCGTAATATCATTGTAGTAGTTTTTGATATCACTGAATGCCTTTTCATGGTTTTTCATCAAAGTATTTATTTGGCTGTTTTTACGCTGAAATGAAAGGCAGACGAGAAATTACAAACGATTCTGTGGCCTGAAGAAATTAAGGAATTAGTGTACTAAGGAATGAACAAAATGAATAAATGAATGAATGAATGAATGAATGAATAATTGATTAATGAATGTTTGAATAAATGAATGAGTGAATGAATGAACGAATGATATAAATAGCTTGAGAAATGAAATAAAAAGATAATAACTTACTTCTTCAATTTCATGTATTTCAGTTTTTCTTCTTAATTCTAGCTCCTCTCTTAGCGATCTCATTTTCTTTTCATATTTAGCTTCAATTTCTAAGAACAACAATTCATTTAATGCTAGTAGAGTATAAAATAAAAAGTTAAAAATAAAAGATGGAATTTGAATGTAGACAAAGATTGTCAGAAAGTTAACAATGGTTGGTCTAAAAATCAGTTGATGTCACATGCAACTCGTTTTGCGCATTAATGAAAGGACTTTCTCATTTTCGATTAAATAAAATTACTTTCAAAGCAGTGAGTTATGTAACAAACCTTTGGCCTGTCTTTCGAAATCTTCTCTTAGTTTTGTAATGTCTTCGTCTTTCCCCTTAATCAAACAAGGAAATGCTGATTTATGCATGGTCCATTCTTAATTTCAAAAACATTTGTATAATGCAAGCATTGAAGCCTTTTCCAAAATACAATTTATTATTTTATCAGTTTAACTTGATCTCATTAGCAATAATCATCTTGCAACATCTAGTTAATATGTTTCTTAATTTTTGCAAAAAGAAACTCAGTTTGCACAGATTAAAAACGGACAGCAAATCAAAATATAATCAATTTAAATGTAGATGGTATACGTATAGCTAGATGGTTTGAGTAACTTTAAAAGCTTTTTAAAAATTGATTCTTCGAATGCATAAACCTCCAGTTAACCCATGAATTCTCAACTCTGCAATTTTGTCCTTTGAACTTTGATCTCTGAGTTTTCAATCATTTCCATTGGATTTATATCGCTGTTTTAGACTTATATGAATTTTTATTCTTATACGATTTATATGAGCTACAAGATTTCACTATGGCTTTACAGAGCTTTTCTATATGTTACAACCACTTACCCTTTTCAAATTTTTTATGATATCTTCATGCGCAAGTTCTTGTTCTTTGAGCTCAACCTAAAACAAAAATACAAAATTAAAACAGAATTGCACATTATGCATTGAAATGGCAAAAGTGTGAGCTACACTCACGTAGAACCTTGAAAAGCAATTGAATGAGCATCAATCAATGCAAAAGGATATCAGACAAATTTTGAGCCTGGTCCTTTTACACACATATTATCATGCGAATCATGGGAATCATGCAAATCATGCAAATCATGTGAATCATGTGACTCATGCGAATCATGCAAATCATGCGAATCATGCAAATCATGTGAATCATGCGAATCATGTGACTCATGCGAATCATGCGAATCATGCGAATCATGCAAATCATGTGAATCATGCGAATCATGCGACTCATGCAAATCATGCAAATCATGCGAATCATGTGAATCATGCGAATCATGTGACTCATGCGAATCATGTGACTCATGTCAATGTTGATTTGCTACTAACATTTCTCTAGCATTTCCTGAGCTTAGTTCCTTATTTCTGAGACATGGGATGACAGCATGGAGATAGGTGAGTCCCTTATTTGTTTCAAATAATAATGATTTATAAAAAGAGACTTTTTATTATTAAAAAGCCTATGGGAAACACCTCAACAAAAACAACAAGAGGAATGGATTATTTTCAAAATAGAACCATATTGCTCCTTATGCTCCCATTTGCTGAGGGTACAAAGGAATGATGGTTGAGCAACAGTTTCTGTAACCTTTGTAGGAGTGTCATTTACCTTTAGGGATCTTTTGTCTTTTCCTAATGACTGTTCTTTTCTTCGGTTTTCATCTTGAGCAAGCTTAAGTGAAACTGCACCTAGATCAAAAGCAAAGTTGGCAATTAACATAATGATATAATGCATGCTAGTTGACTAACAGCAATACATTGAATATGATTTGCTACAAAAGCTGTGTATTGGAGAGTGCTGGATGGGAAGTAGGGTGCAATTCATGTTCTGTTTTTGGTATTGTAATAAACTGCCTTGTTAACATGGGGAAAATTTGCAATTTTAGTGAGAAAATCTTGGTACATATATGGAATGTCTGAGCAAATGGCTAGTGTCCTAACCATCAGAAAGTGCAAGAAATATGGCACCATTGCAAGAATTGATGGAAAGAGTTAGAGATATGAATGTATGGAAATGACTTGACTTACTTTCAGCTTTCAATTCTGTTATATTGTTTTGATGTTCATACAAAAGATGTTTGACTTTTTGTTTGTAAACTTTAATTTCAACTTGGTGTCTTTCTTCAGCTTCTTCCATTTCCCTTTCTTTATTTCTAATATCAGCTTTTCTTTCCTCTAATTGTCTTTTCGTTATTTCCCAAAATGTATTCACTTTATCACGTTCTAACTGGAAGTAATTTCTCTCTTCTCTCTCCCGATCAAGTTCCTCTCGCAAACGTACAATATGCTCTTCAAGCTGAAATGCAAATTAATTATGATGAGACAAAATTAGTAGAGAAAACAGAAATTAGTGCAAAGACACACCTTATTGCTTCATTGAGAAATACGAAGTGCCAAACCAGGTAATACAAGGAAGACATTTGTAAAGAAACCACAACATTGCATCCAAAAGTAAAACTTCCCTCCCAACATTAGTAAAATATGTACAGCTGAGCAGTGGTAGACTTGCCAATGACATAAAAAGGCCTCTTGGGGGTCGCTTTTTCATTTCAGATAAAATGTAGAAAATTTACTTGCAAGGAAAAATATTTGGAAAGGTTATTGAGGAACAGGTTTGGGCAAAATATTTACACAGTATATGCAAACAAAGTAGCTTGAATTTAGTTTGTCATTAAATTAACTGTTGTAGAATATTAAAAAGAAATCAAGAATCTCAGTGACTCTTTCTCATGCCCATGCCCTTACTTTAAGCCACACCCAAAAGAGCCCAATAAGGTTCTCCATGCTCATGGCTGGTGAGCAATTCTAAGCCAGGCTGCCACTGCAGCTGTGCAATGCTAGGCAAATTTTACATAGAATCGTTCAACTTGCCTGTTCCTTTGACATTTCTTCTGTGCTTATTCCATCAATTATTGTTGGTGTTTTTGTTTTTCCAGCCTTTTTCTTCCCCTTCTTCTTCCCAGCTTTCTTTTTTGGAGGCTGCAAAATCAGTTATAACAATCATCAAAGTTTTTCAAATATTGGGCCAGTGGCAAAACAATAAATAAGAATTAAAATTGTTACCATTTTTATCTTGAAATATTCAAAAAGAGATAAAATCAGACATAAACATAAACGATATGATAGGTTATAACAAGGATAAAACATGATGAAATGAAATGAGAGAAAATATAACTGTGCATTTCGTAAGAAGTAGTTTATCATCCTCTCCCAGTCTGCATGGTAGAACTCAATGAGATCTCACTCGTGGAGATCTGAGGGGCGCCAAAGTGCGATATCTTTGGCATTTTAGAGTTATCTTGGGTGCACCATTGCCATAGTCTGGTTGTGGAGGAAAAATTTTAGGGGTGCACGATTTGCACACCTGATTCTTTTAGGTGTACCACACAGCTTACCTCATAATTCCCTGTGTTCATTTTGTTGAGTTTTAGAAGGAGAACCATAGGTAGTATGACACTGCTGGTGAACCTATACAGGGCCTAATCATTCATGGGATGCATTTTGACTTACTGCAAATTGCCTTGTGTGCGGGCAGTTGCCCCATTATACAGACCGAATCCTCTCAGCAGAGTATGAGGTATCAGATATTTATCTTGAAAATAACTGCATGAAGTCGAATTTGAAATTAACTTGAACTGATGTGTACTGAGAAGATATTTTCAGGGTGCTCAAGTGAGCCTACTTGGATCCTGATACGTTTTCCCTTCGGTTAGTGTAATACTAATAAATATTAATTCAAAAAGCTTTGCAAAAATCGTCGCAAACATTCTTCAAATCAAAGTAGGCAGCTATTGATGATATTTCGGTTCATTTATATTTATCTGTTAATTTTAAAGTAAGCTGCACAAAGTTATGGCAGAAACATAAACGGACATCCCTTTTATCAAATCGTTCATTCTATCATGCACTTACCATGTTTATTTTCAGTTTTTACCTCCTTTAATTCTCTTTTTCTTCCCACAACTTTCCTGCTTTCGTTCAACTGCTGTAATGAAGTACACTGTTTCCATGACAACTTTGCCTCGATATAAACTTACTAGAACCGAGGCCGTATATATTGAACGAGGCTGAAAAAGGGAAATAGCCAATGAGAGTGTATGATAAATACCGGTCATTCTACACGCCCGAGGTTCTGTACACAAAATTCTGACTTTCACAATATTCTATTTACAATAATTCAGCCCTACCAATGAATTTCAAGGGAAAAATTTGCCGCCACGAGCCACCAAAAGAGGGATAGGGCAGTAGGTAGACATTTAGATATTTTGCTCTAGTGGGTGTCCAGGACGAATTTGCCGACAAACAAACAAACTCCTTACCCCACTGTAGCTATGACCCTGCCAGGAGAAGTGTATTACAATACCTTGTACCTGAAGTAATTAATACTTTTATCGTATCTGACAGAATCAATGATAAAATAAAAGAGATCTTTATGTGATATACAACTGCAGTGAATCAGTAAAGGCATGAATGTTTCTTGTAACTTCTACTGCTCTTCAAATAACATCTGAAAACTTTCCCCAACCTTTTCCCTTCTGCACTTTTTATTTTAAATGCACTAAATCGTTAATTCCCTTCAAAGTGGATAATGCAAAGTTTCTTTTCATTGATTTCGTCCTGTTGATGTCTTTATTCAGTTTTATTCAGTTTTATTCATGATCTTCCCTTTCTATGATCTTTGAAATTAGAACCTCGTAGCTTTAACTGCATGAGTTTCACCAGAAAGACGTTTATATGTGACTTACCACCCTCCATCTACCTTTCAAGATATCAATTAGTAAAAGCTGAATGTCAATTATGGTAAGAGTTGGAAATACTCCAATTCTGTTGACAAGAGCATAGGGAAACACAAAAGAACCTGGATCCTGCAGAATGGGATTCATTCATTCATTTCACATTTTTAAGGAGGGTGGCCCTTCAGCGATGCTGACTTACAAGGGGCCCTCCACTTACACAAATAAACACAAATAAACACAAATGAACACAAATAAACACAAATAAACACAACTAAACAATAATGCAAAAAAAACCTAAAAATAGCCTGGTTACAATTCAGTATATACAAGCTAACTACTAAAACCATATTACAATCTAAATAAGTGTCTTAAAATAAAAATCGAAATCAAGAAAGAAATTGTAAAATTAACCGAGACGTTGTTTGAACATGTTCAGCGAGGATGCCAGCTTACACTCAGCAGGGAGATGATTCCAAGACTGGGCACTTCCAACGATAAACATTTTTGTCCATTTTTGGAGTTTTTCATTGGTAACCTTAGGTCAGTTGCTGTATTCCTAAGATTCCCAGAGGTACCGGGGTGTTTTTGTAAAAAGATCACACATGAATTGTGGTGCCAGCTCATGAAAAGATTTGAAGACCATGACATTAAATTCGCTAGCAATTACTTCATTAATGGTCTTCCACTGTAGTTTTTTGATAAGTTGCAGTTCTGGGGTATCAAACCTTCTTCCAGTTATAATACGGGTAGCACGATTATATAATTTTTGCTGCTGGTTGATATAAGCCAAGCCACAGCAACCCCAGACTGAACAACAATATCGAAACGGCTCCACAGTACCAGTACAAAATTCTGAGTTTGGACGTAATTCTTTCAAAAAAAGAGTTAAACAACTCTTTCAAAGATGTTTAAAAATCACGCTTCATCTATTGAAGCAATTTAATGCTTTTTCTCCACATTGGAAGCACCACTTTAAATATCACTTCTCTTGAGAAATATCATAGATTTAAGGGCATTGTGATTCAATTACCTTAGGTGTAACAGAAAACTTTAGCAGAAAAAAAATCCTCTTATCAAAGCTTTTAAAGTGCGTTTATATTTTGCATAACACAAGCAACATATGTTTACAGTACTCACGTATCCAACAATGCTTATAACGGTGAGTGAATCTCTGATCGGTGACCTTTTCACAAGCTTGCCCCCTTGCCCTTTTCTCGTGCAGACATCCCTGGACATCATAAGCTTTACTCTTAGAGCTGTGTGATACTAAATGCTGAGGCTAGAAAGAGCAAAGTTACTGAATCTTATGAGACAGTTTCAATTTGGAAGTCTGATATTCTGAGTTTGCTGGGCCATTGTGAACTTTCTTATAAATAGTTTTTGTTTTTGAGATTGATTAGTCCACCCTAAGTTTAAGATGGTACCTTAGCTCTCCGAAGACCTTTTTAAAAACAATACTTTCTTGATACCTGCCCAGTTTATTTCCTTGAAATCACAAAATACTTCCTTCGTGACTCAAATCATTCAACCACAATGGCGTATTACAGCAACCAAATCACAGCTTGTTTCGCTACATCATTCTTTGTTATAAGGGTTATTTATAATTTTTTTCTGCATTCTTGGAAACGTTTTAAGCGAAACAGCAAAAATCTTTTAAATTATTTTGCATTTCTTCCCAGTGATGTACCGTATTTTACTTTCGCTTTGAAGAACTACACCTAATGTCATAGTTGCGAAGGGGATACACGATATCTATCTTTCCAAGAGACAAGAGTTACATTTTCATTCCTTACAACTTTCAATAAATTTCTTATTGTTTCAAAGCCTTCATTTATCTTCTTTTTTAAAGTTAATGTAATTGGGAATTGGCATTAATTATGCGACTGGTTTGAAACCAGCAATTTGACCTAGCTTTTTTAAAACTGGCAGTTTCAAAGTTGCCTAGAATTCTCAGGTTTTCGTTTATTGAAACTGCTAAACACAAATTTTTTTGAATTTCTTAGCCCTATCATAAATGCCTAAAATTGGTACTTCGGTTGACAGCAACAGTTTTTCAGAGAGACATGACATTGCAATACAGTTTTTACTACTAAAAATAAGGTTCTAATACTTTGCACATTATGCTTTATTGAATTGAAGATATCAAAGAAACTGAAAATTCATATTTCAAATAAAGTACGAAGATTTTCCTTTTCTTAATCAAATATGACGGGGCTACGAAATTGGCAATATTTCGGAGGTATTAAAAATCATGACATATATGATAAACAAATCCATGTTAAACTGTTCCGCGATTAATTCAATTTCATTTACTAAATTTAACGAAATACCCTTTTTTATTACAATACTGCTATTTATTTAACCATTTTATAATGGTGCAATGTATCTCTTTGGTGCTGGTGAGGGTGGGGAACGGATGGCTTTTGTTTAGATTTCGTTGTTAGCAAATCGCCTTGAAACGCATGACATATATGAACCTGTGACGATCATCATGATGATGGACCGTTCATCAACAACTGATTATTATGAGCCAGTTTTAGAAAACGTTAATGGTATGATTGAGCTAATTGCAGCTTATAATGTTAAACATTTTATTTTACATTTGTTTATTGCATTTTTATTATTGTTCTACAAGCGAAGGCGAAGTTGTTGAATTAAAAGGTTGCTTTTGGTTGTTAGGCCCATCGTAAAATGATATCACTGTTTGGTTGTATTTATACAGCCTTGCGTAAACTTGTGCAAGTTTGTGATTAAGATTCTGTGGTAGATATTTGAAATACATATGATTTGGTTCCTTGCTAAAGCAGAAAGGTTTTTACGATGTATTTGCTACCCAGAATATCATTTACAATTACAACAAGGAAGAAGACGATCTACCAACCAGCCCATGACAGTTTCGTTTGTGTTTTCCTTTATGTTCATTATTATTTAAGGGATGCAATAGAGTAAAAGAATGTATATCGTTGCAAGCGAGTTGCAACTAGTTGAAAGTAATCCTCTGCAATTCAAATATTGTTTCCCAATTTATTTTGATTTAAATTTATCAGCAGGGTCCCTGGGGGCAATTTTATATAACAGGCTTCCTTTTTGTGGGGCAAAATTTTCATCATTGAAATGCCAATTCGCCTGGGGCGTACTTAAGGCATGACACTAGCACATCCTGGCAGCCAGAATTTAATGCCAAAAGATGTTCAAATTGAAGAATATTTAGGGGGAATTTTAAGAAAATTGGAAGCCAGAATGTGGCGCACCCAAGAAACGATTTTTGTATAGTTTTTGCGCACATGGCAAGAGAGGGCCAAGGCCCGCTGTTGAGCACCTGTGGAATCCACCCACTGGGTAAAAGGAAGAAAACTTTTTCATAAACAAGTGAAAGTATTTCAGCCTTTCTAGCACAAAGTTGCAATCATTATACCTTTACCACATAATTTCTCATTTGCCCCCTTTCCTCTGCCCCCAAGCTTCCATGCCTGTACCTTGTGGCTATAAAAAGTAAAATCATAACCTTAACTACAACATTGATTGTCAATATCTAAATTGTCATTATTTCCTGTTTTTGTGTTCTATTTAACTGAACAAAGTATGTGAGCCTGAAACATATTATCATCATATTTTTCATAGATTATGAAGGGGTATCAAAAACAAGCTCGGTGTACAACAAATTTAGTGAAATTTACATCAGTGGTAAGCCGTTGCAAGAGGAAGAAACAAAGAAATTTCATGAAAATTGCTGGCAGCTACTTGAGAATGGATATAAATTAAGATTCATACTAATCATCTCATATGTTAATGATTTAACCTCTTCAAGTAGTTTCTCTAAAAAGTCTTTAGAGAATGCAAAGAAAGCATTGCAATTTTTGCTACCATATGGCCTTAACCTTTGCAGGTATCCTAAACAAAAGGAATACAAAATCATCAAGGTTAAACATTAATTTCATATTTGTATCTAATTCTTCACCTTATTTACTTTTCTTATTCCCTGTTTTTAATGCCTTTCTGCCCTGGCAATCAATACGAATTGAAAAAGTTTCAAGTTTCATTCTTTTTTAAATTCAAGAGCAACACAAATTCAATTTTAAAACAACAAAATTTATAAAGCAATAGAGAATAAGAACATTATGAAGTATTAATAACAACAGAAAAGAGCAAAAGAAATAAGTGTATATATGAATTAGATAGGGAACTAAATGCATTTGAAGTTGGGAATTTCTTTAGGAGGAGCTCTTTCTGTTGATAAACTGAACGAAGAGACAGCCCCCCCCCTTCCAAAAAGTATGTTACTTTTGAACTGGAACATCTTAAGTTCACTTCAGCCCATGCCTGTAGTTGTAGAAACAATGGATGTTAACAGCATTAAGAACATTTTAACCATAATTGCATAGGGCAAAGCAGAAGAACTTCATTCTTCTCTTTCACTTTGAATTTTGATAGCTTCTTACCTCGTTTTTTTTCAAATTTTAGAAATACACAGCCTATTTCTGTTGCAATGTGAAAGAGAATCTAGGATCATCGCCTGAAATAGCTGAAACAATTCTTCAAGGAATGGGCTACCAGTTTTCTGCGTCGAGTGACGAAATGATCCTACACAGAGCATCAAAAACTCTTTTTGAAGTTTGTTTTGAACTAATGTTAGGCCAGGTGGAACTTGATCGAATAATCACTATTGTTGAATTTGCCAATAAGAGATTTGGTCTTACAGACAGTGAAGCAATCAAGTTATGGGAAGAATTCACTCATTCAAAGAGGAATGTTTGGTGCCAAAAGGAGTGCCAAAAATTCATTGAGAAAAAGTGTGAGAATCGAAGTTTAAGGCAGTTCCGAGCCCCGCAAGAAACAAGAAGACATTCACCAAAAATGATGACTGTTGGAAGCCAACAGGTTCCAGTTACTTCTATTGATTCAGCTGAAGATGTGCAAAATAGGCCATTAGGGACAAAACAGGTTGGGATTGATATGAGTCAGGAGGGAAATGATTCATGGATGTATGCAGTCAACAACGGTGATAACAATAAAGCTGACAAGAAAGTGAATCGTTCCTCAGCTGTTGAGACCAACTATGAACGAAGCTTTGAAGCAGCATCTAGTGACATCAACCAACTTCAAGAGCGACATCAATCAACTCTATACACGGAAAAATCTGCTATGGGTTATGAAGGAGACCAAGCAACGAGGAACAAAAAGCTCAAGAGTGAAACAATGAGCAATGAAAGGAGCAGCATCAGTGACAAAAAATATGACATTGGTGCTGATAATACGGACAGACAAAGAAGAAAGAGAAATGATGATATGTCAATTGTTTACAAACCACCCACTGGCGACCCATCTCCGTACTCATCATTAAGCTATAACAATGCAACAAATGTTAATTCAAAGAAGCAAAGAAGCATTGATCGCGAGTTACGAGGATATGATGCAGGCAAAAATCAAGTTAATGAGAGACAAAGTTTTCAATCATATAAAGATGGTGAACCACAAAGGGGTCATCTGCCACCAGGAATATACACAACCCAACTGGACAATAAACTACTGGGTGATCTACCACAAAAGGGTCATGAGATGCAAAGACGCATTGATCGCGAGTTACGAGGATATGATGCAGGCAAAAATCAAGTTAATGAGAGACAAAGTTTTCAATCATATAAAGATGGTGAACCACAAAGGGGTCATCTGCCACCAGGAATATACACAGCCCAACTGGACAATAAACTACTGGGTGATCTACCACAAAAGGGTCATGAGATGCAAAGAAGCATTGATCGCGAGTTACGAGGATATGATGCAGGCAAAAATCAAGTTAATGAGAGACAAAGTTTTCAATCATATAAAGATGGTGAACCAAAAAGGGGTCATCTGCCACCAGGAATATACACAGCCCAACTGGACAATAAACTACTGGGTGATCTACCACAAAAGGGTCATGAGATGCAAAGAAGCATTGATCGCGAGTTACGAGGATATGATGCAGGCAAAAATCAAGTTAATGAGAGACAAAGTTTTCAATCATATAAAGATGGTGAACCAAAAAGGGGTCATCTGCCACCAGAAATATACACAACCCAACTGAACAATAAACTACTGGGTGATCTACCACAAAAGGGTCATGAGATGCAAAGACGCATTGATCGCGAGTTACGAGGATATGATGCAGGCAAAAATCAAGTTAATGAGAGACAAAGTTTTCAATCATATAAAGATGGTGAACCAAAAAGGGGTCATCTGCCACCAGAAATATATACAACCCAACTGGACAATAAACTACTGGGTGATCTACCACAAAAGGGTTTCGCTTCATCTTCATCTCAAGTCCAAAGATGCTTTGAATCTGACGATGTCAACATAGATGATGAGGATTATATCATGGTTGAAAATCATCATTCAGATGGTAAATATGAGCGCAAATCAGAAGAAAATTCAAAAAAAAGTTCACCTGTTTCTCTTGAGAATTTAGGTCAAAAAATGTCATATGAGAATGTTAAAAGTTACAGACAAGATGGTGGATATGAGCGAAGATTTGAAGGACTCTCCAAAAGAATTTCACATGTTTCCCAAGGAGTTTTAGATCCCAAAATGATGTATGAGAGTGTTAGAAGTTATGAATTGCCCCAAAGCCTCGATCAAGAGGATGTTAATGATATCAAAATGGCTGCAAATGGTAAGAACAGATATCCTTCTTTCGAGTTGAAAAGAACTCCGAGTGATCCACACCTACTATTGCAAGAATCTCAACAAAGAGATCGTGAAAGGATGCAGCAACAATGCCAACAGGAAATGATCAAGGCACAGCAGCAGAGAGCAAGCGGTGAACGACAAGATCGCCCGGCCAGAAGAGAACCCTCGTTCGAAACCTCAGATGCATTCCACTATAACACGCATTTGCCATCATTATATGAAAGACATGATAGTGGAAATGACCTTACCAAGCAGGCGCTAGAGAGAGAAATGGAAAACGCGATGTAAGAGAGTATTCACAATTCATTGTAAATCATGGAAAACATTTTCAGATATTGTAACTGATTTGATTTATTTGGTAGAATGTAGAAATTTGTTGTGAAATCGATCTTATGTTATTCGAACTCATTTGTTTCGAACTCATTTATTTCGAACTCGTTTATTTCGAACTCGTTTATTTCGAACTTTTAATAATTCGAACTAAACAATTTGGTTCTTGGAAATGACGAATCAAGTCCACGATTTTCGAACGAAGATCTCTAAGAAACTTCAAAAAAGAATTAGATGCTGTGGATTGGTAGTTATTAAGAATTTTGTTAGAAAAGTGATGTATATTCTGAATGTAGAATGCGTTTTTGCCTTTTATGCTATGCTACAAGTAATGTTTGCACACTCTAATGATTTTTGCGGTTTGGAGTAAGCATTTGCTGCTAGTAGAAGAATTGTCTACCGTGTCTGTGCCCTAGGTCCCATTTTCACCATGCATGCAAGCCCTTTGCAAGGTCCAAGTTCCAAGTTGTGGGATACAAGATAGCAGCGAGGCCATGAAGCCCGCGATATCAATCGTTTTATCAAAAAAATCCTTGCATATCAAGGGCACCTTTATACCCCGTTGTAATTCAATTGGTTCACAATTCATCGTTGCAGTGTTCATGAAAATATCATCGGGGGCAACTCCATGGTTTGCTGATCTTCAAAGATTTGAAAATTTCCTGCTATTCTTTGTAAAGCACTTCTGAAAATTCTGAAAACCTTTTCTGAGAAGTGATGTCCCAATGTATCTTTACCCCTGTACCTCTACCAACTCAAAAATGCCTCTAAAGAAAATAGGAATGGTCGAACGAATTAAAGGTTAATTAGTACATTTAATCGTTCTCATCTTTTGCATAAATATTGTACATGAATACAAAGGATTTAAATTAAGAATTCTAGTTTGGTTATTTGTAGACAATTTTTAGTTGAAATTTTGCCATCTTTATCGATCTAACAAGTTAGTTAATATAAAATCTTATTTTCCTTGTTATTCATTCTCTTACTGCCATTTTATAGTGCGATTATCGAAGATACAAAAAACCAAATGAAATAGGAAGAGCTGTAATGAGGTGAAAAAAACCACATGTAAATCGAATAGGGACGAAGCCAGAACGGGGGGGGGGGGGCCGGGTAGCCGCGGCCTTTCAGAAGATAAGATTCGTGACTTAATCATTGTGCAAAAACGGACCTTAGCATCACGTTGAATTACCCGCAAGTTCGTTGATTGTCTTTTGACCATTCATGATGTTGTCTCTTGATAGAATTTGAAATGGTATCGATGCCGAATTGTATAAAAGTCTGGTGTGAAGGAGCGTGTCTCTTCTGAAAAGAGCATTTTTCGAATTTGTCAGGGGTGCGAGTTCAAAAAAATTGCCGTTGGCCAACCCACGGACCCCCAATTTCACTCTCTTTTGTTCCTGTTTAGCCTCCCCTCCCACTGCAAATGCACCACACGGTCACTAGTTCTTGGTTTTAGTTTTGTTTGGTCTATACGTAATCATTAATTGCTCTTGTAAAAGTTTGCATCATTCTTTCAACTGTATAGATTTATCAACCGCCTACAATACGTAAATTTCTGCATTGTGGGAAATTGTCCCAAATTCTTTTCGTACGCCTTGTGGCTCCACCCTTTTCAAGTTTCTGACCTACGTCCCTTTAATCCAACTCATTTAACTTATGAAAAAACATTTAACGTAAAATTAACTTAGCATACTTCTCTTCTATAAGAGAATTCGAGTAACTAGCAGTCGAAGTTGCGTAGGGGAAATCGTGGCTCAAAGCAACAAGTACTTGTGGCTTATAAAGAAACGGTTGATAAAATTGTCTTATATAAAAAAATCTTCAATTCACAGCAGGCAAACTAAATTTGGCCAAATTGGAACTTGAGAAATAAGGTAAAAATTTTGCCAGGCAAACATTTTCTTTAAATGGCACGCCAAAAAATAAATGCACGTACTTTGACCTTTTCAATACAGTTTTGGTAGCAAATTGTATTTATTCATAATGTTGTCAATGGTCATACCTAAAAGCAGTTTGTTGATACCATTGCTGTATTTCTATTGTATATGATGAATCAATCAATCACTTAATCAATCAATCAATCTATGGAGCAATCAATCAATAAATCAATCAATCAATCAACCAAGCAATCAATCATAGAATTGCTGAGTCTTTTCCATTCTGCTGAATCAAATCGAAACGTTTTCAAGTTTTCAACTGATCACGTGAATTTCTGTCAATTATTTTGGGTTGTCATGACCCTTTGGCACCCAACCCCCATGCCCTTATGACCCACTCTGTTGTCGTCATAAACATGAAGAAGTCATCAAAAAGAACAAAGACTAATTTCAACACGAAATTATAATTACATGATAAAACTACAATAAAAACCTGCTCATAATAATCTCATACTTTTCAATCAGACAAGAATCTAATGCCACAATGCAGGAAAATGGAAATCATGATGTCTTATTTCTTTTTGTTAAGGCAGGTCAGGTCTGTGGCGGCCTTATGATTGCCACTTATACTATAGTTAAAGTTTTGATATTTCTGAAGCTAAAATTTATCAAAGGGGTCTCACTCACTCGCTGAAATTCTGAAAAAGATTTTACGATGTTTTTGTTCTATTTTCGAAAAAATTATTGGGACGTCACCAGGACCGTCACTAAATGTCCGTTTCAGGGGGTGTATACAATGAATTTTTCGACAAAATGTGCGTACAATCCTTTATTTGCCGATGAAATATTACTTCCCTGGATTTGGCAAGTGAGTTTTGATAAATATGTTTGTTTGAATATTTTAATATTGTGATTGGCACAAAAGTCTTTCTTCCCAAAAAACATTGATAAAGAAAATTAATTACAGGGTGAAGTTGAAATGAAAGAGACGAAAATGAAAACAAAGTATGTTTCTGACTGATGGAAGCAAAATGTTTGTTTGATTATTAAAAGCAAGATTTTTGGATTTAACGCCAATTTTATACATTTTCATTCCTTATTAGAATTTTTATTTATAAATAACACTGACATTGTACACATCAGCATTTCAAAAACTTTTAGAATTAAATTCAATTTTTTCACTTATTTTACAACAGCATCCACACTCAAAGTTTTAATTCGTTTTTTCCAATATTCTAAAAATTCTCCATACGACATTCTCCCTTCAAGTTGCGATCAACATTTTCGATCAACGGATTCCATCAACGGTTTCGGCTAGTGTCGTTAAGTTAAGTGTAATTTCGATCAACCTCGCAACTTCGCAACGACAACGCAACAAACCTCCTTTGTTTTGCTACTTGTAAATCCTCTAAAGCCTTTTTCCGCCCTTCGTGCAGTGAAATTGAAATTAGAAGCATTAGCAATCGTTGCTAGAACTTTGTCAATACAATATTTATGATAAGTAATATATCTGAGATCTATCTATCTAAGATGGACGATCACATTCTGCAGTAAAGATAGTTTTGAGGGTCGGTAGTTTTTGCCGTTTAGGTTGAAAGTATCAGCAGGAAATAGGAAAAGGCATCAAAATTCTGCGAAAACACCCTGAAATTAATTCATTTTTCTTGCAGGCATACGACGAAACCTATATTCTAAAACCTAAACTTTCCTAGAACCGGGGGTGTCACTTTATCATCCACACTGGCATGCTTACCAAGTCAGTGATTGAGAACTTTGCCGAAATTATGTACAAAAAATGCCCTGTAGTTTTTTCCTGCACGAGGGCCATTGATTATAGATAGAAGGGTGAGCTAACCCCCCATAAACACCCATCTCATGTAACACCCCTGTCTTTGATAGGGTAACTTCCTTACAAAATCTCTGTACACTAAAGACACAACTGGAAAATCGACTTTCAACACAAAAAACAATTTTACAATTTTAAACAACAAACACCAAACGATGCAACTCAAAATTGACAACACCAAAACAAATCAAAAGACACAGAATAATAATAAGTGGAATTAAAAGACCTGGGAGGGCGGGGGTGGGGGTTCTCGAAGGGTGAAGGAAAATGTATTCAACCTATTTTCAAAATAAACGCTTCGATATTGCTGTTTATAATTATAGCAGCGTCGATAAAAACAGGTTTGAGCATATGAAGAGCTCAAGTGTTGTCCTACGCCGTGCCATCATGTCAACAATTCAGTCCGTATGGTCAAGTTACGTAGAAAAACCTTACATGAACACCAATGTGATTAAAACATAATACCCTCCCCCCGGAGCAGAATCCAATCATGTCCTTCCGCCTCATTTGAAAAACAAAACGGAAGCAATAGCGAAACTGAGGCTCGTGGAATGGGGTTCTTGGACCTAACCTTGAAGGACCTTTTGCTCATGGAATTCTGGCCTATCATTGCGAACCATGGGAGAACTGAGAAACCGCAACATTGAAGCAAGAAAATCTGCTCCCTATACCATCTATCTCCTCTCATATAACTACACTCTCTTTTCTCTTTCCTGTTGCAATGCGCTTTCAATTAGACCCGAACAACTGACAAGCGATATTACGAGCCTGGCTTGTCGTAAATATTACGTTTTTATCAGCTATATCAACTTGACTTGCTACTTCTACTCGTAACTGAATCAGCAGGTCGTAAACTCAACGATTGGCTATTGTTACTGGATGAACGCGACCGACTGTCGATAATGGCGGAACTGGAAAGGGAACTTGGCACACCAAGGGGCGTTGAACGGGGTGAATCATCGTTTGTTCTACCTTCGTGGAGTCTTCGTGTATGAGATTTCACGCATTCGAGGATATCACGGCCATTTTGCGTGAGAAAATGGAATTCACCATCACCGCTTTGACTCGTTCTAGAAAAAGAGAGACGAAGGTGTGAATACGAGGCTAATGATATCTGACTTTGATTGAAAGTTTGCTGATCTTTGTATGAAAATGAAAATCAGATGAAAAAACTCTCAAAATAACAAGGCAAAAATCAGGACCACTTTTATAGGATAAATACTTGGGGGGGGGGGGGAATCTATTGCTTTCTTAGTCAAAGGGGATAACAGGTCTATTGTTTTAAATTATAAACAAAAACGGACCAAGAAGGGGCTGTTGGGGGGAGCAACTGCCCACCCAGTTAGTATGTTGAAAGAAGCCCAGTTGCAAGGAATTACATTGTTTTCAGACAATCATATGGCATTGAAATCATGACAAGCTTCATCTAAGCATTCAAATAATAATATTAGAGTCCCTAAAAATTAGGTATTCTGGAATGGAAAAAGGTTGAAATTTGTGAACAACCGACACTCAATCGTTTCAAAGAACAACTTAAAACGCATCTAACTGGAATGCAACTCTATGAAAGAACAGCAATAAATAGATAAGATTTATAGGTCTTAATTGTTGGGCATGTTATCAATGGAATTAGATTCTGAAATCTCAGAGCAAAGACGACGATAAAATAGATCATCATTCATGTTCGTTTTCAAGAATTTCTTGATTTTATAACGCAGCCATAAATAAAAAAAAACAAGTCCAATGTGACAAAGCCGGAGAAAAACTTAAGACAAAAACAGAGTTGAATTGAGACATAATCTGTATTAAAATTCTAAACTTAAACTTCAGGCGAGACCATAATAAGAAAAGTTTCGGAATTCTATTCTACTTACTATTTAATATGCTGAAGGGTTAATTTGTGTATTAAAATATCAAAAATACAGAAAAATAAAAAGGCTATTTGTGCGATAATTATAATAACAATTGTGATATCAAGAACAAAGTGCAAGAATAATAAAACTGGTAGAACGGAAAGTACCTTGCAACATTGATTATAAAGATCTTCTCCCCATCATGAAGATGACACAATCTTTGCAATCTAAATCTCGGAATATCCTCAAGATGCCATTGAATTCTTATTTCTCGTTGGTGATCCCTTTTCGATAATTTTAAATGCTCAGGGGAAACGGAGAGCAGAAAATCACCAGCTAATGATAATTTTTCAGAATCTTCTGTGCAAACAATTGTGACGCAGAATGAGCCTTGAAGAAAACATATTTAGAAAGTTTGAATATTAAATAAATATTGTAAATAATAATAATGTTGTATTGGCATTGAGCAGGGATGGTGCGACTGCCACTACAATGCAATCTAAGTTATTACGTAATTAGCAAGTGACCAGTATTTTCACGTGATCAACAAGAGATCCGTAGAGAAAATTTTTGTCTGGTTTTAAAACTTTGCTCACTTTTTGTTATTCACTGAAGAGTGTCGGAAAAAACCACGCCTTCTACGGCATTTGATTTTAATGTTTGATTTTTGGATAAAATTTGGGATTGTGTGGTACATCAGAGTTGAGGTAAAAAATAACGAAATGAAAACAAAGCAAATATACAAACCTTCAGGACTCGAGATTTGTGATGCTGGTATAATTTTTGGTTCAGGAAGAATATAAAGTATTAATTTTCGAATAATTCTAATCCATTCATTCATTTCATTTTCATTATCAGTTGCAAAAAACAGCCATTTTATTCCATCACTGAAAACGAGCCTAAAAACATATTCATGAGTTTTTGAGGTAGATATTTCCACGTTTTGTAGTGTTTGTAATGGTATGATTGTCGTGTGTTTTCCACGCAAACACGATTCCTCACTTTTATGATACTCCAAACGATGCTGCTTTTGGCCTGATTTTCGCCTTAGAGTAAACCATTTTCTTCTCCAAACCTATAGAACAACAAAAAAAACACACGCTTGAGAAATGCATTTAACTTTGATTCGTATAAAACATAAAATATTTTTTATAATTTGGCCTTTCAGCTATATTACCAATCTATGCAACACAGAAACTGTGAGGAATCTTTCAAGGAAGCGTTGGCGTTATTGAAGCCAAAGAAGAATCTGAAATTGATACTGGAGAAACATTCAAATGCATTTGTTTTTTCGAAACGGTTCGAGACTCGAATGTTATAATAAAAAAATGCAATTACGTGATTTCTTAAGTTTGGAAAACATAGAAGTCAACTTTTTAAATCGCCGAGGAACTGGGTAGGGTTTTATATATATACCATTCTCGTATAAGAAAACGTGTTTTAAACAAAATCAGCCTTTGTCTGTCTGTTACCATGAATTTGGTTGGGATGTTTTCACAAGTTTATTTTTCATTGTTAAGAGGACCAAAAGTTATCTGAAATTTTTCAACTTGTCCACTTCTCCTGCAAAGACTGAAATTTCCCATCGCCGAAGCAAAAATCGGTAAACAAGAAAGGCGTCAAGGCAAAAACCCAAACAAATAAATTTATTTCATGACATCCTAAAGGAAATGAAGGAACATGATAAATCATATAAATAAGTAATCTTGTTTTTCACAGAAAATCCATTCGGCCTTTGTTCTGCTAATACAAACACAGGCATCGAAGCTTGAAATTTATCGTAACCGAAAAACCACAGAAAAACAATGGAAAAATTGAAAAACAAAATAGAGATGATATTTTATCGATTTCTCAGGCTCTCTTTTTGTAACGATTGAATGATAAATTTATCAAAAACACAAGTATGGTTTTTGAAAGTGGCTACTTTTAGTCAACATATCAATATTGCTTGCCAACGCACTTAAAACTATATTTTGTTTAATTTCTTTTAAAAAATTTAAAAAAAAACGAAATGATACTTTTGAAATTTTTACACAGTAAACATTTTGACGAATAAGCATTTTTCTGGTAAAAATAGAGACGATTGTTGATTGGGCAATATTGACAGAAAATTAAGAGGTGACATTTTTTAATGAAGAAGGTATCTAATTATATTTTAACTTTAGAGAGTATTTTTAAATCATGTCAAAAACAGCAGCATTAAAATATTTCAAAGGGTAAATACTAATTAATCGAAATAGTAAGATGTGATACTTCAGAGAGTTTTTCAGTTTATCAAAAAAATGCAATAGGGAGTAAGTTTAAAGTATGTAAAAATTTGTGTGCTGGTTTGAATTGAAGGGTGATTCCAAACTTTTCTAATCCAACCAAATAAATGTGTATGAAACTGGCACAAAAACAGATTTCTCTTATCTTAAACGTAGGTACAATTTATAGGTAGCAGTTAAGCTGAGTTCAGTTCAGTTAACGATAATCAAAATGAAAGGTCATGTTCTTTGATGTCAGGTGCAACCTTGGCGGGTGAAGGAATTGAGGTTTTCACTTCAATAGAACGTTTTCTATGTTTTTACAACATTTTTTGTAACGAGTTTAACTTGCATTTGAAGGGGGCAGATCCCCTCTTCTCCGTGGCAAAAAAGGCCAAATTGTTTATTATTGTCGTTTCATTTTTATTCTCTTCCGTAGTTTTTATCACACTACACTGATTGCCCCTTCCTTTGTAACCCGTTTGCAAGTTGTTTTTCCCTGTTTTTCCCAATTTTTAAGTGCTTTTTCACAAAAATATTTTACATTTGACAAACTACAAATATCAGCCATCTCTATACAGGCTCAAATGATGCTGTTATTATCATGTGTTTTTGTCATAAATTGAAAAGAAGTATGGATCCCGATTGAAAGTTATTATTGAGAATTATGAAAATGAAAGCAGGTGGAAATTGGTTTTTGTGCAGCTGCAATTTGGACTAAACATGTCAAAACAGGATAGCGATTTTCATACTATAATTGAACCAGCAGGTTAGAAAGATGTTGTTTACTAATTATGAAAGGGGCATAACCTGATGAGTATCAAATACATAAGCCTCCCCCCCCTCCTCCAGTCTGACTTGGTTTTTGCAATTTAGAAATGATTTCTTCCAGACCAATTTAACACCAATAACAAAAATTACACTTGATTTGCAGCCTAGCTAGGTCTTCTAACTTCTTTAACAATTCCAAACAAAATTATCAAAGAAAATACAAATTTCAAACGAAATTCCAGAGTTTCCATTTATTTGATAACTTCAACAAAACTGCAAAGTATTTGCCAATATCGCCCGCTTCCATCAGCGCAAATGCTCAATTTAAAATTATCTGTTAAATTGTTCCCATAGAGTTAAAAATATTTGAGTTACATCTGCATTTCGTAAGATCAAAAGATTGCCAAGACGTAGGAACTTAGTGCAATTCAATAAAAACAGAAGTGACCGTTAAACTACCCACTGAAAACCCAAAAACTTCAACCCTTCGCCGAAAAAATTCAAAATCCTACACCATAACAAAGTAACTTGAGCATTTCAACGCATCCCGCTGAATTTGCATACTGTGTATTTTTAAAACAAAACATTAATTTGTAATCACAATCCAACAACTTAAGTTTATTGTTACTAAAATAAAATTTTCTTTTCGCGATCAACGAGCTGTAACACTTAGAAAATCTACCCCAAAATATTCGAAAGAAATGTTTGACAAATTGCAATCAAAAACGCAAATGTAAAAAAGTACAAAACGGGAACAGTTTTACTTGTTAAATTAAAACACAAAACAGGCCAACTTGCAGCATGTTTTTAATGAATTACATGTGAGATTACGCCTTAGAAATCGCAATTTTCGGCCCCGATTCTTGCTCGGATAGGTAAATAAATTAAAACATCGAGTTTGCAAAAACGAGCAAAGATTTCGCTTGAGATAATAATACGAATTCTTCTTAGTAACACGATCATTTTTGCCAAAATATCCCGGCATGATACTTACTTTCAAACCGAACTTTCGATGTTTTCTAGGCAACTTCATTTCCATGTAACCACATTTCACAAGATCAGACATCTTGAACAGCTTTTTACAAACCAAAACTTTCCCGAATCTTTGCTCCGATGCAAGACTTGTTTACTAAGTCTTTCCTTGACAAATAAAGCCCAAATCAACAGAAAGTTGGCGTGGATGAGCAATTAAGAGCTTGAAAACAAAAACAATATCGTTGAGACCTTTCGATCTTTTGTTCTGAAGAGGAAATGTTTTGTGACGGTCGAAGGAAAGAAAAATCGTAAACAACTTTGTTTATCAGAACGAGCCATGTGTCATTGTACATTATGTAAAATACGGACCACCACAGATTGCGCCATCCCAGCGGATCTACTTGTAAAGGGGTACATTGTAAACCGGGGTAAAGGGGGCATAATATATACATTTAAGAATGCATAAGGTTCATGTACACAGACGAAATTCAAGATTGGAATCAGTGCAGTGACGTTCAAAGTGTTTAAACAGTTAAAGGAGACGAACATAAAGTTTTGGTATCCTTTGGAACAATGATAATTTTTTAAAAAAAGTTTTCATACTTTTTCATAGAAAATATTGCCAGATAGGTGTTCCCCCAAAACAATCGAGGGTGAAATGTCACAAATTCCTACAAGAGTTTCCTCATTTTCTTTGGAAATCTTCAAAATAGATTTTAGAAATGCCTTTTAAAAACTAGGTTCATTTTCAGTCAGGCATTTCATCAACTCTCTCTTTGGTAAAATGGACACGTTCCCTTGAACACTAAGATGACCCTTGTAAAGTAGAAATGGAGACTCGGAGCTAAAATGTTAAGTGGCCTTGATGAAGCATTAAAAGGGAGTATGGGACTGAATTACAGATAGGTCAACTCAAAATTACATGGGATCTGTTGAAACGCTTTCAACAAATTAGAAATTCGATGGATTGGATAAAGGGCCGGGTCGAACATTGTAACAAATTGGTGAAAAGAAACAAAACAAAGAAGGAAAGAGTTGAGTGTAGGTAAAAGGAATTAAATTTAAAATTAATGAAAATAACATAAAACAGTTGAATTAAAATGAACCAACGCCTTTTTAAACCTTTGAGGATATTTCTTAAATTCTATCAAATGCTTAATTGAACTCATTTTGAAGAAATGATATTGGTTTCATTTATAAAACCCTAGCTTAGCAAGACAGAACAAGATATAAACGGATACTTTGTCTTCGTTTACAATACCATTTTCTTGCTCAAAACCTTTTCAATCATTTTTTTAATTTATTTTCCGCTACTTGTTTCCTCACCATGTGGTTTTTGGCCTCTGGGGATGTGCTTGCAACAAATGGATGGGAAGATTGTCACTAGTGCAACTGACCTTGAAAATGATGTTGACACACGAAGGAGAAACTATGAATTATTAAACTATGAAAATGAAGTCATCTTTTCAGCTCAAAAGTGTGCAACATTTATCGTAGAAAATAAGTCTTTAATGCAAAATGGGAATAAATTATTGATTACTTGATGTTGATAAACATAAGGAAAAAACATTGATGATCGATGGTAATTTTTAATCAAAATTGCCCCAAAAAACCATCGAAATTACAATCTACACCGATACCACACCTTATATGTATTTTGATAAGGATGATGATGATGATGAAGATGATGATGATGATGATGATGATGATGATGATGATGATGATGATGATGATGATGATAGTGATATTGGTGATGATGATGATGAAGATGATGATGATGATAATGGTCAGTATTTTACTCAGTATTTTACATCAGGAGAATATCCTTACTATTCCGTATTTCACATTGACTTGTTTTGATACACTTTTCAAATTCTATAAGTACACGTAATCGCTGGCGTGTTTTTATTTGTCTCCGTAAATGTACTTAGGTCAGTCAGGTCATTAGTAAAGCTTCTCTCACCCAACAGGAAAATTAACTTGAATTAACTGTTTTCAAACTATTTTGGCCACTATTTAAGCTGACGTCAGTATCCGTAACAGGATTTATAGATTGCCAAATATTTTTGGCGAGAAGGGAGCAAAAACAACCGAACAATGTCCTGCTAGGATAAAGACGAATTGATGAGCATAATTTTCCAAATCTGTTAGAAGTAATAAACTCGTTTTAGCCCTTTGTGATAACACTGTTGTTAAGTGGGGCCATTACATTTGGAATTTACATGTGGAATTTACAGCACACAAAATGCTGAGCTATTCTCATTTAGTTTCACTTTGTTTTTACGACTCCGATAGCCAAGAACAAGCCAAAGATTTGGCTAGCAATATGCAGGGCTGCCGAGAGGTTTTTGAGGCCCTGGAGCAGAGCTGCAAAATGAGGCCCCCTGTATCTGTGATTGAATCGAGCAGAAGGGGCAGCCTGGCGGGTCAACTCCCATTGTCAATTGTAGGCACCCGTATCCTTAAAACCTCTGAGAAAGGGGTTCAATTTCATCCCAAACAAAGGACATAGAAACTGGAAAAAGGGGTGTATTTTTGAAAAAAGTAAGAAAAATTAAGAAAAGGGGTTTTTTAGGTCTAACTCATCGTATGAAAAACAATGTGTTCTTTGGTTTCAGAGAAAAGGGGGGGGGGGGCTAAAATTTGAGTTAAAAATTAGAGAAAAGGGTCAATTTTTTAGAGCCTCAGACGTGGGTGCTTACATTTGACAATGAGAGTTGACCCAACGGGAGGGGCAGAAAGCAAGGGGAATTTCCGGTGCTATGACAGGTACACCAAACTAGAAATTGTTTCTAATTTGTAAATAGGAGCCCTTTTACAGCAAACAGGGTGTTATTTTGCATTATATCAAAATGCCGTGAAATATTTTTAAATTGAAGACATAACAAGCTTTGAAGGGAAAATCATCTGAGAAACAACCGTTCTTAAAAAACGTATTTTGACTCTTCACAGCATTTTGATTAAATCTCTGTTTTTGATCATATTTCAAATACGTATTTGAGTAGATGTTATACTTCCTATAAATTCTCTATTTATCTTAGTTTACCGAATCACAAATGTTGACTGAAAGCAGCTCATGTGAAAATAATGCTACATGGAACTAACTTCCCCTTTTCAGTGGGTGCTGGGGGGGGGGGCAATGCCACTCTCACCCTTAGAAAAGAAATATTTATTCTTTAATTGCTACTTTTTGGCTATTACTTTTTCATGCTTTTGTTCCCCTTACCCTCAAGCGCAGCTGGTATTGCTGTTTTTAATGCAACTTTTCAAAACGAATACCTATGCTTACCTTTGATGACGTAACGCCCCAAGACAGTGTCCCAACACATTTACATATATCATATTCAACTTGCAATTGACCTGTTTATTTCTTATGAGGCTAATCTGTTGTTAAGCATTGTGATACATTCTACTTATAGCCATATTAAGTGTTGGGATTTATGACATTCATGAGACCCTCTTATACCATTACTTAGTGCAAAGCCTCACTTATCATTATTATCATGGGTCTGAAGTACGCACTTAAAAAGGAAATGTATATTTTCAAGTACTTTATGGGACATAGGTCATCTGTTACTGGACAAAGAGGTCAGACAAATTTCAAAGAAAGTCCTTTCGGCTCAACAGATGAAATTCAAAAATTAAGAAATGTGAATGCCTTTTCATTAATTTTTTATTCATAATTTTAATTTGATTTGTGGATAAGAACAGTGTTTAGTTTTGCACTTTTAGAAAATGGCAGAATCAAATTGTTCTCAGCAAGGCATTAAAGTTTTTGATTAGGCACTGCTTTATTGAAAAAATTGTTCATCTGATGGTTAGCAAACTATAGATAGGACATTTTGGGTAAGTTAGCAGGTAATTACATAAAGATGAAGTGATGAATGACTAAGAGTTTGCAAAAATACTTTTTTTCAACACTTGAAGTTACAAAGAATTAGGGAATCATTGTACATAGATTTAAACACATTATTTACAAAAAACAGATGAAAAGAAAACGTTTTAAGTTATGAAATGTTACTTGTTGGTGGTTTTTCTTTTGATGATTGTGAATTATATGATGTTGGCAATTTATCTTTTGCCACTTCTTTTTTCAAAACATGCAACAAAGCTTGAGAACTTTCAAGAATCTGAAAATAACAAGTTTGTAAGTTGAATATTGTGAAAAGCAGAGACATATCTTTCAAATACTTCTAAAATTGAAAACTGGGATAAATGACAAATACAGTCAATGATTGTTGATTTTTGAGTCAATGGATATTTCTATTTGCCGTCATCCGAATTTCTAATTTCATTCGCATGAAGTGTTAGATAAGAAAATAAATAAAATTGGGAAAAAATTTCCGGTTTGATGGTAAAACAACTGATTTATAATTTAAAGGAAAAACCTGATTTTGCAGAAAGAAATGAAAACAATTTTGCAATAAACAGACTAATCATAGGTTTGACAGTGGTCTGGACGAGTCACTAAGGCACCACATCTAAAAACCAATGAACCTACAGGTTTGCAGTGTGAGATCACAGCTGGACCCTTTCGCTACAAAGTATGGAAATAAGTCGCTTTCATTTAGGGGAAGCATAATTTGGAAGCAAATTCCAGATCAATATAAAGCTGCAAAAACTGATGATAGACTAATTATGCAAATGACTAATTATGCAAACAGCTAATTATGCAAAAAATAATCATGCAAACCTTCATGTAAGCTGTCTCAGTTTCTGCAATCATTTTGTCATATTCATTTCTTGATGAGATTTTTTTTGCCAAGCTTTCATTAACTTTTGCCAACTTTTCTGTTAGTATTCGTATATCGTTTTGCAACTTCCCTTTTTCTTCTTCCTCAACCAAGATTTGACGCTGAAGTTCATCTCGTTTAGTGCACAGATCCTCAATACCTAAAAAATAAATATATATTATGCTTAAGTAAATCATGTGGAACAACTGGTACTTCATCCCTGAGATGGAATTCTGATGCCAATTTCATTTTTTTGCAATTGAATTAGGTTCAAAGGGAACCAACAGGCTCAGGTGAAGAACGTGTTGCAACCTATGCTAAGTGGCTGTTCAAGATGCTGCCCTTAAATATACAATGGTTCAGAGTGCAATGCCACGTTGAGGACAAGTTGTGTAAAAATTGTCTTCAACCTATGCCCTTACCATAATTCAAAGCCTCTTTACATGAGAATTTTCAAAAGGCTTTGAAACTTCCAGTGCCATGTGTCCAGTTTGGTATCTATAATTTTTCCGCTGTTCAAAAGGTGTTTTCCAAGTGCTTTGAAACTCTCAGTTTCAAGCCTTTCACTTGATATTTAAAGCTACCTTGAAATTTCAACCTGCCTTGAAAACGTAAACTGAGTTTATATTGCTTGAGCTTTGATTCACTCTCTTTCATGTGAACACTTCAGGGGCTCATGACAAATTGAATGCTCTTTGACAATTCTCATGTGAAGGGATTCTTTAACTATTTTTGTGAGATAGCAATGGCACAGTTTCCTTAATGTAACATGAACAGTACAGACCCAGTAGAATTTGATTTCAGTTAAAAGCAAGCAATGTGCAGATTTACTAACTTGTCAATTTTCATCATTTTCCTGCATTGAACCAAGTTTCAAAAAGCATGCAAGGGTGCACAGACAATTAAGGTTCCAGTCTGGCTCTAGCAAGGTGCTTGGAGAACATCTTTTGCCTCTCTTTCTCCTCTCGAATATTGAGTTCCTAGTCTGTAGATTAGAATCAAACGTGGTTGCAAGCGTTTTATAAATGCTTTTTTACTAGCTTGTTGATGATGCATCATTGTCAAAAAAACCTTTGGTATTTGGCTAATATTAGTTAATTTGATCCGTATGATACATTGATTTTTATTTTAAAAATTATTTAACTTTCCCCTTCTGTTGATATGATATCGGCATTCCGCATTCGGCCTGTGTGGGTCTAATAACTGACTGATCTCTATACTTACACTTGACTAGCTCATTGTTGTATGACTGTAGAACAGCTCCTTGTTGCGACATTTTCTAGCAATTTAAGTCGATTCTCTATTTTACAATAATTCTCGAACAATTTTGAATATTTGATACAACTTCAAAACAGAAATCAAGTCTTTTTTGTGTTGGTTGCTATGATAATCTCGTTTAGAGAATCACAAATGAGGTTTAATCACAATCGAGGCTCCATCATAAATGTGACAAAATGGCGGCATGCTGTGGAATAATGCTACAGCGGCAGAAAATGTTCTTTACCATACAAGAAATGATATTCAAACTCTCACCAAGAATTGGAAATGTAAGATGTACATTTGCTTTACCTTTTTTGTATGAAAGATATGTCATAAGCCTCCTTTTCTCGTTAGCCCGTCCCCCCCTTCGTTTCCAAAAAGGCCCCCACTCCTTTTTTAGGAAGCAAAAAGTTTCTATTTGCCCATATATACTTTAATCAAGTTAAACATAACTTAATGGAACTTAAGGTAAGCCATGTTTGCCCCCAAGGCTTGCAGGCCATTTCCTGTAAGAAGGATAGATCTTTATATATTTTTAAAACTAAATTTTGCCTTTCCAGGAAAGGATGTTTCACACATCGCTAAACCTGAAGGAAAAGCCTGAAAAGACATTATCTGATGATGTCAAAGATGGAGATGAAATGCAAGGAAGTGAACAGATTTATGGTTATGTTGATGGACACAGAGACAAAAATGCAGATGGCCTGCTCTACTTGGGGATGATAAAACTACCTGAGGATTTGAAAGAGTCTTATAAATTATTTTGCAAAAGTATGTTGCTTAATTTTCATCATTATCTTCAGTTTTAGTTACTCATTAAATATTGCGGTGGCCCCCAATATTTTGATCATCATCATCATCATCAAGTGCTATGAAGTCCTGCATCAGCGTTTAGGGTCCACCATTCCACTCTTCCATGCATCTTTCGTATTATATGCATGCTCATTCAAGGCTCCAGCCAATCTATTACATTCATCAAATATATCTTGTCAAGACACAATCTACATCTTTCCTGCGCCTCTGTATAACTACCTAAATTACTCATTTGTTTTCTTTGATAAAGCCATGTTTGCAGGCAATTCTTCAAGAGAAAAAGGTAACAGTTTTTTCCATTTTTGATTTTAAAAATAGGGGCAGAAGTTGCAAGGTGCACTTCACATGCAAATGCAAATTAAGCTTATTAGGGCCAAACCTTGGGTCCCTAAGAAGGGACCAGTAAAGGTTTAATTGCTAGATGTTAGCCACTACAACGAAGAGTCCAGTTTTCAGTTGTAAGTTTGTAGAAATCTAAACAAAATTTTTCTTTTCTGTTTCACTCCTTGTTATGTTTATAAATTCTTTATTTATTGTGGTTTTCTGCAAAGTACCAAATTATAGTTGTTTTTGTTACTTGTTTTTGTTACTTCATTTCTTTTGCTATTCATTTTTCTTCTCTTTATTTGGTAGGATATCCAAAAAAGACCTTGACAGAAGACGGGCAAAAAATTGCATTGCACATCCGAAACAGAGGCAGGCCAACTGAACAGACATGGAAAAAATTTAAAGAATCAAAAGTAAAAATAAATCCACAAGGTTTCGAAACAGATTAATTTTTTGGTCTTTTTCCCAAAATTGTTAATGTCTATGTGATAATAATAAATAATAAAACAATTATATTTATGCAGGATGACCATTCCAAAAATTACAATATTACTGTTATCACGTTTTGTCCAATGGTTGACTTGGTGTTCATTTTTCATTAGCTATTCCATCATTACATGATGTTTTCATACTCTAAGGAATGTCCAACAAAAAGAGTGCTTTTCACTCTGTTCTATCATGTTTGAGATTTTTCATGAAAGTTTGCTATTCAAAACAGCTATTAACATGCAAATCTATTGAAAATTTGTAAAAATTCAAATGGGGCATCTGCATCTAAAAGAGATAAATTGTGTAATGAGATTCGCCTGTACCTTGCTCATTCATTTATAATCTTGCTCAAGCCTTTAAAAGTAGAAACAGTTTTTGTTACGTCTTATGGTCAATTGAACCTTTTTCAACAGTTGAGCAGTTTACAGTTGGTTGTGAAGAAACCAATTTATCCACTGATGATTATGATGATGATGAAAATGGCAATAATGATGAGAATGAGGTGGAAGATTCTGTGCTGCAAAATTCAAATGATTCCAATGAAGATTTGCTGCTTTCAACAAGAAAATCAAAGAAAAGAACTAAATTACCAAAAAGAGCTGCATACTCTGTTATCAGGTGAATTGAGAAATTTGAGAATATTTAAAAACTTGTACTCAAAATATCACTGCTATTCCAAAAAAGCTGTTGGTTTAAACAGCAAAATACTTTCTTTGTTGTACTAGCAATTTTACCAGTTATGGTGCTCCCTAAATCCATCTCCATAGTTACAAACTCAATCATGCACCTTTCCAGCCAAGGCCTGTTATAAATTGATTTAATTGTATTTCTTGTTAGGTTTTCTTAAAGCAATTAAAAAGCCTTTTGAATAATAATGATTTCTAATTTTTAATAACTTTTCGTGCATTTCCCTGCACTTGACAGAGTAGCTTTGTCACAATCGTCTCCCGTCTTGGTTATATCTTTGTTGCCTTTGTTCCACCATTGAGAATAGCTTTTGCTGTCTCTGTTATTGTCTGTTTTTCATAATCCCCACCATGATGACAGTGCCTTTCCATTAAACTTTTCAAACTTGTTTTCAAATGATTGATTTCTGCCTCAGATATGGTAAACGAGAGATAGCTGCATTTGCATCCAGTCGTGTTCCAGCTTGTTTTGGTACAACTAAAAAGGTTTTTAGTGAGGTATGTTATCTTAGATTAAATAAATAAATATGTAATCAATCAATGTGCATTATACCCATAGAAAAAGGAAAGGTGTCCTGTTCCTAAAACTGATGCAAAAAATTGCTATTTTCCACTTTGAGATTATTTTCATCTATGTGTCCTCATCTTCTTTTAAGAATTTTCATTCTGGCAGCATTCACTAAGAATTTCTCTTTTCACCACGATTTCCCCTTCTTTTAGATTTCACGAAGAGATCCAAGTTTCACCCCAAAAACTTTACTTGATTTCGGCTCAGGAACTGGCACAGCAATCTGGTGAGTGTCATAAAAAATAAAAAGCAAATCAAGGAAAGTGCAGAAAGAAATGTTTCTCTTTAAGATTATAGTAAAAATCAAAAGGAAAATTAGGAATCTTTATTTTTTACCCAGAATTGTGGACAGCTTTGGAAAAGATTGTTTTAAATGATTTTTAGATTTAAGTTTTGTCACAATGAAAATTATTTATTCATGTATTTATTTATTTATTTGTTTATTTTCATATTTGTTTTTTTACAGGGCTGCCCATGATATTTGGGGGAAATCTTTAAGAGAATACCAATGCATTGATGTTTCTGAAGATGCAAACAATGCTTGTGAGTTTTTGTTGCGAGGTTAGTTGATCATTCTCGTACTTGCATCACTCTACAACATTATCACATCTCTTTTTCCTTATCTGTATTATGATTGGCTGGGATTGGTGATGTTTTTACTTCTGTTGGCATTACTTATGTCACATGAAATCTGCAGGGATTTCCCACAAATTGATTGCAACATGTTTGGTTTGCTTTCTCAAATGGAACATTTTTCCCATGATGAAGTCATGAACTTGGCATTTCGGCACAATTTCAAATAATCATCATTATAAGTTTACAATATACCCTACTGTATCAAGCAAACAGAATACCACATCCAATTAACTTGTCAGAAACATTTAGTTAATTTTGTAAAAGTTGTTTACATTAATATTATTTTGCAGGCAGCACTGATCCCTCAAATCCTTTGAAAATACCAGGTGTATATTTTCGTAGATTTCTACCACTGTCTAACAAGGTAATTTTATTGAATTAGTTATTTTTCATTTATCATCTATTTTAATATGCCCTCGTTTTTCCTTTTTATTCATTCTAGAAAATATTGAAACACCAATGTTTTCATACAATTAGACTTGCACATAATAATTATGCTTTAGTACTACATAGCCATAGTGTGGTTTTAATTATTGTTATTCTATTTCTCTAAGGTGACATATGATGTGGTTGTATCAGCTTATTCATTAAGTGAACTGCCATTCAGAAAACAAAGGCAGTTTGCTTTATCAAATCTTTGGGCAAAGACAAATGAATATTTGGTAAGCAAAACACATTATTTAATGTTTTAAAACATCGGGATGCAAATAATATCTTGGAAATGACATCATGCTATATCATAAAATATTTCTATTTGTATTGCATTTCGTTTTCACGCGTCTCTTTTTCTCGGTTAGGATACGTTACGGTATGATTCGATTCGATACATTATGGTGGTATTTGACAATTAGACAGGACACGATACGATACGATACGATACGATACGGTACGGCACGATATCATTTAATACGGCATGGTGTGATACAATGCGATACGATACGATACGATACGATACGATACGATACGATACGATACGATACGATACGATACGATACGATACGATACGATACTATACGATACGATACGATATCATTTAATACTGTATGATGTGATACAATGCGATACGATATGATACGATACGATACGACGATACGATACGATACGATAGGATACGATACGATACGATACGATATCATTTAATACTGTATGATGTGATACAATGCGATACGATACGATATGATACGATACGATACGATACGATACGATACGATACGATACGATACGATACGATACGATACGACACGATACCGTGTCTTATTAAATGCACATCACAGTGCAAAGATATCTAATACACAAACAAACTGTGCCATGATGCAACTACTCCCCCCTCCCCCATCTACGCCTTCCATTGCCTTTTCTCATCAATTTATAATTTATTTGTCGTAGGTTTTAATTGAACCTGGCAACAATGAAGGATTTGATATTATGCTCCAAGCACGAAATTATGTAACCAAGGTAACATATTCTGTAATCATCTATCTAATCTCAGTTTACAAGCATCATGCAAAGAAATTGGATTTGCATCCATTAATGCAACATTTAGATAATGGCTAATTTTCTATGCTTAAATAGATTTTTTTAATCTGTTTCCAAATGTTTCCAAACCTAAACACCAAAAATCATTTACAACATATATAACTGATCTATTTCTATATTAATGTATGAAATTTCCTATATACCATTGGAAATTGAAACATCAAATTTTCTTTAATTGCTCTTAAATTGAAAACTGAAATATCATTAATTAATTTTTTCTAAGATTCAATCAGCCACTTCTTAGTCATTGGCTGTAATTCCCAGAGCGCAGTTTCTATGACAACGTAGTTATACCGACTTTGTTATGATTTTAAGAATTATTGTTAAAAATATTTTCAATGCCTGATTCAAGGGGGACAAAAGCATAACAGACGTTTTTACTGGTTACATTGAAACTGATCAGGGATTGTCTGAAGGTATCATATATTTTATTTCCTTTATTTGAAATTTGTTTTTGCTTTAATCAACATGTTCATCACAGTCATAATTTGAATTTCACCACCTATCATCAATCAAAGACCATTGATAATTGATCGATCACTAATCACTGATTTATTGCACATTGAACCATCATTGATCAATCGATAGGAGTGTGCAATGGACAGGAGGTATTTAATTCGCTGGCTTTCACATTGCAGGGATATTGATGGATAGGCCCATGTCCGTGCTAGATTAATTATGTAATAAGCTGCTAAGTAATAGATAGCTTCAAAGAGAATGTTGTTACCTCTCTCATCATGGTTATGATCATGAATCTAAGATCATGAGATAAATAGAATTTTAAATAAAGAATCTTTACTAGGACATAATTAAATTTCCCTCGGTTTTTTCACATCGCTTTTTGGTCAACTCATTTTATCTCAAAGGATTGTAATTAACCGATTATATTTCCAGTTTAATTAACAAATTCTTTAGAAATAAAGACCGTGATACTTTTTGTACTTTTTATCACTTTTTATATGTTGCACAACTAACTTATTCGATACTATTTCATAGATGAAGTGGAATTCATGATAGAAGATGAAGTAGACAAAGGATTTGTTTTCGCACCTGTAAGATCTTTTACTTAATGTTAAACTATCAAGAATAGTGAACAATATTTTTATGTTGAACTAAAAATGTTAGGAAACCATCGAAACCATTTCTTGTGCATAATTGTTTATTTCATGCGCCTCCCTAGTGTCCACATGATACTGCTTGTCCTCGATCAGAAGTAGAAGCAAGGGACCATCCTTGCAATTTCGAACAAAAAGTCCAGCTCGCATTTTCTCAGGTTTGTAGTCCACCATTTTGTTTTGTCTGCAATTTTAATTTCTGTCTCCACGTTTTGTCATGTGCAAAATTAGTTTTTGTCCCATTTTTTCCATCGCATTTCAAAAGGATGTGGAAGGCAGCTCTCAAACATTGTGGGTTATATCACTCAAAAGAGTAGATGGAGTATTCTTGCAAACTGCTCTAGTCCGGGTATCTGCAAATTTCTATACTGCCTCGTTTTCTAGTCAGTTGTAGATCTCCTTTGAATTTATCTCAAAAGCTGTCGAGACAATATATGTTCAATATTTCAAGTAATGATATTTAGTGATTGCAATGGATAAGCCTTTCTATAAGAGAAATGTTGCTCAATTATTGCTTTATGAATATTTTTTAGGAGTATTGAAACCATTTATCACTCACATTCTTAAATACACATTTGTTTTAATAAATTAGAGAAACACAACTTTGAAAAGATGGGGTTATGCAACTGAACGATTTTCATACCTGATTCTAAGGAAGGGAGAACGAAGCCTTGATGGTATGTTGTTGTGGTTGTTGCATAAAAGGGTCTGCAGTGAAATCGATCAATAAAGCATGATTGCATGCTTAAGAGATTCTGATGTTTTTATTGATTTTATGCAAAGAAAATGGGAGTTTAATTGGGTCTTGAAATTAAGGAGGAACTCGTTTTAGATGCGTTGATATTCATATGATTTTAATGCTTTTTTAAGTAATTTTGAGGTACGAAAATATAAGGTAAATATACTTAACTGAAGAAATATGGGTAGAAGTGAGAATTTGATAGAAAATAAGCTTTCTTTAGTTTCTTTTTTTGAAAGCAAATGCTTAATATGGGTAGAGTTTGATAGAAAAATAAGATCGCTTTAGTTTCTTTTTTGAAAAAAATTTGCTAAAAATGATAGGTTTTTTGGCAAACATCAAAGATAGCATTTATTCAATTGAAATGTTTATTTATGTCTCCAGTTCATATTCATTGTTATAATTATTGTTATTTGTTATTTGTTTTGTTACCAGAGAGAGCAATGCCGAGATTGCTTGAGCCACCAAAACGCAGAAGAAGACACGTGATATGCAACGTTTGTAATTCGAATGGTAAGAATTCACTTCAATCAATTTTACATGTACGATGTACAAGGTTCTTTTCAGTGACATTCAAAAACCACATCGTTGGTCATGTTTTCATCTTTGGTTGATTAAAAACACGGAATTCTTTGAAAAAATAAAATTTAAACAATATTATCTAATAACCCAATTTTGAATAGAAGACGTGATAAGTATTTGGCTAATAATAGCTAGTAATAATAATCTTATTTATCCTTTTGCAAAAGGAATTTCATGAACTTGATTTTGCACCAACTTTATTTTAGGTAATATTGAACAATACATCTTCACCAAACGAAAAGACCAGTGAGCGTTTTTTGCAACTATTTTCAGTAGAAATTGTGTTTACGTTTGCGAGATTCCCTCTGAGCAAGTTAAATCAGATATGAAATTGGCCTAAGAAGAGAGGAGAAAAGGATGTTTTTGTTTAGATACATAAATTTCTTTGTTCATCAGCATTATTCACTTTCTACCAAAGCAAAAAGAATTCTATAGTAGATGGGTATCTCTTCTGGTAAACTTTTCCATTATGATTATTTCACATAGTTGCATTTCTTTTTATTTAAACATCACATTTGCGAATCCTTTACGTATCTTTACAAACACTCTTCTGTTTTTGCTTTTTTATAGTTTCATGTAAGGAAAGTGATTGCAAAATCAAGTGGCTAACCCTCTGTTGCTACAAACATTGCCTCATGTCTTTTGTGAAACCGTTCTTGTTGTAGAATGGTTTCATTTGTTTCATTTGCATTTCAGGGACATGTATAAAGGTGCCAGGCATTGCGTACGATGGGGTGATTTGATGCCCGTTATGGAAAACAAGCAACCAAAGAAAATAATAACATTTAAGAATGAAATAATTGTTAATAAAGATAAAGATAAGTAAATAAAAGATAGCGCAGGTATCAAAATTTAGTCTGTGAATCCATATTTTTGATTATTTTCAGTTTATGTTTGGGACAAAACAGGTGAATAACTTTTCCTTGGATTTATATAGCTCCAATCCTTTTACTTAAATTGTATTGAGTGAGATTTAATTCTATTATTAACCTTCTCTTGAGGAAGTTGCAAAGGTTTAGTTTAGTTTCGTCATCTTGTTCAATATACAACAAAAGCGAAGTTTAATGCAACATAATTTCCAAAACGCGTTTCATTCCAAACAGAATTAACAGATGAAATTATTTTGTATCATAAATTTATTTGAATGATTTGAAAACATTAAGATTAATTCTATAAGAATAACAATCCAAATTGATGGCATCTAATCAATAGATAATATTTTTAAACAATGCAATGCATCTTTAGAATTTGTCACTTTCAGTTCACCTCTCCGATTGGTGTGTTTTCCTAAGTGCATTATGCCATAAGTTCAAAGGTGCATTTTCATCCTTCAAATATTCAAATTGATTGATCATTTGAGGGCTTGGTGGCTGAATGTATAACAAAAACCCAATGGTTAACCGATGCTTGATTGCATCTGCTAATTGCAAAGTGTCAGAAAATGTCCGAAATATGAATTACCACGCTACATGATGTTAATCACATTGTTTGCACGGGAATCTCAATGATAAATACTTTTTTGGTGTAGAGCATTGATCGTTAACAATCTTGTTATGGTACTTCTTCTCTTGAATTTGATTAGCTATTTGGTGCTACAAAACTTTAAAATTTCACGAAAGGGCAGAAACATAACTTGACATTTTTTCAACTGTTGTGGATTTTTATTCTATATTTCTTCAATGATTATTTAAGATATTTTAAACTTGCATCATGTCATAGCCCGTCTTAGGTATTTTGTAGACAGGTATATGGAGAGTGGATAGGTTTTGTTCTGACAGAGCAAATTCTATTAAGATATCACTTTAACGGTAATAAATATGATAAATATGATTCCCCAAGGAATTTTTTAAAATCGCCAATTCACACAAGAATTAATTAAAAATATGTTCTAATTAAATGTTGAAATTTACATAAGTATAACTCGTATGTAAGAATCTTGAAATGTGGGAAATTTGATTTGATTCAGAAATGTGCTCTCAAACCATTGTAAGTTTTGTGTTTATATTTCCTTTTTTCAGCGCAGAATGGAGTTTTATACCAAGTAAGTTTTGCAATATCTATTCAATAGTTGGTTTGAATGAAGTTAATTAATTGATTGCCTTGGTTTTTCAGTCATTATTGTATCCAATCATCAAAATCAAACATTTCAAGAAATTGCATACAATTTTTACTCCATTATTATCCGTAACTATATATTTGATTATTCAACTGTTGTATTAAACCATTGTGAAAACCTTCCTCGTATCATCCTCAAGTAATTCCTCACCACTCCCAACCTCCATCTCCTATGACTTCTGCGTCTGCCGCGACTCCCAGCACCACAGCAGAGAAATCTGAACCAATTTCGTCTGGTCGTGTTGATGTGCGACCTGGGCATATACTCAATTGTAACGTTATCTTCTTCTTGAGCCGACAAGTCGCAGCCGACTATTTCTGTGTTTGGTGCAATTTTCAGCCGCTGCTTAGGTGATGATGTTTCAGCCACGCAGCTTGGCATTGCATTTTGAATGTCATCTGTTTCATCATGGCCATCTGATTCGTCATAGTTGCCATCAATGTCGTCTGTGACGTGTTGTGAATTCAAGTGTCGCTCACCGATTCCAACCGACAAATCCGATACTCTTAGGTCATCAGTTGTGTCAATTAGCAAAAGAGGTTCGTTTTCTGCATCGCATCCGATTTCAATTTTGTTGTTCGGATGGTTTGGATACAACTTTTCTGTAATGGCCTTGACACCAAGGCTTCGCAGTTGTTCCGTGTTCTCAGCCAGATTCTTAGGGCCGTCTAAGATGTGATGGTCAAATCCGATCGATTTTTTCAGGTTGATCATGGTTTGTAATAATGCATCATCTTGATTGCAACTGTCATCAAAATATCGTTTTGCAAGAGGGGAATCATTGGGTGTGATTGCTGTTTCGCGGGCAATGGAACTGCAATTCATTGCATTTCGAATCACATCAATTTTATCAGCTTCAGAAAGATCAGCACCATGATAACCCAACAGTCTAAGGCGATCAAAATGAGATATGAAAATGTAAGTTGGAATTCATTGAATATATAACGAAATACGTAATTCGATAGAATTTAATGTGTTTACAATTAAAATTTCTACTTGTTGACATGGATGACACAAACAGTGAACATATGTGCAATGAATTCGACATTTGCATTTGCTAACACTTGCCTGCTAACAAATGGGTGTTTTGAAAAATAAGACAGGTTGGTTACAGCGAGGCAGCATGGCATTGCTCACTGTTTATCAAATCTGTTTATCAAACACGCAATGATTGAATCTGTTTATCAATTATGATATGATTATACTTTCCACATCGATTTTGCCCCCTTTTATACTGCTATCCTTTCTCAAAAGAATTGTTTATTTAACTGCGAACGCAAGCAATGAATTTACTGCAATTTACTTGCAAATAATTAAACAGCAATAAACATACCTTACAGTTTCTGATCTAGCAAACGAAGCTGCAAATTGGATGGCTGTTTGACCTAAGGCAGATTTCAAGTTAACATCAGCACCATGATCAATGAGAAGTTTTGAAAGAAGGTAACCAGCTGGTACAGTGAGTCCTGCAGCAATATGTAAAGCACTTGATCCATTAACAAGCTCATTTGGATTGGCACCTTTTTTCAACAAACTGACAACACGTCTAAAAGGTAAGGTTTTGTAAATCAAATCAATAGTTCGATTTATTGCTTGATCAATAAAATTATAATAAATGATAATGAAAATCTAATCAGTACTTATCAATGCTCCCTTCTCGTTTCTAAAAGAGGCTAGTTTTACGCAGGTTCCACAAGGGTCTTTACTTGAGCCTCTTTTCCTTTCGCTTGATAATTTTGGTTCCATAGTATCCATTGTATGCTGTATAAAATGTACTTCCTTATTGTCAGCCTTAAATCTTGTTAAAATTAAATCAATGTACAAAATAATCATACTTTTCATATTTCACTTTTCTTCCTATTAAATATCATTCATATCTTATTTTCAATCATTTTCGTTCTTAAATGGCAGCTACATCAATTTTCCGTTCTTCAAGTATCCTAAAATGGATTTTCTAAATGTGCTTTTGTTACAAATATTTTTAATGATTAACTGTTTGCAAGTGTTTCATTTCATTTCAGATTTTTCTTGTTTATCCAACAGTTGTTCTGGTTGCTTTTCATATCATTATATCTTTACATTTTAGCAAAATGCAGTTTAATCTTGAAATGTTTTGACGAAAAGGGTCAAGCTAACAATTTTCACCTTAATAGTTTGATTAAACTTTTGGCTTCTCATATAATGTGAAGATTTTTTTAACTAGCAAATTACTTGCTGACAATTGTTTTATCTCAGTCTTCATCACATTCATCTCATTTTATTTAATAGGATGCTAATTTCTGCAAAATTGAATGCTATGACTACCTGAGGTCTTGTTTGAAGATTGCACGCTGAAGTTGAAATGCTAAGTTTGGTGTCGGCGAAAGTTTCCTATTTGAAATGAAAAGAGAAAACATCACTGTAAAAGGTAGGATTGCAATGAATTTATATCAACCTTTCAAAGACATTTGACTGAATGGGGCCCTTTGCAGAACAGTTAATCAACGCTTTGTTTTGCATTGACATACAGATTCTTGTGTGTACATTCATCTTTGCAGAATCCACTATCGAATGGTTCCATGTTCTTTATTGAGAAAAAGCTCAAATGGATTAGAACCAGTTTATGTCATAAATTTTACAACAATATTTATAATACGGAAAACCATTAGGCAGAGGATGATTTTCATTTTGTTTTCTGCTGACAAATTCATAACATCCATAAAATAAACTTAATTTAAGTAGCATAGAATCATTTTAGACCAAACATGACAATACTGACTCTTTTAATGCTTTAAATTCTTCGTCTACTTTTGTCATACTTGATGATGAGTTTTCATTACTGCGAATCTGCAAATCAGAAAAACAAAAAATAATACAAAGAAGAACCTACGTTTCTATTTTATTCGCTGTATAAGCCCAACCTTTTTTTTTGTTTTGTATTGGAAAAACGTATAATAACCTAAATAATTGTTTTTATCAAAAATAGTTTCATAGGCCAACCTGTTCGGCACATTTTTGCCAACATTGACATCTTGAACAATTGCATGTTGAGACCGTATCATCATCTTTGGTAACACATTCATCTTCTGCAAATTTGAAACAGTTAAATCGTTTATTTGCTTGCTATGTTATGTAGTTAGATGCTTTGAACAAGTAGCATTCAGTCAGCAATATGGCTACTCATATTGGGTCCATGTAAGCTGCAGAATTTGTAGGACTTTATGCACGTATAGTTACTCTTTGATTGTTGGAGAAAAATTGCAATAAATCAAAAAGACGAAAGAACATTGATGTCTTTTATTCTTAAATAATAATTTTTCGCTTTATAATTCAGACCCTTTGCTCACTTTTAACCAAATATGCTGCAAATATTTTTCATCTGAACTTTCTTTTCTTGCACATGATATTTTCTCGTTTCAATTTGGTTGACCATTAAATATAGTATTATTTATATGCTGTAATATGACACAGTCAATTTACAATGACTATAGGCAAATGATTGTGGGTGGATCTGTGAATTTCAATCTTTGTTTTTCATTATTTTTTATATACCCTCTGCTTTGATGTATTCACCATTAATTTTTCCTGCGATTGGATGAATCTAGAAACAAATAAAAATAATTAGTTGCAATGGATTCCTCGTTTCATTTACTTTTTAACATTATTTCATATGAATGATAAATCCTAATATTAAAAAACAGAAAAGGACACTATTAATATCTAATTTACAAAATTTGATATGCCAATTTATATTTTTGGTTTTCTCATTTCTAATTTGCCAGCACGATAAATGTGATTTAGTGTCTTCCTTTGCAAATTGATGTTACAAGATCATAATCATGTTATAAATTCACCTCTTGAATTCTGTTTGAATCATGCGGCATCCATCTTCCTTTCCGTTTTCCTTTCATTGCTGAAACAGCTTTCTTTACACGTCTTCTTTCTTAGATTAAATTGAATTTTATTCAATATTAGATATCGTGTTACATGTAAGTACGTCTATTACGGTGCTACATCTAACAAAGTTTGCGATCAAATCATTTGCAAGCTTCATAACCATCAGAATAAGCACAAGGTCTTCCAGATTGTTTCTATTTCTTTGTATCAATAAATCATAAACTCGGAATTTGCTACTTCATGTCTTGCCTTCCTTTCAAAACCATTTGTACAAGCAATATTATGTTGCCGTTTTAGAAAAAACAAAGTTGAAATCCCAAGGAAAGTTGAACGATTCAGTTTCAATTGAAACTCAAATAACTGCCACAATAAAACAGAACCACTCTTTATACAATATTTTAATTAAGCCTATCAATTTATTTACCAACAATGAAAATCGAAATGCGTTTATCATATTTTTTCCTCACTTACCATCATATTGTGTATTTGTATAAATCAATATTTCAACTTGCGCTTCTTTTTTTATTGCATCGTTCTTCTAAAAAGCATAAAAACAGGTTAACCAAAAACAAACAAAACGCATTAATGAAATGTCAGCGAAAATTCGTCTTGGAAATGCAAAGGTGACTGATTTTATGAAGGATGTTTTATTAAAAGACTAAAAGACTAGTGTTTTTGATACTTTTCATGAAGGTAAACAAAAAATTGAAACGTTATTCAATTTATGACAAAATCATATGAGTACAATACTTACATAATCTTTTGCTTGTAAATAACCAGTTTCGAAACTTGAACAATATCCTTCAAAATTTAAAAGCAATAAGAAAATATTCACATCGAAATAAAGGGATATAGAAAAGCATCATGTAATGCTCAAAGCCAATATTATCCTTAACAATAATTAGAATTGATAATTTTAAGAGCATTTCAAAAAGCTAAATGTTAGTTCATAAACACAAACAAACCACTATTTGATGTTATCAATCCTGATAAATCATAATGTTTCCTATTTTTGATTGTTCTTGATAACATAGGTGAAAATCCAGTATAAGGAAACAAAATGTCTTTATCTGCAGAAAATTCCCTGCAAAGAGAAATTTAAGGCTGGATATATTTGATATGTATTACAAAAAGTCACCTGAAAGGACAATATTTACTCTATTATATACTTTAGAGCAGTAATAACATTATAGTATGATATTGTCACCTTAATGCATAGAAATACCACCTTAGAGAACGGAACTAGACAAAGGAAAATGCAAAGAATACTTTTTCAAGATGAAAGTGAAGATTGAATTACCTGTCGATGGTAAGAACAAGAATATCAGGATAAGAGATGACAGTTTTTGTTGTTAGAACAAATTGATTAATGCCACACGCATTGCAATTGATTTCATCGTCTCTAAAAGACAAAATATTCAATATTAATTGCAACTGGCTTTAATGCAAATAAATTGACATCATCTGTACTGAATAAGACACACTTAGATATTATTTAAAGGTAAAGTCCTTTGAAATGTTTTTAATGATTATGTCATCAATCTGTGCATGTCTCCATTGCTTTAGATGCAGAAAATTACAATGGATTGTAATATCATAAAGTATCAAACTCACTCATTACAAAATGCAGCAATTCCTTCCTCTATTGTAAAAACATTTGCTGCCATTCCCGTTGCAAGGCTTTTGTGTTCGTCCAATTTCACTCCCTATGGAAATAAAGAAAGAGGAAATATAGATATAACTTAAAGATGCAGGTTCATGCTAGGCAAGCACAGTGGAATGTGCTTAACTTGTTAGAATAAATAAGGGAGGTAATAAGATAAGTATTATAAGATTGTATGATAGGATAAGATGAAAGTATAGATACAAAATGAAGATATTTAGGATAGTATGTTGCAAGAAGACTTCAAGTGGCAAAAGGGTGATTTGAACGCAGTCAATCATACGCATTATTCTGTAGCAACATATTTGAAAGAAATATCGAACAAACAGACAATTAAAACAAGAAGCAAAAGGAAGCAGAGACTACCTTGAGGTCCATATTCGGTGGAATGTAAGCGACAATTTTGCAATTTTCCGTCATATTCAAATTCTTCCTTGACTGTAAATAGCAACCATTGCAATTTGTTTCACAGCACACCAGACATGCATCGGTCTGTTTAGGAGAATTTAAGGCAGTTATAAAAACAATTTTATGACGAAGAATGCATTCATCCCCCCCTAACATACAACCGTGGTTTTCCAAGTGGAGGTTCATATAGAAAACAATAAATGCTTATATTCTGCATAATTCTTGTTTATATAATTTCACACAAACCTGGGCATCTACAACAGTTGTAAAGATTTTTTTTTGTTCCATTTCAGTAAGATCCAGCACTTTTTGCACACACTTTGAAATTTCTCTACCTTGAGCTGTTTTTGGTAGTTTTATAAATACGGGAGGATGAACTGTCCTGTCGTCAGATGTCTGTAAAATTGATTTTATTTTGATTTAAATAAAGTTTAATTTGTGGTGCATAACTTTCATTATTTAAAAGAAAGCTTTTAAATAAAAGAAAAGCTTTTTTGAATCCATTTCAAAAAGAACTTAAAACTCACGCAAGTTTCATCTCTAAAAACCAAGGCAACTTTCGTTGTGTCTACCCTCACTCTTTTCTCTTTCCTTACAAAATCTTTTATTGCTGCTCCTTCACAAGATTCATCAGTCAATGCTGGTGTACTCGTTTCAATAAATTCATCCTCTTCTTCCTCTTTATTTTGTTCTTCCTGTATGCAATGTTCTTTTTTATCAAAAGGAATAAAAGCATGCAATTCTCCATCGACGCACATCGCATCAAAAGCCCTTGTCGATGCATCCTAGGCAAAAATAAAACATTTTTAAAGCCAATGAATTGATGTTTTGACTGTTATTCTTTGACTCTCTTTTTCGGAGACGAAGTATCAAACTCATTGTCACGCTTAGAAGGTCTGAAAAGGTCATTCGAGTTTAAATGGAAAAATGTTGAATGAATGGAATGAATTACTAATCTCTCATGAAGTACTTTAGTAAGTATTTGGGCACATTGAGGATAGACTAGCAGTAAACAAGGCATACAACAAAGTCTTGATCCAAATGGCAAGGCATTGAATTAACAAAGGGAATTAAATGCATTTGTAAAGGTACTTGTTGCATCAAAACCCTTCAAATTATGATTGCTTTTAGATTTGGAATTGAGTCTAAATCTAGTACTGATATGTATGGGACATGAGTGAAGACCACTAACGATCTAGGCCTCAAATCCACAAATGAATATCATAAAAGGCCAGTCTAGCTGGCCTCAGTTTCAAGTTAGTCTCTTTTTAATGCTGCATAAATACATCGATCTTATGTTGTACTAAGCAGATTTTGATAATTTAAAGAATCATGGGTAATATATGTGGATGAACTTACGTGAATAGTTTGGATGTCATTGAATTTGACAGAAGCAATAGTGATTTGAGAAGATTTGTGATTGGTTTGCAATGTTTTCTCTATGAATGACAATTTGGCTTTAAGATCTTTGATTGTCGTATGTTGGTTGATGGTGATAAGGTACCTTTCGAAAAGTAAGTCGCATTCTTAGATTCTATACAAACAAATTGTTGTGAAACAAAAGAGTGATAACAAGGATTGCCAAAATTAGAGTTATATAATTTGTAGGAAATAAAATGTACAATTAAAACTACTTAACATAACAGTTGTTGAAAGGACTTTTATGAAATTATATTTAATAGAATTTGATTACAACTCTACACTGTACAAATCCTGCTCAAAACTGTTAAACACACTTCATTTCAGTAGCTTTGCTTGGAAAATGTTTCAATTTTGCGAATGGACGCTCATCATTTCCGATGGTAAAATTATGCTTTGTTGGTCCTTAATAAATAATTACAAAAAGGAATTATAAGATCAACATCGGATGTGATAATTGTGATGTTTTAACTTGAAAATGTTTTGACCTACGTGTCTGCAGAAAAAACAAATTTAGATAAGTAATTATTGTTTTCATTTAATCATCTAAATTCTTATTTCCAACAATTTGATTTTTAGTGCCTCTTTTCGTAATTCAACTCTTCACAATGACAAATTGTTATCATATAGAAGTGAATAATCTTTAGACAAATGATTGAAAGGAAACAAACATATCTATTTATGTGTTAATTTAAAAATGAAAAATAATTCTACTTACTTGGTAATTGTAATTCTGCTTTCTAATTCCTTTCTTGTCATTGGAATTACTAATTTAAAAAGAAAATAGCAAAAATAGATAAAAGAAGAGCGGAAAAAAAGTCCAAATAAATATCAAGGATTGTAAAAGAATATAGAATAAGAAAAGGGAATGTTCAGATCATAGCATAAGATTGAAAAATCAAAATATAGAATCAAATCAAAGTGCCCATAGGATTGGCGTTTAGAATACTTGCCTAGATGCAAGTTAAACACTGCAGGTATGCTGCAAAGTTATACATTATGAATACAAAAAAATATGGAACTTATTAAAATTCTCACCGAGTGTCTTTTCATCGAATTCATTCGTGAATAAAGGTATCGATGTGAATGGGTCATGCAAAACATTTTTATGTCCACAAGGACACTCTGCCTGCAATAAATAGATTTCATATTTACTTTACTTAAATGAGACAAATCCACATCGATGAAATTAACAAAAATACATAAAGAAATAGCAGGAAAATGTTTCGCATGCGTGTTGCTAATTCAATCAATATTGTTTTATAGTGATTTTAATAAAAAAAAATACATTTTAATGAATCAACTATGTTTTTATTTAATAATTTTTACTTAACAAATTTGAGTCTTCAGTTATTTAGGAAGAATTTTTTTGAAGCACAGCCTAGGGTCAAGTGCTCCTTCGCAGTGACATGTTACCCGGACTATTGGGCACCAAGGAATGTTAGTGGAGAAGTTTCTTGTTTTTTTTCAAGGGTATTCTAATAATTAATTTTTACTCGGGCGACGCACTTGCGCTAGCGGGCCACTCGATTAGAATGTCTCCATCTAAAGATTAAGTGCCTCTAGTATTCTCAAGTAGTAATTTGCTTTTGCAAGCAACAAACAATCATTGTGCGAACCTTTTTCTTCAAATGACCACGAAATATATGACTAACTATGGAATGATTACTTCGATTCGACAATCTACAAATAAAAGCATTTGTGGTTAATAACAGCGTTGAAATTCGGTAGAGAAACAAATTAAAGGCTCTTGTATATCAAAGCATGTGTAGGGTAATCATAAGCCTTGTTTCAATTTCATTTTCAAACAATGCTGTCTTTCCAAAGGCAGACTGTCAATATGCCCCACCCAAAAGGCGTCTTTGTTGTCCAGGAATTGTCAGCAAACGTAACTATGATGGTAATAATGATGATGATGCTTCCTTGCACTTACCGGCATCTTCGTAAGCAAGTACGCTTCAGTTTCCCATGATGCTTTGCAAGGATAATCTCTTCATGCAGTTTACTAAGCATTTCTTTTAGTTTCTCAAAGCAAGTCTGAAATTAATGAATAAATAAATAATGAATTTTGCATCAATTTATGGACTTTTCTTGTTGATGGATACAATAATGCTTTGCTTAAACAGCAATATCATTTTTCTTTACTGTCATCAAATGGGGAATCTTATTAAATCTATGAGCCTTTCATGGCTGTTGACTGTCTTTTAAGTACTAGCTAGCGATGTGTGTTCACTCGCCACAATTTAATCCTTTTTTCAAATTGATGTCATTTCCTAGAAGCTAAAAATATCATGATATATTTAATTGCTGCTTTATTGAAATGATACATCACAAATTATTACCTCATTTGCATTATGTTCCAATGAGTATTCATTTGCTAGTCTTTGGATCTCCTTCGTAGTGTCATGCTCAATCAATCTTCGTGTCTTTTTGAAAACCTTCACCACGTATTCCAATGTTGCAAATGTTTCCTTCAAAACCAAATGTATTTTGTAAATAGAATATGTGAAATAGAAGAGAATATTTGAGAAAAATAGAAAATTAACCAAAACTATATATAAATCTATTAAATACATTAAGTAATATAGTTTCAGTTAAGGTTTTGTTTTGATGATTCTATTTTCTTATTGCAAATACAATTACCGAAGGTTTCGTAGTGATGTCATCTTCCTCTGCTTCACTATGGTAAATAATACCTTGAAAAAATAGAAAGAATCATGAGGTTTGTTTGTGAAATATATCCACGTTACAATAGACGGGAGTTATGTATTTATTCATTCAGGAAAATTCATGTTTCAGTGTGGTATACATATCAAAATTATCATTATTATTTATCATCATAATCTATCATCAATATCGATTATCATCATGGATATAAAATAGCAAGATTCAGCCATTACCAAGACCCGTAAAATTTTGATGTTATCTTTGCAATACAGTGAGTGGTTTTTTCTCATTTCAAAAGCAATGAAATAATTTGAAAATATTTAATAATATAGATATAAATTGGTATTAGCTACAGCCAATAAATAGTCCTGTCTACAGCTAGACAACCTACAACAATTGAATGATTCGGTGAAAAAAATTGATAATTTATCACTTTACTTCTTCAAAACTAATTTAAGCCATGAAACTGTAATTGGTTTAATACATCTAAACACAACGATGAAAATTTTTTTCTTACTAAAAACAAGAATGAAGAAATTGGAGGACAATAGCAGTGTTTCTACTGTTAACCCTTTCCAACTTTTGATCAATAAATGCCATGCAAATAAATTGATTATTCTATTTTTACAATCACCAATGCACTGCTAGCAATACGGGAAAAAGCGAGAACATTGATTGATTGGTGAAATAAACTTGAAAGGTTCAAGGAAAGAACTTTGAAAGGCAAGTTTTCTGCTAGGCTATTCAACATCAATAAAGATGTGTCCATCTAGTTGTATCTACAGGTGCACTTTATGATTTGATTCCACCTTGATAGAAAGACCAACTTACCTCTAAAATATTTCTTAAGAGGTTCAATGGAAAGCAAACAGTTGACGGCCGCAGTTAGTTTTGTGTTGTGATTTTCTATGAATCTGTTGTAGTTTCCACGAGTTCCTACAAGAAATCATAACATCTGTCAACTTGCCTTATCTTCAGCAAATCTTCCACTTTTGAGCAACAAAAAGCATGTTTCAGCCTACGTAAGGAGATATCATAGCCAAACATGCTAAAATACTGGATTTAAATACTGGATGTTTAACAAAAGTGTTAAATTCAGGTGTTTCTAGGAGTTCAAATTTGGTTATTTTCAAGACAGATCATTCAGGCATTGCAAAGGATTATCAGTAAAAACAAGCACTAAGTGTAGTGTTTATAAAAATAAAAAATATGCTTGTAGCTACTTCAGTCTGTAAGGATCACCTTAAACCACATAGTTTCTGTTGAATTTAACCACTAGGATTTCTTATTTCTTTTATTTTTAATTGCTTGAGAATACAGCTTTTAGTCACTGGATTACTTCATTAGGAAATGATGTTTCGGAAACTTCAATTTTTTGGCTTAATTGAAATTTACCTCTATGATCTTTTATGTTACAGTTCGGTAAACCATATTTTTTATGCATCATTCTACTTAAATATGGAAAACATCTAAATTTGAATTTTTTTAGTTTTGTGAAAAAAAAATTGCTAACAGTGATGGTTTGGTAGTTTTTTCCAACTTAGCCTAAAATTATCACAATAAAAGATTTTATTTTATTTCCAATGTAATTGTGCTCATAATGCTAGTACTGTTATCTATCTATTAATTTTGAATTATAACATACATGTTTATTGATGATATTTAAAGCTAGGGCTAACACTGATCAACCTTTTATTAACAATCAACTATTAAAGTTAATGAGGCATGATTAGCCACTTGCAGTCGGTCACATTTTTTCGCATACATTTGTAGTTTGCCACATGTGCAAAAATTCGTGGCTAAATTTTGAAAATAGGAAAAAACCCAAAAAATATCATTTCCTATTGACATTGATGATTGATAACCCTTATCCTAAACTTCTTAAGACGTGTGACTTGATATACAAATGACGAAAGAAAACAGAGATCCAGTTATGTTAAAAAAGCAACTTTAAAGAAATATATCAACGCAGTAATTTATAACCAAACCTTTTTTTATAAGACTTTTCAAACTCTCTTCTTTTTCAGTTTCAAATCTTTCTATGTTTTGGTGGTTAGTTTTTATTGCAAATGTTTCATTTCTAAAATCAAAATTACGATTACTTGTAACTAGAGAATGGGTAATAAAGATTCTTTATGGGTTGAAGAAATCATTACGACAGGCAGCATTCAATTTTTCTTGGCTTTTCTTCAAATTTATCATACTTAACCAGTGGCGCCGTGGGAGCACAGTTTTTGGGGGGGCCAAAGGCTCAAATTTTCCGACAACGAGACAATTATTCCGACAAAACCAATGGCAGTGAACCCCCTTATAATGTCTTGTCCCTCAAGGTATCTTAACAGTCAATGAATAATCTTGTGATGTACTGAAAGAAGGAGAAAACTCGATAGAGAATTTAAGTCTTGTAACATTTGAATTCAGAGTGCTAACTTCTTTCATAGCAATGGTGTTTTTGCAAAAACGTCATACATCTCATCAAAATTTAATGATTTCGACATACTTTACTTAAAGCTTAACAGAATAAGGGAATTTAAATATCCAGTCCCATGGCTGACCGGAAACAATCCATAACAATTTTCAATTTTGAGAGTGTCCCTTCACTGTCATTTGGTTGAGCCTAGAGGAAGAGTGACAAGAATCCTATATAAAGTGTTCAAGACTTTTTTCAATAAATCTTAATGCTGTGATGAGGTTCTCCCTTCGCAAGGTCCTTATCTTTTCTTTCCATTTCTGCTAAAAAGGGTTCTCTCCTTTCATCTTCACCTAAAAAACATATTCTCCTCTTTGGCCACATTATGGAATGCATCATCTGGTAGGCCACCAGTTGTGATAATCTAGCAGAATTGTTCTGGATCGAGCAGCGCAAATTTACAAAGTATGGCTTTATGACAAGAGAATCGTGTTTTTATTGATGACAAGGCTTTATCAATTGACTAAATGCACGTTTTCCGTCAGTATTTGGTGTTTGGATTCTCTTCACTATTGTAATTGGAGAGCTGTTCACTCGCCCTCTACCTACTCATGAAACGTTTTGCTAGAAAATCTTGCTGCACTATTTGTGCCTGCTACTGTCTTCTTTGTTTCAGCCAATACTTTCGTATAATCACTTCGCATTCGAGGTAACGGCCCCCCCCCCTCTACCGTCTCGACTAATCTTACCGCAATGAACAGATAGATTTGCTCTGACTGAAGAATATTTGAAGCAGGGTCGGTGATAGCGAAAATCTTCCGGAAAACATGTGCTGTCATTATGGTTTCAAAAGATAAAAATTTGTTTTGAAGATTACAGCGTCATGGACCGTTTCCCCGCTCACGTTTGACTACCGGCACTGCTGTAACACATATAACAAGCAGTTCAACAAGTCCTCTGAGCTTGCAAAACGCATATTCTCAAGGGCTTTTGAGTGCGACCACCATCTAGTGGTTGAAATCCTATGCGGGCGATGAACACTTTGGATGCCCCTCTATTCTTTTACTCTTTCGTATTTTTTTTGTGAATCATGGCGGAAAAATGAACACGAACGATGAAAAAAATTGAATCAATTAATTTATTGTTTTCCAACAAAAGGAAGAAAATGACAAAATTTTCTGATGGGCGTTCCCCCGGCCACTTCACCGCTGACTTTGATGTTGCAAACTGTTTCTTGTAGTTTTACACATTTATTACAAGAGATGAACTTCCTACAGCACTGAATATTTGTGGAAAGAACACTTTTTAAATTTCACAAATATGAACTAAAAAATTTCCGACAAGTATCGAAATTATCCGACAATTTTTTTTCAGGGGGGGCCATGGCCCCCCCTGGCCCCCCCGGCCACGGCGCCACTGTACTTAACATTTTTAGGGATACTCAGAGCTTCAAATAGACATAGCAGATAAATTTAAAAAACAAAAACTTTGCTATATTTTTGTATAACATAACCTCTTGTCGGTGGGGCAGGCTGAATACCCCACATATTCAGGGCAGCTCCCAAACAAATTAATTGGTTCAGTGTCCTAATTAAAACTTTTTGAAAGATTTCTGAACTACTAAAGGTGTAATTTAATAGCATGTTCCTTTCAATTAGAAATTCAATTTGCAATGAATTAACTTACATTTCTGGAGACTTGGTCGTAGCTCTTTCATACCACGTTTCACCAGAGTATCCCTATTTTTTAAAATGAACAGATAATCTCATTATTGTCTTAAAATATTAATATGTTGTAAATGTCAATCAATGTATAAAATACATTTACATTTCGTAAATATCTGGTAAATCATTCAACAAACAAAATAATAATATCTACATTGTTGTAGTTTTGCTAAATAATGTTGATTAATGGACCCTTTGCGTATATCATTGTCGCAATTATTACCTACCAATTCAATTGTCATTATCATTACATAACAACCAACATTTCTCTGACATTGAATCATTTTTGATGTGATTTCATTTTAAGCTAGGACCCTGATGCCCTTCTTTCATCCTTACCGTGTTATCAATACCTTGCTGTTTGTATCAAATTTATTAACAATTCTACATATATCAATTCTAGTGCTTCCATAAATACCATCTATGATTAATCGCGGCCACTTATAATTTCATTTTTAATATGGACAAATGATGTAATATTACCTTTATTTTAATTTATTCTTAGATATATTGATAATAGTTTAATATATACATTTTTTAAGATTTTAATATCTCAAGAATACATAATTTTTACTGCTGTTCATCATCATAATTTACTATAATCTTCATTATTACAGATTGAGATTTTTGCTTACCTCAAATTCATGGAAATATTCTGAAATTGTATTCAGTTCATCTTCATCTTCTTGTGGAATTACTGGCAATGAAGATCTTGCTGTTTCAAGACAAGATTCTAAAAGAGAAAAGCTGAATCATTTCTATAAAATTTCACGTATTAATCCTCATAAATAAGACTCATTCTTTTTCAAATGAAGTGCACCTTCACATACAGCAAAGAGCTTTCTGACTTAAAAATATGGTAACTGATTTATACAGAAGTAGGAATTTTGCTTCACAAATACTTCATGGTCATTGAAAATTTTTAAAAGATAATTGTTTTGTCGTAAATGTGCCAGAGTCGTAGGCTGATTGATTGAATGATATTTGAAATGTATAATGGAAATGAATAGTTGAAATGATTAATGAAAAAGAATAGTGGAAATAAAAGATGAAACTAAATGTTTGCATGTTGCGTGGTGTATCCACCAACAGAGTGATCGATAAGAATTTTTGTAAATGCTAAAAGGCATTTTGTTATTAAAAAGAAAATGTTGTTTACCATATCTTGATGCATCATCACTGAATGATAATTGGAGACAAGCAGTGTGACCACATGACGATACAGATTCACTACAATCATAAAATAAATCATTGGCATTAGATTGAAGTTTACTGCCTACAAATTTGCAATGTCATACTCTGGGAATGATCGAACTTTTCATATTTATGTATACATGTATAGAGGCAAGTTTATACTGTTAGATACAAGATAAGATATAACTCCACTAGGTTTTCCTATTCACTATGTTTGCATCCATACGTCATTACTGCAGTACTCATTTTAGTACAATGGATTGAAATCTTCATCCTATAACATTTATGACATAATTTGGTAAATGAACACTCTTTTCATGAGAATGGGTTGCACTTGATGTTACAAATTCGCTACCAATCTGCTGAACAATCTGATGCATTGTCATTTCTCATAAATCAAATTGGATAATGATGCCCTATACCACCTCGTATCGGTATCTAGAAATCAAAAATCGAATGCGACAAATATCTTTGTTATGTCAAGCTATTTGGTGCATGTCCTTTATAAACGAACTTATCATGAGAAATAAATCGGAAGGGGCCCTTCAAATCAGTTTTGCTCATCGGCTACCCTCTTTTAATTATTAAACATAAAATAGAACGAAACTTTTCATACGTCAACCGGATGATCTTGTAAGATTCATGGCAATTTTATAAGATTCTTCGCAAACTGAATGGGCAACTAAATCAACTTTCCACATTAAAAATACCCAAATGAATTCAAAGATATACTAAGTTGTTGATGGATTAATTATGAATAGAAGCAAGTAGATTTTAACAGTATCCTACCTGTCGCAATGCAATCCAAATTCATTTCCACTTTTGTCTTCTGCTATTTCAGTGTGCGATCGAACATAATTGGCTTGAAAATCCTAAATACAATAAATATATAACATATTTTCAAATACATTATCTTTCTTTGATTGCTGATAGGCCATTACAGGCACGACTGCCATTATACATTAGCAAAAACTTCAAAAATCTTGGTCATACTATGATTGAAATATCTGAGCTCAAGTGCGTAAAAAGGTGTCAGTTGCTTTTCTTTAATCAAAGAAATGTTATTTTATTCGTTGCAACTTTATTCAGTCTATGGGGCCAATTTTTAATCGGACATATTTGGATACATTCGATCTTTTTTGCAAAAATACCGCTGATCAGAAATTGTTTTGAATATGAATAGATATACGGTGCATCCCTTCCTTTGCAGTGCCAACATCATGACAAAACTGATTATTTTTGCTGAAGAAACCATGAAATGTTTTGGCGTAAATTTCCATCATAAACTGCTAAGACGAATTAATCGTTTTTTACGTTAAAGACAAATTAATTAGCAGTTTGAACAGATGCTCAACACATTGAGATATTTTGGAATGCGATCATTTGTTGAATTTCATGTTATCTTCTTGGCATTAAAATGGCTGCCTTGTGTAGCCTTCTATTGCAATGCTTACCGTAAATACAAGTCGATAATTATATGCAGTGGTGGCAATAAAGGCAGATAGTGTTAAGGTTAGATTCTACACAAAATGATGCCGAAAACTATGCAGATATTGTTATCATAACCTTTTAGCGTCAATTGCATTTTCAAAGGCGCATTCAATGTAATCTATTGCAAACCTTTAAATTTCTTCTTTCTTTTTTCCACGATTCAAATATTTTCCAATTTTCACTGCTTAATCTTCTTGCTGTGCTTTCACTCTGAAAAAACATTAGCGCCAATAAATGCAGGGTGAATATAAACTACTGTTTTTCTAACATTAGAATAGAGCATTTGAGAATGTAGTAACAAACGAACAATGATTTGGTTGATATTTTGACAGTAGTAATTATCAATCATATGTTTATGCAGCTACCTCAGGTGATCCCTCCATAATTGCCTGAACTTGTATCTGTTGCACCTTGAATGGCTTTTGGCACAATAAAATGAACTGTAGAATAGAAGGAAAACATATTGGATCACAATAAATGAATGTGGGATTAATGGAAAATACAGTTTACTTTGAAAATTGCATTTGAGATTTGTTAGTTTGAAGAGTACATAAACAATAGTGTGAAACTCTTTCAGCAGCCCCGACGCCAGCAGAAATTTTTAGGGGGGGGGGGGGGCTAAAGCCAAATCCTACGATGCATCCATGAGGAACCATAGAATTGCGAAAGAGAAGGGTGGTAATACATCTTCCCATCTTTGTGCTTATACATAAAGTTTTATAGAAGATTCGTCGAGACATTTTGCTGAAAAGGATATTAGACCAAAAGTTGTGATAATGTATATTTCCATTACTCTGCAGCCCATAACAGGCAAAAGTGGATTAGAAGGAGGCTTAAGGGTAATTCTAGAGTCACTCCGAAGCGCAGTGTGTAATAACTTCCCTGACAATTTCAGACCTGCAAAATCTTTTAGACTAAAGCAAATCGGTTTAGGCCCATTGAACCTACTCCTTGTTGAATCGTGGTTGCCCTATTTCTTTACTTCCAGCATCAGATGCAACAAATTTTGAAAAAGAATTCAAGCTATCTTACCTTCGGATCAGAATCAAAACAAGAACAAATAACACCTTGAAAACCTCTGAGTGAATTAGAAATCAATTCTGAAAATCTGACACCACAAAATTAAAAAAATTTTAACTGAATTTTGTGAGAAGTTCGAATTCTCAATGGAAATTCGAATTTTAATCTTCGAAAATCGACTGTTGGACGAACTTTCGATTTAAGCGTTCGATTTTATTTCAGTTGAATATTTGAACAACAAATTCTTATAACGAGCTTATTTTGCTACTCGCTAACTCTATTTTTTATGCAATTTAGTCAATGCTTTATTACTTCTCTTTATTTTCATATAATGGTCGATTTTTCTAAATAAGCCTGTTTCATTTCTATCCTGTCATCTCAGATCATGTCGTATTATATTCATCATTTTACTTGATAATATTTTTATATCAAACTTTACAAAAATGTTTTCCTTATAAATTTTGATGATGATTATCAAATGCTCATTTTTATTCATGGCTTGGTATCCGTGCCGGTGATGTGCCCTGTCCATTTTGAATGGAGGAAGGGTCTCTATTAGAATTTACCGACTGCAAGATGCAAGCCCCCGGTCCAATCTCCAACTTGTCATGAACCCAAGTAACGGAAGTCTTTCATTTTTGAGGGAAGGGAGAGGCTTTGGCGTGATGATTGAAAACAAGTTACCTATTCATGTTTAGCTATAATTATAATTATGATGATTTTGATATGCACGACGAATGAATTAGTCAGCTTACTCCGATACGTTTACGTCATGGCTGGGCTAACTCTTCATGCTTGAACACTACATCGCAGAGACTGGTGCAGTTGGCACCAGAATTTCTCATCAGTGGAACTTGCATAATGAAAGTGAGAGAAACAACGTTGGTTGGTGATTCAAAGAAAACCGATAGATTTAAACATCATCGAGTCACTAAAGGTGGTACCATATTTGTTCACCCTCTTTATGGCCCACTTCCACCCCTCTGTTACTACACAGGTTTGGTCATTTTTCTGTCTTTTTTCACGAATGAAAAACACTTATTCAAATTCTACACCGAGTCACTCATCAGCTCCTCTTTTTGAAAAAAAAACCAATGGATCAATCTTTTTTTCCCCTTTTTTGTCTCATGGGAAAATTTTGCTGACATTGATGACTTTATTTTGATACATGACGTATGGACACGTGATCTTAACTTCTTAGAAGCTAATGCGCATGATCAACATTGCTGCGGATATGTGTGGTTTGATAGATAGCATCTGTCAAATCGACAAAATCAAATTTTCATTCTATCCCTTTTGCAACGATAAACATTATCTGTCTTTTTCTTTGTTACCTTCCTTTTTATTAAATTCTTTTGGTTCTCCTTAGAATTTTATCAAATATTCCCATCATTTTTGGATCATATTTTCATCAAAATTTCTTTTTATTCATACCTGCTTTCATAATCTTTAATTCAGGATATTTTATAACCATTTTCCTGTATTGATGAAAAACCAAGGAATGAAAACTTTCGTGATTTCGGCACACGCTTACAAAGGAAAACTCAAAATTACAAGTTTTTCAAACGCATACACAAGATTTCTATAAAGGGATGGTTGATAGGAAGATTGGTTTTGCAACCTTAGAAAGTATGCAACTTTGAGGTTCCCAGAAATCCAGCAGTTGTTGAGAAAGTAAAGAAATTCTTGGTACTGGGGCTAATGTGAACTTTCTCTTAACATATGTGCCCCCCCTGCACCAATTGTACCTCCAATGTTGTGTGGCTGGTCGATTTGAGGGATGTGTTAAGCGATTGATAATTAGAACAAGCTATTATAGTGAAAAGGTGTAATAAGAGCGTCGAAGGTTGGATTGAAAAATAGTTATTTAATTTATTGGATTTTATAAATGTTTACTGATAGATGAATGTTTCAAGATGATAGTTTTTAACTGATTGTTGTCATATTTTGGATATAGTGCGGCATCTTGTTGGGAATATGGTTTGCAAAGAAGAAATTGCCAAATGGTTTAAGGGCCTAGAAGGAGACGAACGTATTGATTTAATGTGCAGTTTACTAGATTCTTGTTTGCCCCTGGAACTTCGTTTCCTTGGAACTTATATCGAATTTGCTGCTAGCAAACATTATGGAAATTTACAAAAATACGAAAAAACTGCCAACGAATCTACTTTTGGTGAGCTGAGGGATTTGTACGATGCAACAGTTCGGCGAAAATTTTGCATTTATCTTGCCCTGTTGTATTCATATAATAGAAAAGTTGCCACCGAATTGTACAAATTTTTGGAACATTTTGAAATAAAAGACGAAGAAATAAAAACGAAGGGAAGTAAATTGTCAGTAAATGGAGTTTCGTGTTCTGAAGATGAAACATGTTTGAATGAAATAAAACTATTATTGTCAATGGCTTCTTATCATCCAGCTTTTACTTTTCAACAAAAAGAAGTTCTTCGCAAGAAATTGGTGAGAAAACATTTTCATTTATTTGCCTATATTTTAGTAATGCGCAATAAGTTTTCAAAGTTTGTTGAAAAAAACAATTTAAAACTGTGCATAAACCCTGTTATCATAGAAGTTTTACGGCCTCAGTAGTCAATTAAAAGGTTCACTTAGTTATTTTACACTTTTTAATAACTGATGGTTTGTTTTATGCTAATTTCGCAATTTAATCAATAATTACAAAATATTTAAGCATAACTTTCCCAATTTTATTGCAAATTCAAATGAAAGTTTCATAACATTTTATATAATTTCGATCATTTTATTTTATTTTATTCTGGAATTCTTTTGTGCGCGTTTTTTTCAATATATAATAAAATAAATGATGATTTATGTTTAGAAGTGACAAATATTTATTTGGATGCTTTATTATTTATTTTTTAAAAATTAATAGTTGAAAAATCCCTTTGGCAATAAATCTCTTATTGCAAGAAGATCAAGATTGTCCCCGGGGGTCGTTCATTTTTCAAATGTCATCAAAATGAACATGAAATCCAGGAACTATAATAAATGAAAAATCATTCATTTGTTAAGCAATACTCAAGAATTTTTTTTGTTGGTTTCGCCAATTCCAGATAACCAAAGCTGTAAAAAAATCTATTAACTAGAAGAAAAGTTTCCCTGTAGACCCAAGAATGTTTTTCCTTACTTTAAAATGGCTTTGAGAGAATGCCATAATGACAAACATGAACAAGAAGGGTGCATTATAAAGGAATTATGAGTGCAAATCATCCCCCATTTGACCCTTATGCCAAGGGGTTCTTGTCCCCATCTGCTCCCATGCTCTATTGATATTGAGAATGTGAACAACATTTTTTCAATGTGTAGCAATTGAACAAAATATTTACTCAGGAAACATTGCTTATGTTTATAAAGACAATTCCCCTTGTTGCTAAATGCTCATCTGCTTCAAGAAGTCAATATTTTTTTCATTGAATATGCAAGTCATACCCAGCCAAACGTAGGAATTTTTTTTCCACATAAATCTTTGAAATATTAGAGTAAAATAATTTTATGATAAAGATTTTCTAAATCCCATTATTTTGTTGCTATTCAGAAAAATTCTGAATGTAATTCTTGCAGATATATGAAGTTAGGTTATAAGTTATGGTTGGTTAATGAATTTTACAGACTTCTTATTGACGTCTGAAAATTCACAAAAACCCATGAAAAATGCTTTGTGGTTTTAAAACTTGGTTGGTATTATCATCTTTTGCTTATTAAGATGCCGTTGTATTTGTAAAGACGAATGGTTTTTGGATAAAATTATGTTATAAGGAACCTGAGGTGTTTGCATTGTGCTAGTATGCAGTTCAAGGATATTTTAAGAAAATTTGAAGCAGTGGATGCAAATACTTGCATTGCAAAACAATCTTTGGTAGTCATGGATAGGCAATTTTAATGATTGTATGTTCACCATTTTCCGAAAAAAATTAAAAGATGAGAAAATTGTGCATGTTCTTCCATTAATTCTAGTTTTTTACTTGTTGATGCAAATCAAAGCAAGTGATTGCAATAATTTATTCCTCATTAATACCATCAAGATCCAAGGTAACTTATCCTTGGAACAACATTTAAAAGCAAATTCTTTTATAATCAGTTTGTCTATTCACTATAGCTTTTCACATTTGCCAAATAAGAAATGTCTTCCCAAGCAATGTTTTCTAAATTTTTCCCAGATGCAAAGAAGCCTCTGATTGTGATAAAACATCAAAAAATCTTTTTGTATTTGGTGCTTGCTGTCAATCCAGCCTTAGCTATTATGTTTAAAATTGAAAAGAAACTTTTCAAAACATAGTTTTTCATTCAGTTAAAAGTCAGTTGGCTTGTAGCAAAGCCCTTAAGGAAATGAGCTCAATGTTGATTTGGTTGAAAGCGAGTGACATACCACTCCTCATAATCATCACATATTTTGAAGTAAACTTATTTCATTTTTTCAAATAAATTCTTTGAAATCTGCACCAACAGAAACAATGGTAATAAAAAGTCATTAAATTTTACTATTTGATGAGTTGTCATGGTAAACTATTGCTTAACCACCATTTTGAACTTAAAAGTTAGGATAATTGCTGATGAAAGGAAATTAAATTTCAAAATTTAGACTAAATCGGTTGGTGATTTTCTCAAGGGCTGGCATGACCTTAGAAGAAAACTAAATGTTACTATTTTCCGTAACTGTTTATGGCTGAAAGGCCTTTCTCCTGAATTACTTACACTTTGATACTTTGAAAATCAATGAACAAAAGAGCAATGAATGACATGTAGAATTTTTCCTTCTTTTATCTGCATTTTTTTGAATTTCCATTCATTTTTAGTAAATACTCAAATGACCTGCAGGTGACCAATTTTTAGCTTCTTTTGTTTGACCTCAGTCTGTTGTCTCATCAATTGTTTGCTGTAGCAAGCATTCCCATCTAATATTATTTTCATCTCAAACTTTTAATTTGTATTCTCATTAATATTGAAGAGGACAAATTAATTCATTAACTTTATCTAGTTTTTTCAATTTTCATTCTGTTTGATGTTGGTAAGAAAACCTATTCAATGGAATGTGAGGAGAAGTTAAGTTGATAGCAAAAATAGATGCAGTTTGTCAAATTATTGATTGCTTCAAATCATATTGCCTTTAGTCTTGTGATTTTGGTATGCTTGCGAAGGGCAAATAAAAGAAGTAAAGTAGTAAAACTAGGTTTGATTGTTTCCAAAAATTAATTATTTTTTGGGATTTGGATTTTTTGGGCTTCAAGTGTACAATATTTCGAGAATGTGAAATATCACAGGAAATTCTGCTAAAAATCCTTGAAATTGAGCTAAAAACTGTTTGCTGCCTTGCTAGACACATAGTCATATATCTTGGATGAATTTGTGTTTCCCTTGTTTTTAGTAATTTAAATTATTGTTGTTTTAGAACCCATCTTCAGCAGTTCCAAAGAACTCAGCATCAGATGGCAATTCACCCAAGGAACATGTTAAGGAGCCAATTAAGAAAAGCCCACAAATTGCAACGAGTTTAAATGAACTTGCTTGTCTTCATGATGATATTACACACATTTCTTTGCCTACAAGTAGGTTACAATTTAATTTTTTTATTTATTCACTTTATTTGTGATATTATGTTCAGATAGAACACAATTCTTTTCATTATGTTTGCATCAGAACTGTCATATGTATCATGTGATACAAAAACAAACAAGGCTTCATTTGGTATATGGGGGTAAAAACATGGACAATGAACCTCCCAGAAATACTGAAAAAACTGTACTTTTAATTTTTCTATCAAACAATTTCAAAAACTCTATGTAAATTTGAAGAGTTTAGACTCAGGTACTTGTGGAATTTAGGTCTCTTATTGAAGCATTAAATTATAGTACTGCAGGGGGTGCTGTCCTCAAGTTAGTTTACAAACTAATAGAAGAGTTCCTCCTTAAGAATTCCCATTATTACAAAGTGCTCATTTGATCGTTGAGTTACCTACTAATCTATATTTAGTTATTTGTTGTTGTACATGTATATTGTGGGATTTGAAATGAATCTTCAGAGGCTTCCAATTGGCTGACTGGGACTTTTTCATTTGAACAGTCTACTTTTATTCTAAGTTGTTGCAAAATGTTTTTTATTTGTTCATTCAATAACATCATTTGTCAATATTATGCTAAAGCATCTTAGGATGAACAAATGTATGAATAACCGAGTATGGCACAATTGGCCTAGGTAAACCGTAGTGATAATAAATGAACAGGATAACTGAACAGTAAAATTTACCGACATCAACAGCTTACAGCCTTAGATTTGCTGACAGAGCCTTTTTCAGGGGCAGGTGTGACACTCCCAGCCCCCCCCCCCCCATAACGAGCGTGCAGATTAAGCTGATGAAAAAAATGAACTGAAACAATCAAGAAATGATAATTGCAATTTAAAGTTTGAGGAAAGGGAAGTGAAAGATGTTGCAATAACAAGAAAACTGAAAAAAAATCAGAATTAAGAAGGGGCAGAGGAAGCAGACATATTTGAGTTTCAAGTAATGGCGGCTGGATAATATGAACTTAAATAGTGTATTAGTAAAGTTACAGAGAATTGTAGATATCAGTGGCTGAAGTTCTTGGACTATTTATATGTTGCATGTGTTGTTTGTCGATCATTATAGATGGTTTTTATCTGATGTTCACCACAATAATTCTATATTCACCCATTATAACCCTCTTTGATTCTTTTTTAATGTAATTGTGGCATTTCGTTGGGCCCAAAAGACAAAAGTCTTTTAATTTAATTTTAAAAATATTCAACGACCACTCGTAGACAGCTCGAAATCACTCAATCGTAATTTTATTAAACATTTCCTGGTTATTTTTCTCTGGAAAGGGGGAGGGGTAACATAACAAGTATATGGTAGCAGGGACGTGCCCTTTTTAGGGGTACCTTTTTTGGAAAATCCGGAGTTATGGGTTCACAATTTCAACAAAGTGGTAATTAGCACGGAATTATTGGCATAAATTTTGAGACAAGAAGAAATTTAGCCCCAAGTGACACGGAATTATGGTCCCATTTTACTTCTCAAAATAGCACGTCCCTAGCATCTTTACCCCTGAAGATACCCCGCGTTATTTTATGATGTTTGCCCCCTTCTACGTTAGTTCTCTGATAAATTATGAGGGGGAGGTTTTTTCTTGGTTGTTTCTTGGTTGTTTCTTGGTTTTATGAATGAATGCAAACTGTATTATATTTTTGAGGGTTTTTCTTCTAAGTCAACATTGATGGAAAACATGGCCCGCTTTTGACATTCTTCTTTGTCTAGCTGTTTAATGTTTCGTCAATATTTGCCATTGAAATGTGTTTTTGATGGAAATTATTAACTCAGGAGCTGAGTCCTCATTAAGTATTGTTTGCAATGATTTTGATGTAATCTTTATTGCTACAGAATTTCTATTGATGTTTACTTAGAACAGCTTTTCACTACTTATCTCAAACAATCGCATCTGTAATATAAAATAAAATAGGCAAAAGATTGGCTGATCCCTCGGGGGGGGGGGGGGTAACATTATGAGTATATGGTAACGGGGACGTGCCAATTTTTTGAAGGCTACCTTTTTGTGGAAAATAATGGGCATGCAATTTCAACAAAATGGGAAGACACACGGAATTATTGGTATGCATTTTGAGACAAGAAAACATTTAGAATCATCATTTGTATGAACTTAAAACAATGTGATGAATCTAGCATCTTTATAAACTACAACTTGCCTTTTTATTTTTTGACTCTACACTCTTCTGGTCAGTGACATGGAATGGTGGGTCCTATTTTCCAATAGTGACATGGAATGCTGGGTCCCCTTTTTCAATTATTGAAATAGAGCTATGGGTCCAATTTTTCAAAACGTGCCATGGTATAATGGCCTCCATTTTTTTCAAAATGGCACGTCCCCATCACTTTATCCCTAAAGACACCCCCGTGGCTGATCCTGACAAGAACACGTAGCTGATCCAGGTGGAAATAATTGAAAGACACGAAGTTTAAAACACAAGTAGGGTGGGACTCAAGTTAAATCCTTTGTTATAGTGATACCAATTATTACTTATTTAGTGTTGTATGAAATCAATTGAATTTAATTTAATGCAATATGATAAGTGATGTCACCAGCTATCATATGTAACATTTGTTTTATAATGCTTTGCATTTTTACTTTTTTGTTAGGTACCCAATCAACTGCAAGACTTCCACCTCCAACTCGTTACCAGGCCGTTCCATATTCACCAATTTATCAACCAACTCAACCAATCGCTGGTGCAGCATTTCAAGGCATCCCAGGGTGCAACTTGGGTAGCGTTCATACAATACATACACCAATAACTGTTTTTCCAACCAATCAAATTCCACAAGTGGCGCCTAATTTACAACCAGTCTTGGTCAAGACAACTGCAGTTACAAAAACTGCTGGGATGGCGCAAGGTCCTAATGGAGTCATTCAGCCGATATATCCACCACCCCTGTTTGGTAAGTAATTCCATATTTGATGTTAGGACAACCATATATGTAACATATTTTAATGCAAGGTCTGTTGCCCAATGTCTGCAATGCGATTCCATGGAAAAATGTTTATCCAATACAACTGTTATTTTGGTTATAAGTAGGATCAACAAAGCTGATAAATATCTTCAGTTATTTTGGGAAAAATGAGCACAAAATTAAGTGTTTTGTTGATTTGCCAAGTTTAAAAAGGTGCAAGTATTGTATAGTGACATGTTTCCTTTTATCTTGTGAATATAATGAAGGGGGGGGGGGGGGTTGCATGGAATCAATTAATTTGCTTAAAAAATACTTGTTTACTTGAAAAGCTAATATTCTGTGAATGGGTAGAAGGTCTTTTACTAAATCGAAGCTTTTTGTGGACGAAATTCAAATGAAAGTCAAACTAGCCTTAAAAACTATTTTTCACGTGTTTTCAATTAAGAAGCATTTCTTTGTCAGGGTACAGAGCCCGAAAAATTTCTGGACCTGTCCAAGTCCCCCCCCTGGGATTCACATCTTCATCAATTTTGATATCAAAAAGGTCTTTATGACGTAATTATATTGATCTTGAATTCATGATAAATCTATGTCGAATCGAGGCAATAACTTTTGATAACATTATAAAACCCATTTAAGCTCAAATCGCCTTCTTGCCCTACGTTTGTTACTTATTTCCTTCATACATTTTGCATAATTTTTTGCGTTTCAACCAATTTTCAGTTGTATTGATATCACCTCGGATTAGCCTTGGTTTATTTGTGACTTTTTGTGGTTTGCTGTATAACCTTCCAATGCTGAAACGTTTTCTCAGCAGGTTCGATTTTTAAACAAATTAACAGAAATTCTGATTTTGCCACAAAAATTTTCAATAAAAATGATTCATGTAATTGAACATCTTTCAATAGGTGCTTATAATGCAGTTATATTCAAATTAAAAAGCGGTCCACAAGCATCATTGTTTGGTATCATTGTTTTGATAACCATCTTTACATCTCGACGCCCCAATATTTCATCCTTCATAATCAAAAGGCATTGCCCTTACTCATTGTTTTTATGTTTCATTCCTTTTCAACCACGTAAGGAAGTAAATTGATTGCTTTAAATCCTGTTTTTGCTTGGGATTATCAAATTGTCAGGGACTATGGTGAAGGAACATTTAGATAAGTTAAGTTTGTGTCAATGCATATAACGGGAACAGGACAAGAATATATAGGAAAGGGATATTTGTAGAAGCTGAAATATTTTTTGTGCATGAGTATAGATAGTTCCTCATTTGTCGTTAATAACAGTTATTTGAGTTTCATGATACACTAAATTCTTATTATCAGCATTGTACCGGGAAAAAATCCCAGGAAAATCACATTTCCATGCCTCCTTGGTCACCCCTTCCTCCCCCCCATCTCCAATTAAGCCACCCACCATTTTCAAACACCCATCGCCAATTTTGACAAATAAGCAAACAGGCATAAATAATCGCCATTTTTGTTTCGAATTTTCTTTTCTATTTTGTTATTCAACAAGCCTAACAGTTTGACCGTTTTCTTTACTGTTCCATTATACGTATTATATTCGCAGCTGATGAGAATTCTTGGAATCAAAAGTTGATTAAGTGAACAAAACTTGAGACAGCCCCTGAAACTGTTGATGAAATTAAAATTAATCTAACAATATATTTTAAAAATATAAATTTGTTTACGGAAGGGAAAATATTCACAAGACAGGTTAATTCTCATTTTGAATTGAAATTATGCCCACGCGTAGCTGACCTGAAAAACCTTGTAATTGTCATCAAACAAGGATCCTTTCTTAGTCCGGTTGTTTTGTTGTGAATCAGGTTCGTTTCTTAGAAACCCAGCGCCAAGTTTGACACGATTATTAGAATTCTTTATTCAAACCATCAATTTGCATACACATGATTTCACTGCAAGATTTATCAAAATATTTCGGTTGCTATGCTGAAAATTTCATAGAATTGACATATTTTCAAGACTCGATTGAAATCTCAAGTTCTATGCGTGTTTCGCAAACCTTGTTTCTTATTCAAACCTTGTTCCACTCCATTCCACCTACCTCCTTACACAGGCCAGATTCCTCTCAGACCCCTAGCTTGCCCCCTTCCCTTGTTCTGTCTAACGCTGATATTCATTAAAAACCCATTCTTAGATTTCAATGTTGTTTGGTTTACGATAATAAACAGTGCAGATATCATATTCAGTTTTGAACAAAATCAATTTATCTACTGCAACCTCAATTAGTACTGTAATTAAAGTTTTCATTATTTGTTTACAACCTGTTATTAAGGGATATCTATCTTTTCACTGTATCAACATTTTTTTACACCATAGCTGTTTGATTGCAAGGAGAAGGTTGAGAAACAGATTCCATTTATTATTTCTTAGAAGTCAACTTACTTTTCGTACGTTTTACATTTCAGCCAATCAAATTCCATCAACGTCATCATCTGACACGTGCCCATCAAGTGACTATAGATTTGCAACACCACCCATTCCCATGCGAACAAATCGAGTTTACGGTGCATTCAGTCATCATGGCCTAAACCCGACTCACCAACAACCAATGCCTTTTAGCTACAGCATGTCACCATACCAATCGCCAATGGATTCCCCATTAACATCGCCTTTTACATCACCTTCTCCTTCGCCGAAATCATCGCCACTACCGTCGCCACTTCCGTCACCAAGGCTTTCACCCTTTCCTTCGCCAGTTGAAAGTCCGATGTTTCGCAAAAAATTTGGAGGCGACCGGAACTGTGGTCGAAGAAACTCAGAACAATACACTTCTGTTTATGATTGGTTGAAAAGTTTACGACTGCACAAGTATTCGGAAACATTTAAAGACTATACGTTTGAAGAAGTAAGTAGAAATTGCAGAAAATTACAAGAAATACCACAATAGGTTAGTGTAGGTTAATGTAGGTTGATAGGATGTTGTTTAAGCCTGTTTACGCTAGCACAGGTTAGGGGGATGTTGTTTATGCCTATTGCTGACAGCACGTTTGCAAAGAGCCATTCCCTTACACTAGCAAAATAATAAGCCCACAGAAGTTGTAAATAAGATGATATTGCAATGGCGTTGGGATCAAGATAGCAATTAATGCAAGAGTTCATGACATAAGTATAAAGACCATAAAAAGATCATAATACTAACATCGTTTTTATGCAGAAATCGTTGGTGTTTCAAACTATGGGAAATTGATAAAGAATTTTATAAAATGATAATATTTTTGTTTTTGTTTTGTTATTTTTGTCTTTGACCTAACAGATGAAAGACCTTTCTGATGATGATCTTGCAAAATTAGGCCTGACGCAAGGAGCCACTAAAAAATTCAAACTTCATATTAACAGTTTAATGTAAGTACATAAAATTTGCGTACATTTTAATTTTAAGTGATTGGTGCTTGTAGAGAAGATACGGGGAAGGACGGGAAATAAAGGGCAAGGGAGGAGGGGGGTTTAAAGTGTATTTGCCAGGGTTTATCCTGATGATATTGAGAGTGAAACGGGGAGGGCTGTGGCTGATTGGTTGCCTCGAGTTTGGAATCTACCACGTGATCTAAATGTATTATTTTCTTGAAATTGCAGTGAAAGAGGTTTCAAAGGCTTTGGAAAATATGCAGGCGCACAACTTGCAGGGAGTAGGCATTCATCAACTGGAAGCTATGCTGACCCCCCGTTACATCGAAAGATCTCAAATTCATCTGATTGTGCCAGTGTGCCAATTAGCATGCCTGGTGTTCAAAGTAAAACTGTACATGTCACTGGTGTGTCTGCGCCAATCGATGGAAATTATATTGCAAAATATGACACTATAACTGACAACAAAGCTGCCCAGAATACAACAATGAAATACACGGAATCAAATGAAATGACAAAGGAGGAGATGAGAAAAGAGCTCATACGGCGGGGGGAGGAGCATTTTGTTGAGAAATCAAGCGATGATGGTAGCCAGTGCACCTCTGAAGATCTAGATGAATCTCTTTCTGATGACGAGGTTATTTGTTAAACATTGTTCTTTTTATCGCTATGTCTAATTTCCCATCCCAATAAAAAGTACGCAACGTAACAAGATTGCCAACAAGATTTTCTTCCCTTTCTTTTCTTCTTCTCCTTCCTCTTCTCCTTCTTCTCCTTTTTCTTCTCCTTTTTTCTTCTCTTTCTTTTTCTCTTCTTTTTCTTCTTCTCTTTTGTTCTTCTTTTTTGTTCTTCTTTTTTGTTCTTCTTTTTTGTTCTTCTTTTTTTGTTCTTCTTTTTATGTTCTTCTTTGTTTGTCTTCTTTTTTTCTCTTCTTTTTTTCTTCTTTTTTCTTCTTTTTTCTTCTGTTTCTTCTTCTACTTCTTCTCCTTTTTCTTATCCTTTTTTCTTCTTCTTTACTTCTCTTTCTTTTTCCCTTCTTTTTTGTTCTTATTTTTTTGTCTTCTGTATCTTTTCCTCTTCTTGTTATTTTTCTTCTTCTTTTTCTATTTTCTTCTTCTTCTTCATCATCGACGTTCATGTATAAAATCAAATAGAAATGAGACAGAAATGAACTGAAATATTAACAATTGAACCAAACTACAATGAAATGCATTATGTTAAAAATTGCCATTTTCATTGCTTCAAAAGGTGTTTATGACAAGAAGGCCGACGGTGATTGAAAATAAAGATTGTAATTTCACCATTGCATCCTGTTACAATTGTGGATCAAAAGAACATTTTGGTGAACAATGTGTTCAACAAACAATGGAAGAAGAAACATACATTCGTTATGGTATCTTTCTTTTTTTATCTTTGAATTATCTTCATCAAACTTTTATGAGTATATTTCTATATCAATTTTTTGGCAGCGAAGTTCTACATCAAATTTTCGTGATATTAAATTAATAACTGAGTTTTTTAATCAATTTTTAAACTTTTTAGGTTACCATATAAAGTACAACGATGAAAGACTAAAAGAAGACAATAGATGATAAGGTGCAGTGTCAAAGATAATATATGAATAAATAATATTGGTTTTTATAGGTTTGAAAAATTTTTTAGGGTATTATTAAATATAGAATTTGCTACTGTCAGTGGTTAGGGTGTTTTTATTGCGATGGGCCAGTGTTGAAGGATTGATTGTTTAAAAATAATGGTCTCATTTAAACCTCATTTCAACCAGATCTAAAACTAAATAGATTTGAATGTCAAAGTCATGCGGGCAGGCATCTGTTGGCCTCGTTTTTACTCCTGTTGTGGCCTTATTTCGATCTTAGTTTGGGCCTCATTGACCAACTATTGGCCTTCTCGCCAGTTTTCATTGGACCCCATCAAGTCTTGCTCTAGGATTATTATTATTATTAACTATTTTTAGATATTATCTTTATAGCTCGCAGGAAACTACTCTATAGAATGTTCAAACTGACCCATTGAGTGCCATCAAAAGCGTACTCCTGTCATTTCCAATTACTTGAACTGAACGAAGTGGAACGAAGCACTGTGTTTCGTCGCAGTTTAATGATAAGACAGAAGGATAATTGACTCGTTTGCCCTTTCCCCTTTCGTCTTGGTTGGTCTGCATTTATGGTAAGAATTTGTTTGTAATTTGATAAATGCATAGATGTGATTGAAGACATGCTCATTGTATTAGCAACATTCTAGTTTCCCTGTGGTATCTTCTATCGCGTTGGCCTGATATTGGAACCATGCTTTTATTTGTTTCAATTTCGTCGAGATTTGACATGTATACAATGATAATTATCGAAATTGATGTCAACGGTTTTTGTAGGTGCTGAATTCAGATGATAAGGAATTAGTTAACCTGTTTCTTTTCCTCTTCTGAACTTCCCTGTTACATGGAATTATCAATAAAGGAAAGAATCATAGAAAAAGAAAAAAATGTTTGTAAAAGGAGGGGTATGTATTAAACATGGAGACGCAATGATAAGGGCTCAAAAATGAGAACTTTCCTCAAGTGTCATGATATTGATTGTTCTAGTTAGTTTGACGGGAAGATAAAAAATTAGCTTTGACGATTAGGTTTTGCTGAAAAATGATACACCTTCAAAGTTGATAATAGTTTGTCTTCTTTACAGTTCTTGTATGTAGGTGGAACAAATGCCATTTGATTAAAGAAGGTCCGCATATCACCATCATTCATCTTAATGTTTCAAACTTTTTGAGACATCTGTGTTCCTAAATGATTACGTCAAAGGCTGAAAAAGATGACGATGTAATAATCAGGCATTTGGCGTCTAACTGTTGCAAAATGATTCGATAAAATAGATTATCCGAACAATTACAGGAAAATTACAGTCTGGTACCCTTGTACATGTATTAAGAATTGCCATTAATGTTTTAAGATTTGTTGATTGTCCATGGGGAATTTGGAGGCAATTGCCATTGATTTGTAAGAATGGCTTCTACTGACTTCTTACGGAATTAATGATTTTCTAATCCCAAATATTCGGACAAAAAGGAAGGAATGTAGACAAACAAATCGTTTATAATTACATCCTCGTTCCCTGTTTCCTTAAAATATATTTTGTTTTTGCGATAATGGTTATTGATGATGATGTCATTGCTGTTCTCAAGTTTCAAGATTGAAATAATAAAAGAAATTTTTATGATGAGCTAGGCTTTCATTAATTAGTTTAAATGTAATGAACAGTTAAGTGTTGTTTGTAATACATATATATATATATATTAATGAATATATATAGATATGAATATTTCGTGAAAATCATTTCAGCCCATTTTTTCATCGCCTTTTGAAGCTTTCTCCATGCTGCAAGTAGTAAAACCTGCAGTGAGGGAAATTTTTGAAGAAATTTATTTACAACGACATTTGTATGCATTGGTTAATAAACGATGTATTGCTTGCATTCGAGAAATGCACCGCAGATATCTGCTTGTTCCTAATCCTGTCATTCGACTATTAATACGCCTTAGGTGCCTACAGATAGGAGCAATGCAAGTGGCCGGTTTAAAATCGAGGGCTCGTACCTCAAAGGTAATCACTGCGAAGAGTAATCAATGCATAAGGGCCTGGGCTGTAACGTTAAGACTGTAAGAAAAAAAGTAGAGAACAAAATAGCAGGTTGTATACTGGATTCTCGAGGAATGCTTGCGACGATGTATGAAAATGAGAAAAATAAGTTGTACCACCATATGGTAGTATGTACAAGGGAGTGTCTCATTGCGAATGTGACGGCCACGTGCAAAAGAGGCTGCCATTTTAGGAAGTGCATTTTAGGACAAAACATGGCGTCGTTATTTCTGAGAAAACACCAGTCGAAAACATTCGCATGAAAGAAAGGAATAAAGAATGGATGGTGATAAATTTCGTAAGATAACTGAGGGGCTTCTAAGTTCAGTCCTAATCAGTGCAAAAAATGGAGTACAATTACATCGACTTGCTAGGGAGTTTAAAGAGGTAAGGTTAATTTCAAAAGTTTGGCCTAAAGGTGGTAGGCCTAGCACTAAGACTCCTTAATTGGCTTTGCATGGGAATCCGACTAGATACCGCTAGGCTCGTTTTGCTACGCATCTCATTCGTTAGCAAGTCTTAAAGGAATAGGAATAAATGTAACAAATGTTACTCTATGTGTATCGTTAACGGTAGTATGTGGGTTGTTCTAACTATTCCCCATTTATATTTCTAACATAATGTAATGGACTGATCAACATTAGACGGAAGAGACATGAATCGACGAGTGAGTGGATTGTTGTTGCTTTCAAAGTGCAACAAAGACAACTTCATGTAAAATGCCTTGTGTCATGAAACATGTAAAAATTGAAATTAATTAAAATGTCATTCATTAATTTCAGGTTACTTTGTCAGATATTCCCCTTGAAAAGCTTGGATATCCATCTTTAGAACTGTACATAAGAGCCATTCCACACTGTGCAAGGATAGAAACTGATAATAATGGAGTCATTGTGGTAAAAGGTGTCCCAAATGAATCAAATAAACACATTGCTAAGTTGGTTTCTGGCCAAAAAAAGAATAAAAAGACGTCAGCTGTTAGGCAAAAACCGTCAAGGCTTGCATCATCTAGAGGTAGAGGTGGATTCGTCAGATCAAAAGGTTTAAACATTATTAGAAAATCAACTAATAGGCCAGTGGCACCAAGATTTGCAAAAACATCTTTGCCCCTTAGAACTAACCTTGGTGGCCCATGGGGTTATGCTGCTGCAAATGTACAGTTGAGTTTGGCTCTGCAGTCAAGAGTGGGTCCACAGTTTCCACAATTAGTAGCAACAAGGCCGACTGACCCACTAGCAGTCACACAATGTTTTGGCATAATGAACAATCATTTCCAAAAATCATCAAGTGCACCAAACTTTCAACAAGGTGTACCACAGATCATGAGAAATGTGCACAAAATGGCTTATCCAAAATCAGAAGGAAACCAAGGCTATCAATTACCACCTCGAATGCAAAGACAGCAGCAGCAACAACAGAATAGAATTGCACCCAAGGCAAGTGACAGTGAGGATGAGGTTGACCTAAGACAAGTCATCAATGAACGTAAAAAGAACAAAAACATTGGTTCAGATGAAAGAGGGATCACAATAAATATCAAGAATGATAAGTTTGGACAAATATTGCCAGGAGATCAAGGTAAAGGTGCCCCTTTTCTGTCTCACCTGACTCTATTTGCTTTTCTAATTCATGTAATTTCTACAAAATCCAATTGGTCGTATTGTAATTGCACACTATGTGGATCTTAAGAGATGTAAAATCCAGAATGACGTTTTCAAGTTTAAAAATTCTGCTCTTTTTGGAGGTTTATATACCCCGGCTGAGGTACAGTAAAATAGAAAACAGACACACCATAAAACCAATCAATTTCCATGCTGACAGAATCAAGTTCAACATCAGTTTTAACCTTAAGCATTGGGTTCCTTTTTATATGTGAAAGTCCCCCATAAATTATGAAAATGCGCAGTTATCAAATCATTTATAAATCTCAAATGCCTTCCTCTGAATCATATAATTGTTTGTACATCAATGAAGCATTTAAATATCAATATCATATCATCATTTTTACATATATGTATCTTTTTAACCTTAAGATGTTGTTTGCACACAGCATGGCTAATGCATTCATTGTTAAATTGGCCTTGTCATTATAATTGACTTCAAATTAGATGACAGGATGATTTTCTAATATCACCCATCAATTGTGCTACAAGTTAAAGTCATGAATTTATTCATTGCGACTTTTGCTTTTTCCAAATAGATCTTGAAGACCTAAGAAGTAAAGTGTTTGAGGTTAGTTCTTCTGTTCTGTTTGGCCCCCAAAATTGTTACTTACAAAAAATTCACATGCCACCCTGTTATGCAAGATCACTGCACATCCCCATGCTACTTGGGAATGAGATTAAACATCATAAGAAAAAATGAAATGTGGAGTTATTTTATTGCACATTCATTATCTTATTCATGGAAATTTTTGACCATAATTTATGATTATTTGTCAGTTTCTTGAAGGATACAAAAATGGAATATGGGCACGAGTATTTTTCAATCTCTTTAAAAAGAAGTATAACAATGCACCACCAAATCTCTTGGAAATCATAAAAACACAAATGTGTGATAAAGTTGAAGTGAAAAGGTAAGTTAAATTTTTATAAATTGTATTAAATTATAAGATATTGGAACGTGTTTATTCATTTTAACGTCATTTCAATGTTTGCCCTCTTTTATTATTATTTGATGTTACATGTTTCTTTGAAATTTTTTCAAAAACTGGTAAATTATTTCTTTTATTCATATAGCACTGTGGCAGATGACAGATATATCATTGGTTTGAAAAAGGCAATAAGACATTTTCATATTTTATTCTTTACGTTTATGTGCTGTATATACATTTTCATTGTTAATTCTTTCCTGCTATCATTCCTCATTGTTACCTGTTATTGTTATTTATATATTATTAATTAAAAGGAATACAATAAAAAGTTTTATTGGTAACATTTGGTGTTCTCACATCACTGTTGATGATGATATTTTATCATGATAGACGTTGACTTTGCTTAGAGAATTTAATTAAACCAATGATGTATATATGAAATTTTGCAATTTAAACAGTCTTTAAAATGATAAGGTTTCTTTGGCAGGAGCCACTGATTTTTCGAATGGCATTTGAAGATGAAAAACCAGCTGCTAGAAGAAATGAAACTGAAGCCGGTGACATAAGAAGTTTGTTGTTTTTATTTCAAATTTTTGTTATTTTAGCTGCCATTCTTGGCTAAGCCATGCTCATCTCCTTTTAATATTAAATGCTAACTAGGAGAGCAGCATGCAAAATTTTAAAGGACTTTTCTGTCAGCTTCTTTGTAAAGAATTAATGCCCAGTAATCTCCTGCTGTTAAGCAATGCCATTTGCTATTTGTTAAATGTCTTTAGCATATAAGCTGTTGCACAACTGATGTTAAGTCCTTTTCTGCTTTCCTTTTTTCGATCTCAATTTGGAAGTCTTTCCATAAATGACAATTTATGACTATAACTTTCAAACAGTATGACCATTAGGCACTAAAGCATTGTTGGGTTTTATTTATTCCAGTTGTTGTCAAAAGCAATCCTTTGGACAATAAGGAAAACATTGCTGCTGAACCATCTTTGAAGGAGGAAGAGGGAGAGGAAGTATTCATTAAAGAACAAGAAATTCCTGGAATTGGGTAGGTTTGGAATTCATAGAGAGCATGATTTCATTTGTGATTTTGATTGTTTCTTGGACCTTTCCTAGAAGGTGATGCAAAAAGGCAGGTTGTTTAGTATACAAATCATCCCCTAGTCCATCAAAATGCTGTTTTTTAATAGTAATTCTGTGATTCAGTATGCGATGGTTTGATTGCAATGTGTTTTACATTGATAGTTGATCTGATTACCTTATTTTGCAGTGAAACTTTCAGTGCCTATGTTTGTCATGTGGATACAATTGATCGATTTTTTGTACAAAAAGATGATTCTAAAATTTTGGACCTCTCAAATGAAATTCAGCAATATTACAAGGTTAGTAATATATATGTGCCTTTATTTATATCTTAGTCTCTCATCATCTGAAATAAGAAGATGGCAGACGTGTATGTGACATTTGGGCATTGATTAAGTCTGAAACAACTGCACCAAACAGTGACTAAACTTGGTTTTATGTTGAATTTTTTTAATTTGTGTTCTATTTTTAGATTAGAAAGGACAAAGATATGATCCAGAAGCCAAAAATTGGAAGGATATGTTGTGCATACTACATTGACCAATGGTATCGTGCAAGGATAATATTTGCAAAACTCATCAATAACAAGTAACTATTTTGTTTACTTTTTAAATCCTTAGATGCTGTTTTAATTGTATTTTATCTAACTTACAAGAAAGCATTAAACAAAGTCACATAATGCTCATTTTTACCTTTTTCATTCCTATTTCTTTCTGTGTAGGACCCCTAATTAATTCTCTTTTCAGCATTGTACAACATGTGTCTTCATTGGTACCCCCTTTGGTGTATTAAATTGTGTATATTTTTAACTGTTTAACTTAATTGAATGCTTATATTTACTTGCTTGTTTGCTACACTGCTTCTTGGCTTCTATGCATGTTAGAACACTTAGATTTCTTCAGTTTAGTTTGAAACTTTTGGACTAAATCTGTTAAACTTTGTTAGGGATACAAGAAGTCTTTCAAGGGAAGGTCGCAAAGCATCAAATCAGGTACTTTGTATTTTGTGTTTTTAGCAAATGTATCAATTTCAGCTCATTTGATGATTGATTGATTAATTGGTTGATTGATTGATTGATTGATGGATTGATTGATTGATTGATTGATTGATTGATTGATTGATTGATAGGTCACTTCATTATATGATTGCAAAGTTCTTTACATTGATTATGGCAACATGGAGCTTGTTCAATCAGACATGATTCGAATATTAAAACCAGAATTTTGTAATCTACCAGCGCAGGCTATTCAATGCACATTGAATGATGTTACACCTGAAGGGGTAAGTTTTATGAATTATAAAAATAACACAATCTTGTTGTTCATTGAGAGAAGTGTGATCTTTCTTGCTTTGCAACTTTTTATGATTAATAAACATAAATGGTGGTTATGACTGATCATGCCAATCGTAGCCAGTGACCTGCAGAGTTGTCCGTTTTAGTTAATTTGACATTTAAATGAATTATTTCTATGTTATTTTCAATAGGACAAGTAATTGAAGATTCTTTTGCCTCACTTAATGTCACATTTGCATCTAATAATCAAAATGAATCTTGGTTTTTGGTATTCCAATAGTGTTTTTTGGTTATTAATAGTGTTTTTTGGTTATTCAGTAATCAACATGGTTTTGGTCTTCTTCCAAGTGGTGTGCATGTGGTATGTTTTAATGGATGCAAAATACCTTCTTACCACAAATAGATTGCTTACCTTTGCTCCATTCAGCCCATTGTAATTGCTTGCATTGTAGGCACAACCAGAATGGAGTGAAGAGGCAATCAATTATTTCAGAAAATTTACAGAATCAGATTGCTACACAATCAATGTTGTGGATTCAAGAGGTTCCTTCCATTATTTATCATTAGTTGTTTTATAATGAGATTTATTCATATCGGCTGCATTTTTATGGAGCAGCACTTGTGGCAACAGTTCTATCTTGCATTTAATATTTTGCAACAGGCTTAAATATGCATTTCATATAAGCATTCAGGAAAAGCGACTATCACAAATAACTTTTTCACTGGCTACCCTCCTTCCTCCAAACTTAGTCAATAGTCTTCACTGCTGACTTTCAAAGACAATTATTCCCTTAAAAGTAGGGTACCACTTCTATTTCTTTGTCCTTGTATATTTACTTCTTCGATAAGTTTTGCCAACCATTGATTAAAAATTCAGAAACTTCCATCGTATTCATTTTAAACCTTATGATTCATAAACAGATGTGAAAATATATGTGAAAATGTCTTTCTAATTTAATGGTACAAAGATGTTTGTTGTAAATCATGGCATTCTTTCAAAGAAGAAACAATAAATTGTGACGCACTCTTAACTAGATAGAATACTTGATGTGAAAATGGAAGATAATGATGGAAATAGTGTTGCTGATGCATTAGCTGATCAGGGATTTGCCATTTCAAAAACAAAAAGAAGGGCAGAGTCGTTGCCAATTTTGTCACATATTTCAACTGAAAATCAAAAATCACTAGAAGATGAAGAGGAAGAAGCAATTTTGAGGTCTTTGAAATGTTTTCCTTTGCAATTTTTTTTGTAAATTGCAGAATTAATTGTTTTGTAGTCTTTGCCTCCCATGACTCTAAATCGAGACAAATTTCTAATCACAATTTTTGCTGAAAGCTGAAAATTTGAATTGGAAGTTAATCATGCGGAAAAGAAAAGAAATGAAAAGCAATAATATCCCAATTTACCTTAGGCAACTTTTTAAAAAAAGTGATAATTTTTTTTTGGAAATAATGAAATTAATGTAGCAATAATTTCTTTGTTTTTATGCAGTCCGAAGTCTGGCATTTTACAACAATTATCAAGTTTATCAATTGAAAACGAAGAAAATATTGACAGTATGTCCTAGACAGCATTTGCAAACTGGTGTTGTTATTGTTTTTTGTTGGTGTTTGTTGGATATAGCAATTCACAGACCAAGTTGCAAGCTATGTTAGAAAAATGTTTTCTTTCGCATTAAAACCCTCATTCGCTTGTTTTGTACATTCAAATTAGGGTTGCCGTAGATTTGTGTTCACTTTGAAAAATCATTTCTCCCATCAAAAATTAATCATAAGCGTCACAGCTTAATTTAGAAGTTTCATCATAATTTATCTTCTAGTGATGTCATTTTGCTTTGAACTTCGCAATTTACAAATTATTAATCTCTTTAATAACTTTGAAAATTTCTTTTTTGTTTTGCAGTTGTGAATGTGGAACTTCCAAAAGGAGAATGCCTTGATATTCTTGTATCAGCAGTGAACAGTCTCACCGAAATATCAGCCATCTTACTTGGAAATGAATACAAAGTATTTCACTTTATATTGTGTTCTATTATCAATTTTCATTGTTGTTAGTTGATTATGTAAATATAAGGTATCTTTCCTTGCGTAATGTAATATTTCTTTGTATCCCTTTGAATTTTGGTGTTCTGAGAGCAATGAGAATAGGGTCAAGATAAGCCTACTGTTGTATTTAAACAACAGAATATGATCTAAGAAGTGTGGTTGAAGTATTTGTTGCAAATAGTAATGTCATGTAGACCTTGCATTCCATCGTATTGTGTTGCACTTCATCACATTGTGTTGCATTGCATTGTATTGCATTGCATTGTATAGTATTGTAATGTGTTGCATTGCATTGTGTTGCATTTAATTGTATTACATTGAAAGAGAATTAGTGAGTGCAAATGGTATCATACTAAAAAATTAATTTTGAAATTATTTTGATTAATATGATCGGTAAGACAAGAAAAAATAACCCAGAGGAATGTTACGAAATAAGGTAGAAGCCAGAATTTGATGGGCCTATTTTTATAAGAAAGGACACGTCCATAGGACATTTTCATACGATAAAGAATGAAAAATTGAAAAAGACAGCATTTTTGAACCAATCAGATTATTTTTAATTTATTTTCAGGGTCGCCTGACAATTTTAGAAGCCGGAATGCAAACATATTATGACTGTGAAAAAACCGGTTAGTCAATGTTTTAGTTCTGCAAAAATCAATCATCAGTATTTTTACTTTATTTACTGTGGCCATTACTGCAACCCATTACCATTTAATACATCAATTATCATCTATGTTATGATGTCATCAATGTCTTATGCAGATGAGCTGGAAACGATAGAACAGGATTGCGTGTATGCCGCATTCTACGAAGAAGCCTGGTATCGAGTCAGAGTTACTGATGTAAGAGATGATGACGTAGAGATTTATTTTGTTGATCGTGGTGATAATGGTAAAGTAAATAAAGATGATCTCAGAAAACTTCATACACAATTCAAGAGACTTCCCATGCAGGTAAATTTAGTTGGCTTCTAATTATGATTCATGCAGTTTTCATTTCAATTTACGAATAATTTTATGTCTTAAACTTATCATTACATGTCTAATAACAGCCATGTGTTAAGTAGAAAGTAGTCTAAAATGTTTTTTCCTTCGTTCAAGCAAAATGGCTGCATAATTATGAATTACAAAGGCGTAAAATGTTTTTCTGATTTGTGTTTAACATGAAAATGCCACTTAAATAGGAAAGAGCATTTCTACAATTTTTGAATTAAAATTTTACCTAAATTTCAGGCGATTGATTTAACTTTGATTAATTTGCCGGAAAGCAACCACCCAGATCATATTCAAGTCCTTTCTGACGTCATACTTGGCAAAGAATTTGTTGCAATGCTTAATGAAGGGTATTTATCACCAATTCAATCCTATTTATTTCAGTTTGTAAATCAATTTAACAGTTGAATGAATTTTAACGTTGATTCAATTTGACTCTGTATTGATATTTTTAGATAAATAAAAGGAAATCGCAGTACAAAACAAGCATGAATCTTTTATTGATATAAATTCTGTTTGTTATCATGTTGTAAATCTCATCTCTGAGTTTTGCTTCAAATAGACCTCCAGAATATACACTTGTGGAACTTTTTGATACAAGCACCCAAGAAGACGTGAACATCAATGAAAAAATTGCAATAGAATTGAACTTACATGAAGATCAAAGTTATGAGCAGATTTTACCAAAGGTAGATTTTTATCCTATTCATTAAATGTTATTTGCTTAGTGTTTAATTTAATTGATTAATAAATAAATAATTGATAAAAGAAAGCTGGAAGATATAAATACTGCTTCTCATCATACTAGATTATGTTCAGCTTTTCGTTGCAAAAATAAAATAATGACTATGTAAGTATTAACAGATAAAACCACCTTGCCTGTTTTACATTTGTATTCAGCAAGAGCAAGAGTTTTATTAAAATCTAATTTGAATAAAAATATTAATTTTTGTTTTTTATTGAAACACAATCTACTTTCAATTTTTTGATTTCAAAGCCATTCGACCAGTGTGATGCATTTGTTTCTCATATTTCCGATTCCGGTATTTTCAATATTGTGCTGCCCGGAGCTGGACTTCAAAAGCTTGACGAATTGGTAGAAGATTTAACAAAATATCATTCCAAGGTATTTTCATGTAAATTGATCTTTTAATAATTTTTGAACAAATGGTGATCTTTTAATTTGTTTGAACTCGTTTATAATTTTTTATTTATTTATATAAGAAATGAAACAAACATAATATTGTCTACCTCTTTTGAATATTGGATGCAATATATTTTTATGTAACATCAATCGAATTATTTTTTATAATTTTTATGTAAATATTTGAAATGTAAAGAACAATATAGTTATAAACTCATAATAAGTATTTAAAATTTAAATCATTTTTTGTTGTAACAGGGTGCAAAGGCTGCTGACCTCGTGAACACTCCAGAAATGGACAAAATCGTTTGCACAAAATGGAAAGAAGATGGATGTCTTTACAGGGTGAAGATTACTTGTATCATGGCTGCTGAAAAGAAAGTATGTTTATTTAGATTAAAAAGTTATTTCATAGCTCAAAAGATGCCAAACTAAGCTGCAATATCAAAGTGCAAGATTTAAATAAAACAGTAATGTTTTCTGCTTGCCATAAATTTTAAATTTAAACCAATTTTCGGATTGTAATGATAATTAGCAATTTTGCCTGATTTGCAAAGTCTGTTTATAATTGTATCAAGGTTTCCATTGCAAAAAGAAAACTTCTGAATGTTTGAGATGCATCTGATTTCATTCTGATTAATTGCAGTTGTTTTGTTCTAGGTTCTTTTCTTATTAAAAATGATAAGATAAATTGTACCTAGTACTTCATACTTTGGCAAATTTATAAAACTTTGCAGGGAAATCGAATTGTCCTAGGCAAACTTTTTGACTTTTGCTTCTTGCAACAGTTTCTCTTATCAAAATGATTTGCATTCGTCGTGTAAAAGTATTTTAATCATTTTCTTTTTAAATTTCAAAGCCTATATTTTACGCTGCTCTTTATCATATGGCTCAGCAAAACATACTTGAATCTATTGACCATTCCAATGATCTTCCATCAAACTGAGTAATATTTGTTTTTAATTAATCGCAGGTGGAAGTGGAATTTATCGACTATGGTAATCGTGACATTATTTCTTATATTGCATTAAGAAAAATTCCGGAACATCTCAGGGAATTGAAAACATTGCCTCCGCAGGTAGGATCTTTATTTGTTAATACTTTGTTCTCGTGGCTGTTTTGTTTTTCTTTATTAGGATTGTTGCTATTCTGTTAAGTAATTGAGATTACCGAAGTTCCCCCACACGTGACTTCAATCAATTCTCTTTTGCCCAGTCACTTTTCGCATCCCACAATTCATTGCGAAATGAGTTTGGCTAACTCCTTTCAATGCAAAATGATAAAACATCTTTATCTGAATTAAAATTCAAAAGTTACATCCTCCCCTTTATAGTTAATTTTTTTTAACTTTTCTTTACTTCATGTTGTCGGTTTCCCTTCATAAGCAATAAATATTCGGCAGCTTACTTATAATTTAAATTTATTTATTTGCTGCGGTTTTCAATTATTTTGAGATGAGTTTAATTTATTCCCGTTTGATTTTGTAGACCATGAAATGCAAGTTAACTGATTGCCCGGATGAGGCGAAGGTCGGTTGAAGATAAATAAACGATTTTCCTTGGTTATTATAGTTGGCAATTTCGACAGCTGCCTTATCTTCCTTAATTTAAACTTTATCAGTTTAAAAAGTTGAATTATTATTTCAGTCATTTGAAAACTAGTTTGATCATTTTCTGGATAAAAGTGCTCTTGCCAAAGAATTATGAAATATGCAATAAAATTAGTTGAAATTTGTATTTGAAATGCCCTTTTTATGCAGGAATTATGGAAATACGGCCTAGCAACTCGATTAACATCTGAACTAAAAACAGAGACAGTTGTTGTCAAGGTATCATTTTGCAAAAACTTCACTTCGCATTTCTACAACCTTAATCTTATACTATTTAAATTATTTGCTTAATCTATTTAAGATTAGAGACTGCTTTTGCGTTTATTGTGATTCCTCGAAGTGGCCTCCGATAGCAAGTGATATTTACATGTATTTCTATTCAACAACGATTTCATTGTAAATTGGCCTTATGTCTTTTCATGTCTTCACAATACACTTAGTTTTCTATTTCTAATTTCCACAGGTCACAAAAGAGGAAACAGATGAGGAAATGGCCTTGATTGAAATCCTTAAAATTGACCCTGTTGACCCAAGCAAATATTCATCGATTTCAGTTGACATTGCAAGCATTTGCACAAGTATAAGGTAGACTAATTGTCTTCAAAGAAAATTTAACATTTAAAAAATTCATTTGATATTTTAATTCATTCAATATATTCATTTGATTTCTCACTTTATCTTTTCAACAAATAATCTCCTTTTTGTAGAGACTTGAATTATTCAACTTTATCTAAAATAACAATGGCTAATATTAAATTAAAAAAATTGACATTATTTATTTCTTTGCAAAAATGAGATGGAATTACTTGCGATTAAAGATTCAATGCCCGTCTTTGATTTTCTGTCTCTTAAATATACAAGATTGTTTTTGTAGAAACATACTCCTCCTATCCTCTGTCCTTCTCTAAATTGGAAAATCTCCTTTTTCATTTTCTTGCAAAATCCAATCCTTTAATTTCACAATAATCTTTATTTGACCAACTCTCTCAGTCATCGTTTATATGTTGATCGTAAGGTGACCTGTTGAAAGAACCTGACCATTTTCGTACAGGATGTGAAGCCATTTGATCTTATAAATCTTATCTGATTTGATTTAAGAAGGATTCTGTCATCAAAAGGTGTTTGTCTGTAACAATGACATTAGGTTTTAGATTTTTGGTTTTAAATTATAAACATGTTACTCTATGCTAGCAACTTCTGATATTCTGATATTACTGAACATTTAATTATATTTAAAAATCTTCCAAGTGATCTCTTTACAAAGTGAGGAGAACTTTGGAATGTAAATTTATAAATACGTTTAGAGACATTTCTATTTTTAGCAATTACAGGTTATATGAAATTTCTATCAGATATTTATTGATATTTGTACTCATCTCCTAAAGGGAAAACAAATCCTCGCTGATTTTTGATGAATCAGAACCACCTGAACCATCTCAATCCGACACGACTTTACCCAACTCTGAAAGACAATTCGTTTCGAGACTTTCTTCTAGCGGATCCAGTGAATTTCATCACGACACTGACCCACATGTCCAACACGACAACACGACACGATCATTTGAAAGTCAGGTTTCATTGGCAAGTACAACTTTAAATGCGCCTGCTTCCAAGCCTGGAATCATGATCAATAATGCTAAATTTCTGCCGCTACAAATCAACAACCATTGGTGCATTGCTCACGTGACTTCAGTTAGAAGTCCATCTGCTTTTTACGTGAGTTTTATTTCTCATGATTGTCGTTTTGTTCTCAAATTTTCATTCAGTTTATCAACGAAATAATCATACATTAACCAAATCTCATATATATTTTAATTCATATTTTAATGGTATCATTTTCCTATTTTATTTCAGTTTCAAATTCATGATCATATTCCAGCGTTGATTAATCTAATGGAAGAAATGGAAGTATTCTACAAGGTAGTTTTTCTATTTTGCTTCATTTCACGTCATTTTATTCATTACATTTTGCAATTATGATATATCCTCAATAATAACTAACAAAAAGAGTTACAATAATTATGATCATTTCTTTTGGTAGCGAATCCATTGGAGTAAGAAAAACCACTTAATGATTCAATGATAATGATGAAATTTTTGAGAATTCTCATTTACTGTTTAAATTATATTTATGAATGCTGTTGCCTTTCATATATTTGATTATGAATACATTTACATATGTTGATTAATTTTTTTAAATAAATTGATTTTATTTCTGACTGATAATAGGACTCAAATACACCGTTTGATGATTGCCAAATCGGTGACATTTGTGCAGCATTTTTACCAGAAGATGACAATTGGTATCGTGGTGTTGTACGCACGAAAGTTGAAATCGACGAAGAGGTAGGCCATATTTTGTATTATTTATAAGTGCTATTTATTCATTTCATTTATTTTATTTGTTACAATGATATCATATTAAAATTATTTATATGATATTGTTACAAACGGAGCTCGTATTAAAAGCTACATTTTAAGTGACTAAAGTATATCATTAATTTGTTAAAAAAGTAAAAAAGTCATCTTTAATGATAAATTCGTCCTTAAAAGCAGAAATTTTTATATCTTTGACCAACATCAACAACAACAAATCATTGAGCATCGTTCGATACGTTGGATAAATATTTAAGTCTGATCTGCAATATTGCAACTTTTGAAGAATTTTTCAATTAAATCACAGTGTTGCTATGACGATTTTATTTACATCCAAGCAAGTTATTGTTATTGTCAAGTTATTCTTTTTTTATGTTATTGTCTCAGTATCCTATCAGCTGTCACATTCAAATGGACCACGTGGTGTGGGCCATAACGTCACAGAAATTTGAGTCACTAATATCAAGTAAATAAACTCATAAGATGCAATGTTTTCTTTGGCACAATTCTGTAAGCAAATGTTTTTGATATTATATGTTTGTTTTATTTTTATTGGTTGGATGTCAATTGTTCTTTTTTTGTGCAAAGACTTTTTTATATAACCGACTTTTATTATTTTGAAGGACCAAATTGGAATTTTCTTGGCTGATTATGGAGGTACAAAATTTGTATCTTCAAGTGAACTGCGGAAATTAGATATGAGATTTCAATCATTGCCCTTGCAAGCAGTTAAAGGATCATTAACTGGTTAGTTCATATTTTGTATTTTTTTTCAAAATCAATTGAAAATGTTTTTATCAAATATACTTTAAATTTTTTTTGAAATCTTATCACAAAACATTTCATTTACTTCTTGCTTTATTTTAAAAAATTTTAGGGGATCGATTAAAATATTTCTTTATCTTACTGTGCAGATATTGCTGTTCCTGTCAAAGGCAAATGGCCTCAAAATATTTGTGAAGAATTCCAAAAGCGAATATTGAATTCTGTGTTTTACATTCGAATCCATGGCAATGATGCGACGTATCCTGTTTCTTACTTATCAACATCAAACGAACGCTTTGCTATTGCGATGTATGATACATCACGTGATGTTGATGTACTTATAAATGATAGCTTTGGCTCATAGAGTGCAGTTGGGGCAAGTAGTTATAGGCTGATGTTATGAGATGCAATCCTAGAATGCAACAAATTACAAGACATTTACAAATGGACACAAACTTTGATCAAGCGATGTTTTAGTTTAAATTTCAACACACAATTGATACGAAGTAATTGGGATGTCAAGATGCTCATGTTGTTACCATGGTGTTACCATGGTGTTACTATGGTGTTGTTGACATCTGTTTGCTGTTGACTCTTGTATCATTTTAGTTACTTTTTTCATCGATTTTGTCATCAATTTCTTTTTCCGCTTTTTTGTTCTTTCGTAAATATGGTAGAAGTTTACAATAACAGAGTAATTTAGTTTCTTATAAACAGTCAGAGATGTCTTTTTTTCGTTTTTTCAATAAATTCAGCGTCTTATTGGGCCATATAGGATATCACGTGATCTTGTTTAATCCTCTTTATATGGCATCAATATATTTGCCCTAATCTTTTTTCTCACATTCTTGATATATCATCAATGTTTCCCTAGCTTTTTCGTACATGTAAAATTAACATTAATATTTAGGTGTAATACCCCCACCCCCGTTTTTCAATTGCTACTCAAGAAGGTTTTTAATCTTCAAATGGAAAACCAATGTTACTGATACCTTCTCCTTGCAAATAAAGCAGGGTTAAACGTAGGTAATTTTCCCCCTTAAGAAGACAATTAGGAGGAACCCTTTGTTGCCTTTTGCATGAAATATGCTTGAAAAATGAACTTTATTGCAAAAGCAAATTAATACAGAGTCTTTTGCTGAATATGGCGCTGTAATTTGCAAGGTTTTTAAGTAGTCAATTGGCAGGAGCCCTTGGCTGTCTTTTGGGTGAAATATACCTGGCATATGGCTAAATTGCAAAAGCAATTTATTGTTCGCAAGCATACTTAGCTGCAGAATTTGTAGCTCTATTTTAAAAGGTTGTTTAGTAGGTAATTAGAAGGACATCTTGGATATTATATAAATGGTATTTCATAGAAAATTCAGAAGATTGCACGAGCAATTTAATGTTTAATTACATTCTTTTTTTCAGAAGTGCTAGCTGTATTTTGCAAGTTATATCGCTGGAGTTTAGCAAGAAGTCTTGGCTTTTTTGCAAAATTTTGAGCTGTGTTTTGCAATGTTTTTGAATAGAAAGTAGGCAGGAACACTTGGCTATAATTTAAATGAACTTTACCTGGAAAATTGACAACATTGCAAAGGGAAACTAATGTTTGGATGCAGAATTTTTTGCAGAAGCTTGAGCTGTATTTTGCTAGCTTTTAAGGAAGGAAATAAGCAGGAAATTTTGACTATAATTTAAATGAACTATACTTGCAAAATGGACAACATTGCAAATGCAAATTGATGTTTGCACGTAGTCTTTTTGGCAAAATGTTGAGCTGTGTTTTGCAAAGATTTTAGATAAGGAAGAATGAAATCTTTGCTATGATTTAAAATAAAGATACCTGAGAATAAACGACATTCCAAATGCAAATTGATGTTTGGATGCAAACTTTTATGGAAAGTTCTTAGTTGTATTTGGCAAGCTTTTTAGGTAGGAAATAAGCAGGAACCTTTGACTACCTTTTGCATGAAATATGCTTCAAAAAATGGACATAATTTGAAATGCAAATTAATGGTTGCATGTAGACTCTTTTACAGAAGTTTGAGCTGTATTTAGCAAATTCTTAGATTTGGAAATAGGAAGGGACCTTTGGCTGACTTTAACAGTAAAAAAAGCCTGATAAAATGGACATAAACGCAAATGCAAATAAACGTTTGCTTGCATACCTTTCTGCAAAAGGTTGAGCTGTATTTTGCAAGATTTTTAGGTTGGAAATTAGCAGGAGATTCTGGCTAAAAGTTGAGTTATCTATACTGCAAAATGGACAACTTTGCAAAGGTAAATAATGTATGTACGGATATTTTCTGCAGAAGTTTCAGCCGTATTTTGCAAGGTTTATAGGTTGGAAATAAAAAGGAACCTTTGGCTATCTTTCGCTTGAAATATTCCTGGAAAATAGACATAATTGCAAACGCAAATAATAGTTGAGATGCATGCATTTTTACAGAAGTTGGAGTTTTATTTTGCAAGGCCTTTAAGAAGGAAATAAGCAGGAACTCTTGGCTATAATTAAAATGAAGAACACCTGCGAAATTGACAACATTGCAAATGCAAAATAATGTTTGCATAAAGTCTTTTTTACAAAATTTTGAGCTGTGTTTTACAAAGATTTTAAATAGGAAGAAAGACTGAATTCTTGGCTATGATTAATCAAATATACCTGAGAAATGGACGACATTCCAAATGCAAATTTATGTTTGCATGCAATCTCTTCTGGAAAATTTTTAGCTGTATTTTGTAAGCTTTTTAGGTAGGGAATAAGCAGGAACCTTTGGCTATCTTTTGCATGAAATATGCTTTGAAAAATGGACATAATTTGAAATGCAAATGAACGTTTGCTTGCACACTTTTCTCCAAGAGGTTGAGCTATATTTTGCAGGATTTTTAGGTTGGAAATAATCGAGAGATTATTTCTAAAATTTAAGTTATCTATACTGCAAAATGGACAACTTTGCAAAGATGAATAAATGTATGTTTGGATAATTTTTGCAGAAGTTTGAGTTGTAGTTTGCAACATTTTTCGGTTGGAAATAAACAGGAACCTTTGTCTGCCTTTCGCTCAAAATATGCCCTAAAAATGGACATCATTTGAAATGCAAATTAATGGTTGCATGTGGACTTTTTTGCAGAAGATTGAGCTATATTTTACGGGTTCTTTAGGTTGAAAATAGGAAGGAACCTTTGGCTGACTTTTGCATGAAATATGCCTGGGAAATGGACATAATTGTAAATGCAAATGAACGTTTTCCTGCATACCTTTTGTAAAACGATGAGCGGTATTTTGCAAAATTTTTTGGTTCGAAATAATCGAGAGATGACGGCTAACATTTAAGTTATCTATGCTGCAAAATGAACCATTCTGCAAAGGTAAATAAATTTTCGTATGGATTTTTTTTGCAAAAGTTTGAGCTGTATTTTGCAAGGTTTATATCTTGAAAATAAGCAGAAACCTTTAGCTATATTCTGCATAAAATATACCCCACAAAATCTACATAATTTGAAATGCAAAGTAATGATTGCATGTAAACCTTTGAGCAGAAGTTTGAGCTGTATGTTACAAGTTCTTAACGTTGGAAATAGGAAAGAAACTTTGGCTGACTTTTGCATAAATTGTGCATGAAAATGGGCATAATTTGAAATGCAAATGAACGTTTGCTTGCATACTTTTCTCCAAAAGGTTGAGCTATATTTTGCAGGATTTTTAGGCTGAAAATAATTGAGAGATTCTTGCTAAAATTTAAGTTATTTATACTGCAAAATGGACAACTTTGCAAAGGTAAATAAATGCTTATTTGAATAATTTTTGCAGAAGTTTGAGCTGTAGGTTTCAAGTTCTTTAGGTTGGAAATAGGACGGAACATTTGACTGACTTTTGCATGAAATATGCCTTGAAAATGAACATGATTGCAAATGCAAATAAACGTTTGCTTGCATACTTTTCTCCAAAGGGGTAAGCTGTATTCTGCAGGATTACTGGGTTGGAAAAAATCGAAAGATTCTCGTTAAAATCTAAACTATCTATTCTGCAAAATGGACAACTTCGCAAAGATAAAAAAATATAAATATTCGGAACCATTTTGCAGATGTTTGAGCTGTATTTTGCAAGGCTTTTAATAAGGATTAAAGCAGGAAATCTTGGCTATAATTTGAATCAACAATACCTGAAAATGGAGAACATTGCAATTGAAAATTAATGTTTGCATATAGACTTTTTTACACAATTTTGAGCTGCGTTTTGCAACAATTGTAAATGGGAAGGGAGAATGAATTCAGGGCTATAATTTAAATGGGGAATACCTGCAAAATGGACAACATTGCAAATGCAAATTAATGTTTGCATATAGTCTTTTCACAATAATTTGAGCTGCGTTTTGCAAAGATTTTAAATAGGAAAGAAGAATGAAATCTGGGCTATAATTGAATGAACAATACCTGCAAAATGGACAACATTGCAAATGCAATTTAATTTTTGCATATAGTCTTATTTACAAAATTTTGAGCTGCGTTTTGCAAAGGTTTTAAATGGGAAGGAAGAAAGAATTCTGGGCTATAATTTAAATGAAGAATACCTGCAAAATGGACAACATTGAAAATGCAAATTAATGTTTGCATATAATCTTATTTACCAAATTCCGAGCTGCGTTTTGCAAAAATTTTAAATGGGAAAGAAGAATGAATTCTGGGCTATAATTTGAATGAGGATTACTTGCATAAAGGACAACATTGCAAATGCAAATTAATATTTGCATATAGTCTTTTGTACAAATAGTCAAAGGTTCCTGCTCATTTCCAAGATATAAACCCTGCAATATACCGCTAAAACTTCTGCAAAAGAGTCTACATGCAACCATTCATTTGCATTTCAAATTAGGTCCACTTTGTCGGGTATATTTTATGCAAAATATAGCCAAAGGTTCCTGCTCATTTCCAAGATATAAACCTTGCAAAATACCGCTAAAACTTCTGTAAAAAGTCTACATGCAACCATTAATTTGCATTTCAAATTAAGTCCATTTTGTCGGGTATATTTTATGCAAATAATAGCCAAAGGTTCCTGCTCATTTCCAAGATATAAACCTTGCAAAATACCGCTAAAACTTCTGCAAAAGAGTCTACATGCAACCATTAATTTGCATTTCAAATTATGTCCATTTTGTCGGGTATATTTTATGCAAAATATAGCCAAAGGTTCCTGCTCATTTCCAAGATATAAACCTTGCAAAATACCGCTAAAACTTCTGTAAAAAGTCTACATGCAACCATTAATTTGCATTTCAAATTAGGTCCATTTTGTCGGGTATATTTTATGCAAATAATAGCCAAAGGTTCCTGCTCATTTCCAAGATATAAACCTTGCAAAATACCGCTAAAACTTCTGCAAAAGAGTCTACATGCAACCATTAATTTGCATTTCAAATTATGTCCATTTTGTCGGGTATATTTTATGCAAAATATAGCCAAAGGTTCCTGCTCATTTCCAAGATATAAACCTTGCAAAATACCGCTAAAACTTCTGTAAAAAGTCTACATGCAACCATTAATTTGCATTTCAAATTATGTCCATTTTGTCGGGTATATTTTATGCAAAATATAGTCAAAGGTTCCTGCTCATTTCCCAGATATAAACCTTGCAAAATACCGCTAAAACTTCTGCAAAAGAGTCTACATGCAGCCATTCATTTGCATTTCAAATTATGTCCATTTTGTCGGGTATATTTCATGCAAAATATAGTCAAAGGTTCCTGCTCATTTCCAAGATATAAACCTTGCAAAATACCGCTAAAACTTCTGCAAAAGAGTCTACATGCAACCATTCATTTGCATTTCAAATTATGTCCATTTTGTCGGGTATATTTTATGCAAAATATAGTCAAAGGTTCCTGCTCATTTCCAAGATATAAACCTTGCAAAATACCGCTAAAACTTCTGTAAAAAGTCTACATGCAACCATTAATTTGCATTTCAAATTAGGTCCATTTTGTCGGGTATATTTTATGCCAATAATAGCCAAAGGTTCCTGCTCATTTCCAAGATATAAACCTTGCAAAATACCGCTAAAACTTCTGCAAAAGAGTCTACATGCAACCATTAATTTGCATTTCAAATTATGTCCATTTTGTCGGGTATATTTTATGCAAAATATAGTCAAAGGTTCCTGCTCATTTCCAAGATAAAAACCTTGCAAAATACCGCTAAAACTTCTGTAAAAAGTCTACATGCAACCATTAATTTGCATTTCAAATTATGTCCATTTTGTCGGGTATATTTTATGCAAAATATAGTCAAAGGTTCCTGCTCATTTCCAAGATATAAACCTTGCAAAATACCGCTAAAACTTCTGCAAAAGAGTCTACATGCAGCCATTCATTTGCATTTCAAATTATGTCCATTTTGTCGGGTATATTTCATGCAAAATATAGTCAAAGGTTCCTGCTCATTTCCAAGATATAAACCTTGCAAAATACCGCTAAAACTTCTGCAAAAGAGTCTACATGCAACCATTAATTTGCATTTCAAATTATGTCCATTTTGTCGGGTATATTTTTTAATGCAAAATATAGCCAAAGGTTCCTGCTCATTTCCAAGATATAAACCTTGCAAAATACCGCTAAAACTTCTGCAAAAGAGTCTACATGCAGCCATTAATTTGCATTTCAAATTATGTCCATTTTGTCGGGTATATTTTATGCAAAATATAGCCAATGGTTCTTGCTCATTTTCAAGATAGAAACCTTGCAAAATACAGCTCAAACTTCTGCAAAAGAGTCTACATGCAGCCATTAATTTGCATTTCAAATTAGGTCCATTTTATCGAGTATATTTTATGCAAAATATAGCCAAAGGTTCCTGCTCATTTCCAAGATATAAACCTTGCAAAATACAGCTCAAACTTCTGCAAAAGAGTCTACATGCAGCCATTAATTTGCATTTCAAATTATGTCCATTTTGTCGGGTATATTTTATGCAAAATATAGCCAAAGGTTCCTGCTCATTTCCAAGATATAGACCTTGCAAAATACAGCTCAAACTTCTGAAAAAGAGTCTACATGCAGCCATTAATTTGCATTTCAAATTAGGTCCATTTTATCGGGTATATTTTATGCAAAATATAGCCAAAGGTTCCTGCTCATTTCCAAGATATAAACCTTTCAAAATACCGCTAAAACTTCTGTAAAAAGTCTACATGCAACCATTAATTTGCATTTCAAATTATGTCCATTTTGTCGGGTATATTTTATGCAAAATATAGCCAAAGGTTCCTGCTCATTTCCAAGATATAAACCTTGCAAAATACCGCTAAAACTTCTGTAAAAAGTCTACATGCAACCATTAATTTGCATTTCAAATTATGTCCATTTTGTCGGGTATATTTTATGCAAAATATAGCCAAAGGTTCCTGCTCATTTCCAAGATATAAACCTTGCAAAATACCGCTAAAACTTCTGCAAAAGAGTCTACATGCAACCATTAATTTGCATTTCAAATTATGTCCATTTTGTCGGGTATATTTTATGCAAAATATAGCCAAAGGTTCCTGCTCATTTCCAAGATATAAACCTTGCAAAATACAGCTCAAACTTCTGCAAAAGAGTCTACATGCAGCCATTAATTTGCATTTCAAATTAGGTCCATTTTATCGGGTATATTTTATGCAAAATATAGCCAAAGGTTCCTGCTCATTTCCAAGATATAAACCTTGCAAAATACAGCTCAAACTTCTGCAAAAGAGTCTACATGCAGCTATTAATTTGCATTTCAAATTAGGTCCATTTTATCGGGTATATTTTATGCAAAAGATAGCCAAAGGTTCCTGCTTATTCCCTACCTAAAAAGCTTACAAAATACAGCTAAAAATTTTCCAGAAGAGATTGCATGCAAACATAAATTTGCATTTGGAATGTCGTCCATTTCTCAGGTATATTTGATTAATCATAGCCAAGAATTCAGTCTTTCTTCCTATTTAAAATCTTTGTAAAACACAGCTCAAAATTTTGTAAAAAAGACTTTATGCAAACATTATTTTGCATTTAATGACTTTGAAAAATGATTCTGTTCTCTGAAATCTTTATGAAAAAGGAAATCCTCAAACACAGGATGTTCCTTGCCGTGGTGTTTGAGCTTCATACCAATGCATTGTTGAGATATGACTCGTAGTTATCTAGTGAATCATTATACCTTGAAATATTAAACTTTTAAATACGTTAAGTGGTGCCAACATTGTATTCTGTAATTTCTTCTTACTTCGTTTTAGCTTTATTCATTCTAATGTCAATGAAGGTCATGCATTATTATAGCCACTATTTAATGAAACTTTTCATCCAGGGGCTCGGGGTTCCTAGGTAAGTATAGCTGGCCTTTAAAGTTCCTTCAATACTTCTCTTTCTTTCCTTGAAGGTCTTTAGACATCTAAAAAACAATTCAGGAAACTTGCCATGCAAGAGGTTAGGGATTACTGATGAATTGTAACAATAGCTGACCCTGAAGTGTAGCGACCCTTCGAAAATATTTTGGTTAGTCAAATAGTCACAGAGGGTTCAATAATTCTCATCTGTTACTCGAAAGACTAAATAATGTTCAATCTTTGGCAATATATTGCATACATCACGTATTTTGATTCATGATTATGGTCTTCACTTGAATTAACTTCTATTCCTTTTTTTAAGACATGAACAAGATTTGTTTGGAGCGTTAAAAGTGAATATCTGAAGCATTGGAATGAAATACAGAGATCATGATGCATTGGTGAAAAATCAAATACGTTTAATGTTAATTTGCTAATCATTCTTAGAAGGGAAATTCAAGACGAATCCAACATAAACTGTAATGGATTAAACACATTTCAATTGATTCTGTAGCAAATTAAATTCATACTACTTGGCTAGGCTAAGTTACCTTCTTCATAAGACAATATAAAATAAGGAAGGTCGGTTTCTATTGTTTTTTCAAGGACCTTCCTCCAGCTAATGAACCTTTATGTTTTATTTTCTCTGGAACAAATTCATATGTTTTGTTCCTTTTTAAATATTTTGTTACGATGGGGAGGGCTTTCAATAATTTAATCTGCCAGATTGTAAAAAACCGATATTATTGGAGGCTATTAATTTTAATTTTAGGGGTTATTAATTTTAATATCTGGGGCTGTTAATTTTAATATTGGGGGCTATTAATATGTAAATATTTCAAGGGACTGATTTTTGGTGTGGGGTTCATTAATGAACTTCATCATCATTTGCTGGCATTATGGATCATTTGCAGATTTTGCATCATGTTTTAGCTGAGTCCTAAATTGTTGAATTGATTAATGACTATCCCTATGAATTCATCAATTTCCAATAAAAATTCTTTTTCTTTTTTTTAACAGGGAAGAGAAGTTTGCTTGGCGAGAGTACGCAATGAATAATATAAAAACGGGTGGATGTAATGAAAGAGAGGGTATGTACAATAATGGTGTTTTCAGTAAATAATATTCACATTGCTATGCGAGAATAAAATCAACGCCATTTGAAATGGGGAGCAATAATCTAGTCGTCACTTACTTCCAAAAGAGAAATGGAATGACATCAAACATGAATGGGAAGCAGATCAAACTCATGTTCGCGGACCACCCTGAACGATAACATTCTTTGGTTATGATGCTATTAAAGTGAGATTGGCAAACAGGAAATTGCCCAGGACCGGATTAAATCCCAGGACTCAATTATATCCCTGGACTCAATTCGATCCCATTGTTAAATTTCATCCCAGGACCGGATTAAATCCCAGGCCTCAATTTAATCCAATTGTTCAATTTATTCCCGGGACTCGATATGCCCAACGTTTCTTGACGGCTTCAGTTTTATGATTTGACCGCGTAGTTCCCTCAACTTTTCCAAAACGTTGCCTTGCACAAGGGATTTGTTTGAGAAACCTGAGTTAAAATTATAAGGCAATGTGGAGAAGAACTTATAATAAAAAAGATATTCGTTGAAAGATATTGACTAGAAGACAAGTACTGAATCTACCCTAGTCAACAGTGATAATTTGAATTTTGGCCAGAACGCTCCTTGCCAGAAGTTTATCAGAGAAGCCCCCTGTTAAAACCGGTGAAGAATATTCCCTACATGAAGTATTTTGTTAAAAGCGCTTTAACCATTGTAGTCTTTGCTGCTCGTGTTTTCTTCGCATCTGCGGTTTATCATAGAAGTTTATAGATCGACTTGTTATAAATAATATTTTATAAGAAACCATAGCCGTTTGAGCAACCCCGCAAACATTAAATAAGTTAGATTTAAAATGCTGAGAAAAACTTTTGCAATTCTATTTGAGGTCTTACTCTGTAAATTGAGAAACCATTTTGCCAAAACCGAATCAACTCTTTAATTAAAACAGTTTATCAGAAAAGCCCCTTTTTAACACCAGTGAAGAATATTCACTAAACAAAGTATGTTGTTAATAGCGCTTTAGCCATTGTAGTCTCCGCTGCTCGTGTTTTCTTCGCATCTGCTGTTTATCATAGAAGTTTATAGATCGACTTGTTATAAAGATATTTTATATGACACCATAGCCGCTAGAGCAACCCCGCAAACATTAAATAAGTTAGATTTAAAATGCTGAGAAAAACTTGTACAATTTTATTTGAGGTCTTACTCTGTAAATTGAGAACCCATTTTGCCAAAACCAAATCAACTCTTTAATTTAAACAGTTTACCAGAGAAGCCCCCTTTTAACACCGGTGAAGAATATTCCCTAAATAAAGTATTTTGATAAAAGCGCTTTAGCCATTGTGGTCTTTGCTGCTCGTGCTTTCATCGCATCTGCGGTTTATCAAAGAAGTTCATAGATCGACTTGTTATACATAATATTTTATAAGAAACCATAGCCGTTTGAGCAACCCCGCAAACATTAAATAAGTAAGATTTAAAATGCTGACAAACTTGTGCAATTTCATTTGAGGTCTTGCTCTGCAAATTGAGAACCCATTTTGCCAAAACCGAATCAACTCTTTAATTTAAACTTTAAATATGTAGGATCCGTATTAAGGGTCCTGGTAGCACGAATTTTCAAACATTCATCACACTCTTTTTTTTATAAGAATAAATTTTGTAAGAATAACGAGGCTCAAAATTGGTGAAATTTAAGAATATTTCAAAAACATTGTCAGGCTCAAGATCTTTTGAAACAATTATTTTTAGTGGGTGTTCTTTTACTTCTGAATTTTTTATGACATTTAATTTTTTAATAGGTGTGCGTTTTTTGCATTGATGATAATCATACCAGTTTATTGCCATATCCGCATTTTCTGCCGCGCTAAGAATAATTCAAGAGTATTCCAAGGCTCAAAATAGCAAAAGATTAAGAATATTGAAGATCAACAAAAAATTAAGTATTCTTATAAAAAAAGAGGGTAATAAACAATCCGCAAGTTGCAATTCTAATTTCTAAACGCTCTTTTGCTCTTTTAGGAACTCTTACATCTTTTTGTTTCCAGGGTCGGATTGACACTTAAGCTCAACAAAGTTAAAACCAGCTGATTTAAAATAACCCTCTCCGTTTTGTAAAACACTAGTTTGCATTTGGGGTGGCATTTTAAGGCTAAATCGAGGACTGGGTTATACCTATTTTGGACTTTTCCACCGCTGGAAAACGAAAGACAATTCTTTTCTGTTTTTTTTGTATTCAATAGCTCTGCATTTTGGACAAGATTTTATTATTAGTTGAAAGTGATAATTCTGGTTGGTTTGAATTGTTTATACTTCTAAATGGTTAGGCATTCAAGTAGCAAAATAGCAATAAACCTCTTCTGTTTTTCATTGTAATAGCTTGGCAGTATAATGACTAATTTAATGTTGGTTTAAAATATGAATTCTAGTTAAGTTGACAAGTTTAACACCCCTAAGAAGCTAGAAAATTAGGTAGCAACTTGCAAAATACGCTTTTATGTTTTTTACATGCAAGAGATTTGCACTTTAAAAAGGATGTATATGTCAATCAAATGATGCAATCTGGAAATTAAGCAAAGTTTTTACATCCAATAAAAATAGATGTTAAAAGTTTCTTCAAAACTTTGTGTTCCAGACAGCATTTAATACAATATACTTTGCTTAATTTTGCCATGATATATCGGCGTTATTAATGGGACAGGTAAGGGTTAATGGGACGGGGTAGAATTAATGGGACGGGTTAGGGTTAATAGGACGGGTTAGAGTTAATGGGACGGGTTAGGATTAAAGGGAAAGGTTACAGTTAATGGGACGGGTTAGGGTTAGGGTTAGGGTTAGGGTTAGGGTTAGGGTTAGGGTTAGGGTTAGGGTTAGGGTTAGGGTTAGGGTTAGGGTTAGGGTTCAGATTTTCATGAAACGGAGACTATGACAGTGGTTGTTGAAAGCTGCTCATCATGCTGTGAAGTGGTAAATTTTCTACATCAAAGTTTGTCCCCCTTTTTTGAAATCGCATCGTGGGCCTGTCTGATTTTATATCTATTGAACACGATTGCGAAAACTGATTGCGAACACGTTTTCCTATAACAAAGATTTATCAGAGAGAAGTAGTCAGCTACTCGGTGCAAAGAATAATTTAAAATCCTACCCTTCAATTAGCTGATTGATAACATCATCAACATCAAATCTCGAGGTGTCGATTTTTCTTTGAAACTCATCGCTAGTCTGGAAGGATAAATAGCCACGTCGTTTTGGGAAGAACTAGTAGCGTTAAACATAAGATAATGGTTAATCAAAAACTCTTTGGCTTTATGCGTACATCAGTCCACTCATGTACGGAGCTTGATAGATTGAAATATTTTTCACACTGAAGCAAAGTTCAAGACGGGCTAGGTCAGCAAGATTAGAAGGTATCGCAGTAAGAGGCTGATACACTCTGTAGTCGCCTTATGCGATACCAGCTCTTTCTTTTACAAATCAAATGGAAGAGAGGGCTAATTTCGCGATATATTTTTAAAGCCATTCATATAAAACCTACAATCCTAACTATCCTTGCTAATTGATTTTATAATTTGGCATTAGAACAATGGCAAATCATTAAACTAGACAACTGTGCGAAAAATACCTTCAATGGATTGCCGTTCGATGAACTGGCAAAAGTGTCATTTTCTGTATGAACATCACTAGTATCTGAGTCAGAAAATTAAGGTTTAACAAGAGAATAATGTTATATTACGCTCATCTGCAAGCTTAGTCCACTATCACTCTTAAGGGAGGGGCGGGAGTTCCAAATAAGCCATTACGGTGGGAGTTCCACTGAAGGCAGGAGTTCCATTACGATGGGAAAAGGACATCATTTGAATTAAAATAATTCTCTAGAAAACAAAAATCATTTACTTCTAGTTGACAAATTGCCTCGAAAATTATGACTGATATTTTCTCAAATTTCCGATGGTTTTATCAATTATTTACGGATGGCATTCTCATCGCTGTCTGATGTAAGAGTGACTTACCAGAAGTCATATTTCAAATAAAATTAGATTCAAAGAAGTCAATTTATATAGAGAAAGGATACTGCTCGATTGTCTAGAATGACCAGAGGAACCAAACCTAAAACCAATGAATACATAAGTAAATAAATAAACAAATAAATAAATAAATCAATGAATAAATAAACAAACAAATAAATAAATAGAAAATAATTATCCTATATATAAAATTCTGGTAGTTTTATCAAATAACAAGATCACTTCCCAGAATTTAGATTTATAAAAATCAAAATGTTTGATAGAGTTTTTCAACTAATTATTCATAGAAAAAGATAATGGGTCAAAATCTTCTAAAAAGCAGGAAATCAGCTGATAAAAATTGGCTCCAAATAAGATCGAGCACTCCCGTTTAATTCATTCATTTAATTTTGTTATAATCATCATTTTTAAACGAAATATTATCAGCTAGTTTAATACATAAAAGATGAATATGTTTAAACCATGGTACACTGTAGTTATATGATGATGATATCCAAAATATAGAAAATGTGATGTACGGTACTGTCGTTTTTCTACAACTTTCAGCTATCAGGGCCGTTAAGTTCTTATCTTGAAGTTTTTGGGTTAGCTGGGATACCATTATTGTTTGAAGCATTTAAAACAGAGTATCAAAATGATAAAATAACTATATATAGTCAAAGGATGCAAAAAGAGCTCACCTTTTATCCATGCTTGCTGATCTTGCATGAGTTGGTAATATTCGACCAGGTGTTGTACCCACGCTAGCATGCCTTTTATGCACTGGATAGGTATTCATGCCATCCATTGGAGACAGTAAATGCAATGGATGCGATGAATCGCTAAATGACCTCGGAATACCTTTCGTGGCATCGTCGTCTTTTGGGAGATCCTCTTTGCTGCTTGATGACATAGCTGATTTTCCTGGGGCTTCGTTGCTGGTGACTAGAGCAACTTGAGGCTTTGGTATTTGCCTTCGGAAATAAATAACAACCAATTAAATAAGTGAATAAATAAGTAAACGAATAAACAAGTAAATGAATAAATAAATAAATGGATAAATAAATAAAAAGATAAATAAAAAATAAATAGATAGATAACTAAGTAAATTAATATATAAACTAATAAATAGACAAAAAAAAATAAATTAAGGCTAACTAAATAAAAAAATGAAAAGATAAAAAAAAAATAAATAAATAAATAAAATGAATGAGTAACTAAATAAATAAATATAGAAATAAATAAATGAAATAGCAAACAAAAATAAAAAATAAGTACAGAAGCAAATATATAAACGAGGTACATAAAAATTGTTACCTTATATAAATGGGAAATTCAGACAAGATAAGTTGGAAAAGTTAGAGCATCATTTACATACATTTTATGAGAACAACTTTTATTGGAAAACTTAGGATGGACATTGTTTGACGTTAAGCAATGCTTGAGAGAAAAAAATAGCCAGGTTCGAAGAACAGAATAACTTTCATCGACATATTTGCTCGTTCATTGGCCATTGGATTGCGAAACCTCGATTCATTGGAAAAGGACTTTAGCCATAAGCTGTATTTGAGTCAGGTGCGAATTGGCAATAAGATTTAAGATTTAATCTAATCTAAAGCAGAGATTTTAATCTATTTGCTGTAAAAAATCTAGGTTTTCGTCTTGACATGGACTGATTTCAAAAACACTGATTAATTTCATTTGGACATTGCAACCACGAGGAAAATTTTTCAATGCACTGGTCAAACTTTCATTTCATCTAATCATCTGTTAACACGAAATCCTATAACGCTAAACCAAATTAAAGAAACCAAAGAAAAAGTACTGTTGCATAAAAACCTAAATCCCAAATCTACATCCTTATAATAAAAGGTTGATCTTCCTCAAAATCAAAATCCTCAAAAGCTGCTATCTTGGTAGCAGATACAGATATTTTCTCTTTTAATCAATAAAAGTTCTTAAATATGCTCTCTCGAGCCATCGTTTTCCTTTTCAAAATACAGTATCAAGATGTTTTTACCATATTAAAATCTATGAAAATAACAAGTTAATACGAGATATTATGGCAATTGCAGCGAGGAAAGGCTGTGATGACTGGGCCCTCACTACAAATGCCACTTACAATGTTCTTAGTAATATCTATGCCAACTAAATATCAAAAACAAGAGAGAGCGCAAAAGGAAGTATGAAGATGCTTCTGAGGCTGTTGAAACGTATGAATAATGAATAAAGGAACTATCTAGCACTTTCTTCAACCTAAACAGCCTAAAGAAATTTTTCTGTTTTCCTCATTGGTTTCCCGCTTGTAGCCAAGATAGGTATCTTACAGCTGTGGTTTGGCTCTTTCGAAAAAAACCGCCCAGGGCTAATCCACCAACGCTGTGGCAAATCTTCAGCATTTCAACGAAATTCGAGTGTTTTTTAGTGTTTTTTCGAGTATAACATCATTAAAAGTTAACGAAGAACTGATTGTGAAGAGATTCGAGCAAAACCGCTGCTCGAGAATTAAAGTTTTTGGCAGTTAATATCCTCGCAAATTAATAAATAATCAGTTAATACTGAGTGCGAAAATCGACAGCTTTACGGTAAAAATCGAGAGCTTCTTAGCGACTTTGTGACCATAACATAATTAAAAGTTAAAGAAGTACCAGGTTTAAAGAAAATCAAGCAGAAAGACTACGTGGGAATTAAATCCTTTAATATATAATAGGTTTTCGCAGTTCGTATGAATGGATATCGGCCATAGTCAAAATAATTATTTAATAATTAGCAGCGAAAAACTTTTATGCGTTTCAACGAAAGTCGAGGGCGTCTTAGCGATTCTGTGACCATAACAACATTAAAGTTAAAAAAGTACTAGGTTTAAAGAAGTTTAAGCAAATCATCGCTCGTGAAATTAACTGTTAATTATATAAAAAGTCAGGGAAATCTAACGAAGAAATATACTCAACAAAACTAATCAACAGAGAAACAAACTGCCACACTCCCCTTTCAACAAGGTTACAAGAATACACTCTCTTTTATGAGTGCAAAGTCACAAGAGCAGTGGAATTTGATAAGAATTAAAGAAAAGAGACTAAAAGTCAAGAAAGTGAACAAGATTAAGAAAATGCTTTAGATTGGGAAATCAAGCAGGCAAACTGGGGTGCCTCTGACATGGAAATTAGAATTTGCTACAATATAATTTCCTTCACTAAGTGTATGACATTTGCTTTCTTTGATTTAGTTTCTTCTTTAATGGCACCTAAAATTGCTTATTGCTAAAAAACTGAACAAATAGCAGAAAAATTTCTCTTGAAACTAGCCACAAATAAGAAATTTCAGTCTGGAAATGGAACAAAGTAACAGTGAACTGCAAGGGTAACTTGTGGTTTCTACATAGCAGAAAGGGTACAAAAATACTCACGGTTTAAATAATGGGTCCCCTGAAGTAAGTGTCATGTTTATATTCAACTGCAGAAAAGGAAAATAAAAATTGTAATATTTATCAAAATTTTATGATAGTTTACATGCAAATCTGTGATGCAAGAAACACCAGTTAGGGGTGACCTTTACGTTTGTTGGTACTAACAAAATGTGTTCTAGCATTAACACCTTCTTGAAATCTACATAAAAAAAATTTGAGATCACTCGCAATTCTGAGTCATAAGTTTAAGATTGGTTGCCTGGTCAGCCAGGTTTTTGATCTCATTTTGAGTCAAGGTGTTAAATTAATAAAGGCGCTTACAAAACCCATAAGGATTCCACAAAAATTAATGAGACTTTACCACAAATGTGATCATTTCATTTTTACGATAACTGACACACATTTAATGTTTTAAAAATCATTAAAAGAATAAAATAAATCAATGACAAGTACAGCAGAAAACTAGAATCCTTCTACTTCTCAATGGTCCCTCCAAATTATTTCAGACAGTTAATTCTATCATTATTGTTATGTTGATGATATCCACTATTAGTAAAGACCATTGTGTAGGAGCATCACATGATTACATGATCTTTGATAAATTTCAAACTTACTTTAAGTATAGAATTGTCTTGTCTTTGATCCTTATTTTCACTATAACCTTCAAGTATATATCGTCTTGAGGTTGACCCACAGCCTGCAAACTCTGCCAAGTTTATATCTACATATCCAAGCTAGAAAGTAATATTAATTCACAATTACAATATATTAAAACATTCACTAGCTATCTTCACGATTTACAATTTTGACTAACCAAAGTCAGGTGTACCGAAAAGGATCTAAATTTTTTACAGTATAAGAAGCAACTTTAACGAGATAAGGATGATG